>JACDXK010000032.1:1887216-2487216 GCA_019155195.1 Avicennia marina
AATGTTAAATGTTCCCATGGAGCACACCCCAATGATCCACCGAGACAATAAAAGAGAAAAGTGATTTTGCATCCCGAGAACTTTAGTATGCATTCCCAAAATAGCTCAAAGCCAGAGTTTAAAATTTTTGAAATCTTATTAAAATATATAATTATTCAAATGAGTACCGATTACACCGTTATGAAAGATTTTTTTCTTAAGTACAGATTAGACGAATAAATTTAAAAGATTAATTATTAATTTTTGTGTGCCCCATCTCACATAAACGGAATAAAATTTCATGGGCCAACTTATAAAATTCAACTAATTTTCGCCTTTAATAATAATCCATTGTTTAGAGATAAATAATTGGAATTGCGACATCTATGACATTAGAATGACATACATATTCGGGGCCTACGAGGACCTGCCATATAATGTATGTGCATTGTGGACGCATCCACACCACATGCTGGATTAGCCGATAGAGAATATGTTTAATCAAGTAATAAAAAATTATAAATTAGAATTCATCCTTATAGATCAACTTTTTTGAGTCAGGTTGGAAATGATCTCTTTGCCTCTTAAATGTAAATACATTTCCACAAGAATTAGTCTAGATGATCAAATGGGCATTTGATAAAGTCAAAAGCAATATATCATGGATTAATTGCGTTAGTTTTGTCGTCATAAATCTAGAGTTTTTAATATCATTACATGTTTGATAACTATCAAGTCATCTTGGGTTATATAATAACCAAATAGTCATTAAAATGTCAATATTTTTTTTTCTTTATTTATTCTATGTATAATTTTGTACAATTATGATCCATTAAATGATGGTTGGTTTTAAGACATAATGACAGTACAATAATTGGCAGGTTGAATCTTAACTATTAGTAATAAATATATTTAATTTTCTGTTTCATGAAAATAATTAATTACCTACCCAGCGTACCACGCAAATGTGATAAATGCTTAAAAATTACAATATATATCATAATTTTAAAAAAATATCACAATTTTAAGTAATCAATGCATTTACTATCTTACAAACTCTACCCCGACAATCTGAAACCAATCAATGGATTAATTAAAAATAAATATATTCAATAAATAACAACTTATGTATTAAATGCATGAAAAATAAAATACAATAAACTTTAACTGGACGCAGTTGCAAGCTGAGAGTAACACACAAAAAATTTAATAGTGTAACAAAGGAACTTAAATTAATGATGAGATTATGGATAACCACATTTGTCTATTTATTACTGATCGCATGTTTTAAGCTGTATTTGAATAATTATTTTGTTGATAACTTCTGTTACTTTGTAATATCTGCAGCTCATCAAAGAAGACAAAAACAAAGCACAGTAAATTGACATATTTAATTTTGTAACTGCAGCATGTCTTAAGTGTTTATATGTATAAATATTTCACTCTTAGGATTATCCTAATATTTTAAGTAACTTGTTATAGTTACTCTTTTGAAAATATTGATGTTGCCAAAATTGCAGTCTATCAACATTCTTTATATTATTTAAATGTCTTGTTATGCTATATTGGAACAGTTAATAATTAATTATTTCGCTTTCTAACTAAAAATAATCAAAATAAAGTTATATAATGTTAAACTTATGGAATGATGCTGGTGGGAAAACGCTCTGCCTCACTCAATTTGGATCCTTTTGTAAGCCCAGATTTGTCAGCCCAATGTCCTTCCATTATGCTGTCCTAATTCACAATAATGGAAATTATTGTTATTGTTATTTTACTTATTTTACTATATCTATATGTTTGTAATGCGTTATTCCTTTTCTTTTATCTGTTAATTTAATAATTCAAATATAACCAGTTCTTTCAATTCTTCAATGTATAAAATAAAATAAAATAGAGGGTTTATTGATAATAATAAACATTCTCATTCATTAAACATTGTTTACAGTGCATAAGATTCTTTTTTTGGTCTTTTAATATATTTCACAAAATATCTTTTTAAACAAATTTAGTTATAACCACTTCTCTCTATTCTCCAATGTGAAATAAAAAAAAATATACCCTTTGTTTCATTCAAAAAATTACTTTGTTCATAGTAACTAATTTTGGTTATTTAATATTTTTAAAATGCTATTTTTTTATTAAATTCACTTATAACTATTTTCTTTCAATTTTTGTAAAAAAAATAAAATAGAGGATTTTTAATTTCTTTCTTTATATGCTATTTTATAAATTATAGAATATTGTGCATTCATTTATATAATTATGCATACTCATCCTGTGTGCCTCTTATTGTTATTATTATAAAAGGATATTGGGAAATTTTTTATTATGTATTTTCATAACTGCCATTATATCTTAATCTACTTTATTTTTACTATTTTTATAATTTTAATTGTCAATCAGTGGCTGCACAATAAATAAGTACAAAAATTTATTTCACACGCGCGCGCCATCTTCCTTAATTTTTACTTATTATATTTTCTTATTTTAATTTCATCTTCTAATGTTAATTTATATTAATTTTCTCTCTCTTTAAGTATCTTTTTTCTCTCTATTTTATAAACAATATACATTTATATCTACAAAAAAATTAATACTGCATTAAAGAATTACCTATACTGTATTATCAAGTTTAAAGTCCAATATTTGATTTGCAAAATATGTAATATCAAAGAAATACTTTTACTTCTTTATTTGCTTTCTTTTGTCCATTATCTTTTATTTTTTCACTCATTCTTTCCTTGGCTCTAATTTAAATTTATTACGTTTTTTCTTTCAACATTTTCTTTTATTTTTAAGTCTATCCACACACACTCACACATGTACACATACTAACGAACATATATTCAAATAATTTATATTAATTCTTTTGCATGATTATATATTACACGTCATGCACGACTTTATTATTAGCTGTTTTTGTTCTTATTGTTAACTTTCTTATTGCCACTACTACTTATTATATTAAAATCAAATTATTACACACACAAATATGCTCAATATTTATATTTGTGTCTAAATACTAATTATTAGATTATTTTATGATATTGTATATAAAATTACAAAAATAATTTAATAGAACGTCCCCGCACTTGCATACATTTATTATTACTTTTATACAATAGATAAAGATTTCATCTAAATAATATGCATTATTTTTTATTTTTCAACAAAGTCATCCTAACATGATAATTGCATTTTGACATCTCCCCCTTTTTCCAACTTCTTTAGTCAAAAAAGTTACAAAAACATATAAATAAATTGATAAATAATTAATGACAACTCTATATAAATATCAACTGCAGATGCATGATATATTGGTTTTTAATTGTAAATCAAAAAAGTTCGAGCGTGATAAATAGAATAAATGCTTATAAATTGTACGTGCCAAAAATGTGACATATATATATATATATGTAGTTATAATAGTCTATATAGAAAATTTCAAATAATACAACGTATCAACAAAATGCTCTAACCAACGAATTGCTTTATGCAAAATTTATATATATATATTCTTTATTATTAAAAGTTTAATCTTGATTTAATTATATATTTTGAATTTATAATACTATCTTTAAATAATAAATTTTCACTATTACCTTTAATTATAAAAACTAAACATACTCAAATATAATTACCAATATATGATTATTTCTTTTATGAACTACATGTCTATACTTAATGACTAAGTACGGTCAAACATAATTACTAATATATCATCATTCAGCTATCAGTATATTTCGTTTTAAAATTTTATAAAGAAAAAGAAAATATTAAAAAAAATGAAAAGAAAATGGAAGAACTTCAAAATTCACGGGGTGTTTGGTAAAATAATTTTTATCAGGAAAAGAAAATAATTAAAAATAAAAAATAAGATAAAAAACTTAAATTTTAGAAAATTTTTTATTGTATAAGAAATATAATTTGATGATAAATGAGAAAAATAAAAATATAAAAAATTTTAAAAAAAGAAAATGTGGTTAAAATAGTTTTTTTCTCATCTTCCTCACTATTTTTTGAGGAAAACGATTTTTCTTTATTTTAACTATATTTTTCTTTAACTTTTTTTCTTATCATTTTCTTTAACAACCAAAAAATTAAATTTACTTTCTTTACTATTTTTTTTGTTTTCTTCCCAAAATCCTTGAGCCAAACAGAGTGTACATGTACTTACTCATGTAATAATGAAAGCAAAACCTTGAAAGTCCTCGTTGTATTATTACACATTTATTTTTGAATGCCTATTCCGATGGACTTTAATAAAATGTAAAGGATGTATATTTTAAATATGAAAATTACAAAAATAGCGTAAAAGTAAAAAAGGAAAAAAAAGAGAGTACTTAGTTGAAATACTATGATTATTTAAATTTTTGAGAATAAAGTATATTTAATTTATTTACAAAAAGTAAGGGCCCATTCCAATGAGGTTCCTTAAATGCTGCATTGAATACTCATAAATATATTCAAAATAAAAGTAAATTTCCAATTACCTTTATGCGCATATTAGTGTCATTTACCTTCTACGAATCGGTGGTAAGCCCTAACTACTCTTTCCAACGTTAAAACTCAAAAAACTACTACCCAAAGCCTGTCGCCACGCCCTTTCAATCCACGCTTGAGACCTTTTGAAATCCCCTTTCGGTCCTTTCCACGCGCTGTCTTTTCCCAAAATTCCATACCCTTTTGGTAAATTCAGAACAACCACAGGCCGATCCCCTTTCTTCATCCTCCGCAAATTCCACTAACCCACTTTCAGTGTGGAGGTTTCCGTTTGCTAGAATTTGACGAGCGAAATGGAACATCCATTTTTTCCGACGACCACCACCCGCGCGGAGGCTCTGCGGTGGCTCTCGATAGCCGAGAAGCTACTCGCGGGGCGCGATTTGACGGGGAGCAAGTCATTCGCCACCCGCGCGCGTGACGCCGACCCGACGCTCTCCCCTGCCAATCAAATTCTCGCGGTGGCGGAGACGCTCATCGCCGGGGACACGCGGATCGGTAATAACCAACAAGACCTGTACGCGATCCTGCGCCTCACGCCGCAGGAGGGCCGGGACCCTGAGCTCATCGCCAGCCAATATCGGAGCCTCGCCCTTCTTCTGAACCCTCAGAAGAACAAATTCCCCTTTGCCGAACAAGCTTTCCGGCTGGTCCTCGACGCGTGGTCCGTACTGTCCAACCCTTCGAGGAAATCATTGTACGATAAAGAGCTGGGTTTCTCTCTGCAACCGCAGCAGCAGCAGCAGACCGACCTGTTTGGGAACCCTATCCCGGCATTGCACCAGAACTTCATCTTCTTCGGGGGAAGCAGCTCGAGCGGCGTGACTCATCCCTCTCAACCTCAAGGCGCCGTTCATTTTCCTCAAGTACAGGTGCATGCAAGTTCTCAGACTGACCCCCTAACCGGTGGGTCGGCTCGAGAACCGCAAAATTTTATGAATTTTACTTCGGGTTCTAATCTTGTTTTTGGGTCTGAGGCGGGGTCTAACAAACAAGCGCAAGAGAGTTATTCGACTTTTGGTGGTAACGTGACTGTTGCTCCAGGGGCAACCCGGGGGCAGGTGAATAATGAGCATGAAGCACCACAACAAAATTACTTTAATGGTGGTGATAAGACTGGTCATAATGTCCATGTGGGTGGGAATGCTGACGTGCCGACAGAGGATGACGAAGATATGGAGGGAATGGGGGCGCATGACGAGAGGATGGATGAACCTACAAATGATGATCGATCGACTTTCTGGACCGCATGCCCTTATTGCTATCGTATGTATGAGTATCCTAGGGTTTATGCTGATTGTACTTTGCGGTGTCAGAACTGTAAGAGGGCGTTTCAGGCAGTGGCAATTCCTTCCCCACCACCTACCATGGATGGGCAAGAGGGATACTTTTGTTGCTGGGGGTTTCTGCCTTTGGGCTTTTCGATGGAGAATTGGGAGAAAAATAAGGGAGCTGCTTCGTCTTGGACTCCTTTTTCGCCTATGTTCACTTGTCCGCAGCCAGGGAATGCTGGTACTATTGCAACAAAGGCTGGGCGCAAGAGCTCGGCTCCTAGAATTTATGTTGACGATGATGAGGTCTTTGTGGAGGTCTCGGACTCAAGTGGGTCGGATGATGATTGGAGTAATGATATGGAGAAAAGAAAGCAAAAAACAAAGAATGTGAGGGGAAAGGGGACTAGTGGGACTCCCAACAGAAGTGCAAAGAAAACACAAGTTGATAAAGGTAAGAATGTGAATCTGCAAGATGGATTTGTATCTCCACATGGGCTGGAGACAGCGAATCAGACAGCAGATGAGTCGATTAAAAAAGGGCCTGTTAGTGCGAGGAAACAACCTGGCAGGGTTGCGAAGAACTTTGGGAAGTTGGATTTGAATGTGGAGTGTAGCAATGAAGCTGAGGAGCCTGCTCCTAGGGTGAACCAGGGTAATGGACCTAGTGGTGGGGATGATGATAACATTGAAGGAATTGGGTTTTTTGAGGGTCTTGATGAATTTCTAAGCAGTCTTCCGCTTCTTAATGTTGTAGGTGATGACAAGGTTGTCAAGGCAGCATAATAAGCCCTTTTTCCTGTAACTATAGGATGTGGTATTGATGCCATGGTTGCTTAGAGAAGCAACACTCTTCTCTTGTTGTAATTTTGTTTTGCAGTAGTATATGATGTGGATCAACTTAAATTTCTAGTTGCTGTTGTTTTATGAATTGATAATGTATATATAACTATTTATCCTCGTTGGATTTGTTTTACAGCTTCCCCCGTTTGTATGGTGGTCGGATATGGTTTGTAAGCAGTAAACACTGCAAGAATTCTACTGCCTTGATTTTAGGACCTGTAGATGCATTTTATCATGAATCAATACCATCTTTCATACTTACATGATGGACTTTCTTGCCGAGCTCACATTTTGAGATGTCATACTAGTTAAGTTCTTAAATGATGCGGTTTTGTGAAGTGTTCTGCTGGAATCTGCAACAATCTTGGATAAACATATTTCTACATTCCCGTGTTGTTGAGCTCTCTATGTTATGAGTTTTGGTTCGATCACACATTGCTAGACTAGTTGTTGATTTTAATGAAGTTGATTAGCTACAGTTGTCTTTCATTGATCTTTCTAGCCCAATTATGATCGTTCTATTCTCATTTGAAAGTTTTTATTTTGCTTTGTTATTGGGTATTTTGGGAAACGAGTAGCAACTATTGGGGAACTTGTAAATCAGTCTGTAGCTGTCTGATTTTACAGTAAGCTAGCTTCTATCAGCATTGATCAATAATCAATGATGCCATACCCTGGTTATAGCTTGACTTAGGTGCTTGCTTGTGCGTGCCTTGGTGCTTATGTATTCCAACATGCACATGTTAGATTCCTTATCTCTGGGTTTCGTTGTCTTTGTTTGAAAAAAATTCTATTTCAGTTAGTTTCTTTCTATAATTAGTTTTCACTTACTGTAGGGAGACGTGTTATTTGTTTTTTTTCCAAATAACATTGCTGTCGTGCATTTCTAAGTGACAAGATTGCAGGAATATCCTTATATTTTTAACGTTTAATATATTTATGCTTCTTGAGTTTTTGATGTAGTTAAAGTGTACCCCATGGAACACAGTCTAAATGTCCATATTTCTTATTACGACTTGGTACGAACTGTGACAATTGAGTGGACATGTGCGTTTTTTTCCCAAGGAGTGCAACACGAGGACTTCTCACGTATTCACCTCCTTCTACCCTCTGTTTTCGGTTTTCTTATGAATTGAATTATTAGCTTGTACTCCTTAATTCTCGCAGCTTTATTCAGCAGTGTGCTGTGCTGCCAAATTGTGAGAAATTGAAGGTTTGCTAACGGTAGTTGCTGAGTTCTGTTAGTCAAAAGTGCTTCTTGTTTCCTTTCTTCCAGATTTCATTTTCTGGGATTGAATGGTCTTAAGCTCTTCTTTTTTTTGTGTTTTGTATAATGAAGTTGTATATGCAGAACTTGTTCCATATCTCTATATGCCCCAAGTTTTTGGAGGAACGTAGTTCAGCAAAAGTTGAGGAAGCATCAGCTGCACCCGTCAATCTCTTTCAAGGTCTTGAAGCACATTGTGTAGGTACATCAGACCAGGCTTCGGAAGATTCGTTCACTGCTTTGTAGCCTTAAGGTACTTGTTCCATTTCAAGGAAAATTTGCTTGGATTTATGTCTTTGCATTCTTTCTGATCTCTGGTATATTGTCGGTGCAATTGAGATCTTGGCATAGTTTTGTGGCAACTGCAGAAGTCGTGAAAGTGAAAGTGGAGAATTCTCCATAGCCTTGCGTGACGCTTGTACAGCAGATAACCTTCTTTTAATTTCCGGTTTTTCGAAGAGAACTCTTAACCTATGACGGCTTGCTGGTGGATATACTGTGAGTTTGATCTAGCCAATTTGAATGTGTAAAAAATATAAATATGAGTATAAATATATATTATTATTATTATTATTATCGTTATCATATTTTATCTGGCTAAGAAATTCCATCACAGACGGATGCAAAAAATTTGGGCAAGATGTTGGAATCAGTAAGGATAAATTTTTTTTTGAGGCACTATTAAATGCAACAATTTTTCTTCTGTCTCATCCGCACGTTTAATTGTTGCATTGCGGATGAGGCATTATTAATTTGTACTATATTATTAAGAGTTTGGGACTAATTTAACTCTAAACTTTCAACATTACTTTTAATTACTGAACTTGTACTATTACCTTTTTTTAGATTCTTTTATCCCTTTTTAACTCTTTATTTTATATTTTTGTTTCTTCTTAAATTTTCTTTTGATTATTCTTTATTTATTTTAAATATTATTATACCTTTAAATATAAATAATTGTACTTTTATTATTTAAAATATAATAATTTTATAATTTATAAATAAATTTGCATGGTATGTTATTTCATGGGTCTAGAATTCTTTTCTTAACCTTTTAAAATATTAACCATTAAATCAACAAGCCCACAACCGGTGGTCCCATCCAAGTATTTGACGTAGTTTTAAACGGAAACTGATTGGGACAGTGATTTGATTGAATCTACTTAAACCCACGTGAATTTATAGAGTATTTCATATTATCCACTAATTACAATTTAAATTATTAGTTGATGGTGTTAGCACTAAAAATATCTTACTCAAGGATGGCCCAACTGGATGATGCATCACGTTAGCTATAACCATGTATCATATACAGTGGGAATACAAATGGGCATTGCCATGTTCCATTTGAGGCTAAGAATCGAACAGGACAATGTTGGAATTGAAATCAAGAAAAAACTGTGGATAATGTTTTTGATTTCAATTCTCAAAAGATGAAACTAAAACCGGAATTGAAATCATATAAGAACAGTGCACAACACGTTTGATCTCGATTCTCAAAAAATTGAATTAAAATCAGAACTGTCAGTTCAGTTCTGTTCTGAAAAATTATATAATATATATATTTTGTATATATATAGTAGAATATATATATATATATATATATAGTCTGTGTGTGTGTGTGTGTGTGTGTGTGTCTATATATATAATATGTTGATTTATATTAATATTAAGTAGTTAAATGATGTTTTGCATATTTTTTCCTACTCAAATGTTTATTAATTGATAATATAATGTATTTTATAGAATTCGAATCAATTATTCTTTTGCTTCATAGAATGATAACAAAATCAAAATATGATTGTTTCTTCATTTTTATTTTTATTTTTACACTTTACACTTGTTAAAAATATTAAATAATTTGTGACATTACTTTTATATTAAATTTAATAAGAACAAATAATAAAATATAATTATATAGAACTAGAATTTAAAAAAATTGGAAGCAGAATTGCTAATCCACCAGAACTTGAATCACTGGTTTTATAGTCAAAAGTAGAATAGTTGGAAAACCAGAGCCGGAACCGTTGGTTCCAAACTTGGAACCAAAACCATTTTACAAGGTTCGGTTCTGGTTCTTCATTTTTCTCTTGAAGTTCCATTGAGCATACTTAAATTTGACCAAGTTCTATTTTTACAAAATTTAAATTGATTTCAATATGCTAAAAATGTCTATCCACCACATCTTAAATACCATTCCCAATCACCGCAAGGCAGCATGGTTAAGAAGGCACACCCAATTATGCATGTGGTCTACTAGTTTGAATTTCTTGATTTCTTGATCTCAAGGAAGAGATTGCGTTCCAAATCTAATAGATGAGTGGGAAAAAAAAATGATGCTAATAATTCAACTCAGATCATCCCCTCTAGCTTTCTTTCCATGGCAACCATGATCATGGACCTTTGCAACCACAATTCGTGTACACTAGCTCGTTGTATATAGATTATATCTCGTCCTACCTTTTATAAGTACAAGAACTTTACTCGATCTACACCTAAGTTAGACACCATTACACAGCCAAACATTGATAATATAATCTTAAAAGAGTTTAATCTTATCATTGAAAGCGAAAAAATATTAAAGTTTGAGACTTCAATGTAAATCGTAAGAATTTTTGATAATGTGCTTACCGCTTCCTATAAAATAGTGATAGTTTCTTTCGAAACAAATGAAATGTATGTGTCTCTCGCTACACCATCTTTCAAGTAAAATTACTAATCAAGTTATGCTTTTATCATGTTAATGTTTTGAACTATGAGCATGAGTTTTTTATTTTATAATTATCATATAACAAATATTATTTATTTTGAATATAATAAAAATAAATCATTATGCTTTAAAATATATTAAAAATGTATATAAAGTGAGAGAGAAGACAAAGAAAATTTAGATTAAAAAAAAATAAATTTTAATTAAAAATGATAAAAAGAGATAATATAAAAAGACAAAAAAGTTAAAAGAAAAAGAGAGATAAGCATTTTAATTTTTCTACTTGAAGCACCAAAAAATAGTTATTATCCTGGGGGGGGGGGGGGAGGGGGTTTAACAATGATAAATAGTATATGGGGTTATTAAAATGGTATTTAAGAAAAATATTAAATGGCCAAAGATAGCATTTTGGAGAGGGAAACAATACTGGACTTCCAAAAGTTAAGGCTATATATGTTTATAATTTTCTTTAGAAAACATACACTTCAATTAGCATATTTTTTAAATTTTATTTCGACATCTCTTATTTTTATA
Source organism: Avicennia marina (assembly GCA_019155195.1). NCBI lineage: Eukaryota > Viridiplantae > Streptophyta > Magnoliopsida > Lamiales > Acanthaceae > Avicennia > Avicennia marina. The sequence continues at coordinate 1,898,327 of JACDXK010000032.1, forward strand.
CAATTTAATAAACAAAAACAAACTTTCCAAAACATAAACAAACACAGCTCAAGTTTTTGAGGGAAGCCAACGAGGTTTTGGAATGGTTTTGTTAGTTTGGTAGAATGTTAGGGTCCATCTTAAGTTGGGAGCATGGGTCTCATTTGATTGTGAACATTGAAGATAATTTAGGAGTTGGGAAAAGGGTTGAAGAAATCCACAACTAGAGGAAAGTGGTCATGAATGGTTTTATAAATGAAAAATGATAATAAAGGAAAACCTAATATTAAGATTGAAGAAGACGAAGGAAATAACCTTGGAACTAAAATAATGTTATATATTTAATCAATTTTAATTTGGAATGGTTAAATATGTGTCATTTGGCATTGGAAAATTACAAGTTAATAAGATTTGAAATTTAATTGAAAATGTTAAATGTTCCAAATTGATCAATTAATTTAGAAGATCAAGAATTTTGAGTAGATAAAATGCAAATATATAAATTTAATTTAATATAATACATTTAAGTTTAAGTATATTTAAATTTACAATTAAATATGTATCAATTACAAAATCTCAAAATTTTACAAAGAAAATGAAAAATGATGTTTAATTTAAATTATTTTTATTACTAAAGTAATCACAATTAAATTATTATTAATTATATTTTTAATTTTTAAAAATTTGATGTTTCAATTTAACAAAAGATATTAACTAATTTATTGTACTTTTATTTGTGCATTGAAGTATTATGAATAATTAAAATATTTTTTTCATTTTATATGCATTTTAAGACAAATTTAATGTGACTTTTCTTTATTTTTAAAATAGAACTTAATATGAACTTAAATTTTGTTGTAATACCCTTTTAATGATATTTCCTAATAAAATTGCTGCTCCTTTGTTTCTTGGTAATTTACGACTTTTATATTTATATTCTATTCAACTATTATTTTTCTTTCAAAATAGTTAACATGACTAACATATAAATAAATTTAAAATTTATATGAAAATAGCAAAATAATTTAATTAAAAAATTATTCAATGTTAAAATTTGATATAAGCTCTTTTTATTATCATTTTATTTCTGCAATATATATATTTTTAAAATTATAAATTTAACAAGAAGTTTGTGTCGACATTAAAAGTTAACCAATATATTAGTACCACGCGAAATTAAATGTTTTTTTCTTCTGAATGTCCTAAAAGTGGATTTGTTGTGTTTTCTTAAGTGTATTAGAGTGAAATTTACATCTTAAACAATAAAGTGATCAACTCATTTAGTGTGCAACCATTAGCAAGAAACATATTATGACGCCCAATAAGGAGTCGTAATAATGGCGAGTAGCACAAAACAATGGCATTTGTAAATGCTAGCCTCAATGAAATTACATTAAATACTTTATCATGTGTCGTATAATTCAATAACAACCAATTAATTCTTGTTTTGTGTAAATCATGTGGTACTTGTCACGTAATAAAACATTCAGTATAATTAAACCGAACATAGCATCTCTTAAACCCTACAATAACCTAGCAGCAACTACCTGCGAACTTTGGAAATGTTGCACCTAATACATTATGTATGCGTTGGGAGCTCATTTTAACACCTCTATACTGCCACCATTTACACATCGTAGAAGATAAATACTTTATATATAATGCATTGAGTGTAACATCTTGCATGCCTTACATCACTTAATCAAAACAATTTGGTAGTTTGATTGAACCACTTTACAATGCACTCACCCCCAACTTAAAATCTACATAATTTGAGTCAAATAAAGGTGACAGAAACTTTTTTAGTTTGTTTTCGTGTCAACAATCAGACCAAAGGCTCTCAAATGCTGATTAGGAACAAGCAATAAACGCCATTGGTTGGAAAGTGAGGGTCTGGCAATTGATGCCCAATAAACACGCCTTCCATCACTATGAATGCTCAAAAATCCCTTCATTCTTGTATTTTCAATTGAACAGTCCTCTTTAAGTACATGCTTAGCATGGCTTCTTGCAAGGTTTTCATCTTGTTGACTCTCATGGCTCTGTCATTTCCGGGCACAGACAAGGCCTTAGCAGCAGGCAACCGCCGGCTGCTGGCTCCGGTCTTCCCTGGAATGCCCACACTTCTATTGCCCTCAGTGCCCACATTATCAGACCCATCATTCTTTCCTTCATTTTTCCCTACACCAACGCTCTCTAACTATCCTTTATTTCCACTAGACGCATTCCCTGGTAACCCAACCTTCCCTCCCCAACAAACCAAGACAACCCCTTCAAATGAGAGCGTCGTGTTAGAAAGAGGATCGAGTTAATTAGCGACATGCAGATCGTGGCGAAGAATGTGGTGTTATGTGTTTGTTCCTAGTAACAGTTGGGGAAGTGTCCTGTTCCTCATGGATTTCTATGTTCTTAGTCTAATTTAGTGTTTGATCTTCCGTGTTCTGTTTCTTGGCTTGCATAATCTTTGATGTTGTGTCTAATAAAAAGGATTGGTCTTGCTCTTCAACACGATTCTTAGTGAATAATGTTAGGACATGAAAAACCAGATTGCAATTATCAGCAATGCATGTGATGGTGGAGTCTGGCCATGCAATCTCCCACAACAACTGAGTCTGGCCAAACTTTTAACAGCTTATGTTTGTGCACAAAAAGGCAGGCGTCGAAGTGCCCATTTTGGTTGAAGATGCATACATGAAAGAAAAGAATGTAAATGGTGAAGCAGACACCTGACAAGGGCATTTATTGGCAAAATGGAGAAAGAAACAAGGGATCCAATCTAAAACCACCATCATTTCCTCTGCCTTCTATTCATTTCTTTTCCCTGCCCTTTCCAGTTGCATTATTACAGCACTTGAATTCCGTGCGTAAGTTAGGAGAGAAAAAATTAAAACAGGGAACTAGTTCATTATTGCAGTGCATGATCAAGAATAACCAAGAAAAGAAGCCCGTAAATTGAGTAAACCTACCTTTGTTCCCCCCTCACAATTCATTGCACCATTGGTTCCCTGAAATCCCCTCATCCCTCACTTTGCAATGCACTGCAATGCAATGCTAAGCATGCCAATATGCTCTCTTGCCGACGTTCACCTCATCACTGTCTTGCCCCTGATTGCCGCACCCTCATTCATTATCGTTAAAATAATTAAATATTAAATGATGCATCTTCTTATAGGTTTTTAACTTTTGAATAAAATGATCATTAAATATATTTAGTGTCAAAATGAGACGAAACAAAAGATTTTGACTTTGAATAATCAAATCTTATTATACATGGTCCATGATGAAAGTTGGCTAGAGGGTGGGCGCTGTGGGTGCTCAAGGATAGGTTCGAATGAGTTGGGAGTGCAGGGATAATATGGTAGATAGGTAATTTTGTAAATTTACGTTGGGTGCTTATCTATACAAAAACATCAATGTATTATAACCCTAATTTTGAATAAGAAAATCTTACAACTGCCATTCTCGACAACATAGGCCATCTTTGACGAACCTTGTTAAAATTCATATTCTTTTATTTTCCATTTTCATTGATCCTCAACAAATCTCGATTGCCACCCATTTATTGAAACGTATCACACAAACAAGGTTTCGTAAAAAAGAATACCACGGATATTAAATAATGGTCAATCAATCGATATGAGGTCATGCCTTTAGGCTTTGAACATCTCCCCACCATCACTTGTGCCCCCACGTTCATCACCACGTAGACATACTCCCATTTCTTGTGCCCCCCAATTCCTTCGTGTTGTGTGGTGGGCTCACAAAACAAACTTATAAGAACAAAATTAGAAGAGGAAAAGTGGAGAGGAGAACACTCAAGAATTTTTCTACTTCTCAACTCAATCAACACTTTTATAAAAAACTCTCTCTTCTACAACTCTATATTTTCTTTCTTCTTCTCTTGAATTACAAATGACTTGCAAGACTCTTCTATTTATACTATTTTCTATCAAGAATGGACGGTGGTGATTAAGAAGATCTAATGGTTCAAATTAATCATCACCTAACCATTTTCACCTATCCCCACCTAACTTACCAACCACATAAATGTGGACACACACATTGTCTAAATACATCACCAACTCTATGTATTTAGACATTATTTCAATCTTCATACATACAAATTCTAGAAGAAACAATTTTCAATACAAAACTAATTTATTTTATAGAAATGCTAGAAAATTAAGCTTAATTTCTAACACGCCCCCTTAAGCTTGATTTTCTCATCCCGAGCTGATGCCGCAACTTCTCAAAGACTTCTCTTTTTAGGGGCTTTGTAAAGATGTCAGCAACTTGTTCATCAGTCTTCACATATTTTACCTGCACTTCCTTCCTTGCAATGCATTCTCTTATGAAAGTGAAAGCGCGTGTCAATGTGTTTACTTCGATCATGGAACACAGGATTCTTCGCTAAAGCAATCGCTGATTTGTTGTCGACATATATTGTAGTCTCATCTTTCACATCAAGGTGAAGCTCTTTAAGTAAACTTCTTAACCACAATGCATGGCAGACACTTGCTGTTGCCGCAACATACTCAGCTTCACACGTTGATAAGGTCACAATTGATTGTTTCTTTGACATCCAAGTGAATGCTGTGTCTCCAAAATAAAATATAAATCCACTTGTACTCTTTCTATCGTCAAGATCACCAGCCCAATCACTATCACTGTATCCCTTCAATTTCATGTCTCCAGTTGCAGGATAGAACACACCATATTCAATGGTTCCTTTGATATATCGAAGTATCCTCTTTACAACTTGAAGGTGGTAACTTGTTGGAGTCTCCATGTAGCGACTAACAAGGCCAACTGCATAAAGGATATCAGGCCTTGTGCATGTCAAGTACCTCAAGCTTCCAATCAAGCTTTTGAATAAGGTGGAATTTACTGGATCTCCATTAACATCTTTTGACAGCTTCATACCAACTTCTGCTGGAGTGCTAATAGACTTGCAATCTTCCATTTTGAATTTCTTTAGTATTTCTTTGGCATAATTCTCTTGAGAGATAAAAATGCCATCATCTTGTTGTTTTACCTCAATTCCAAGGTAGTAAGCCATCAATCCAATGTCAGTCATCTCAAACTCCTTGGTCATTGCCTTTTTAAAATTATCAATCATCTTGGAGTTGCTTCCTGCAAATATCAAGTCATCAACATAAAGACAAATGATTAGTATATCACCATTCTTACTTGTGTTGATGTAGAGAGCATGTTCATGAGGGCACTTCTTGAATCCATTTTCTTGAAGATATTGATCAATCCGGCTGTTCCACGTCCTTGGTGCTTGCTTCAAACCATAAAGTGCCTTCTTTAATTTAAGAACTTTATTTTCATGCCCGCGAACAACATAGCCTTTAGGTTGTTCAATATACACCTCTTCTTCAAGAAATCCATTCAGGAAGGCAGACTTTACGTCCATTTGGTGAATCTTCCACCTCATTTGAGCTGCCAATGCAATCAAGAATCTTATAGTTTCAAGTCGGGCTACTGGAGCAAATACCTCATTATAGTCGATTCCAGCTCTTTGCTTGTATCCTTTTACTACAAGCCTTGCTTTGTATCTTTCTATTTCTCCTTTTGCATTCCTCTTGATTTTGTAAACCCATTTTACACCGATGGGCCTATGTCCTGTTGGCAGAGTGGTCACCTCCCATGTGTCGTTCTTCTTTATAGCTTCGATTTCTTCATCCATAGCCTTTCTCCATTCTTTGTCTTTTGATGCCTCTTCATAATTGATTGGTTCAGAATCTGCAAAAAGACAAAATAAGTTCTGATTTTGGCTAAGTTGATAGATTTCATCCCAAGTCCTCGTTCCTTGTGGTCCAATAGCATTTTCATCATCTGATGATGTGGAACATCTTGAACTTGATTCGGATTGCGAACTTGATTGTGGAGTTGATGAAGAGGAAGTTGTAGGCTTTATTTCTTCTTGAGTTTGACTGTTCTCCTCCTCTATTGGATAAAATGTAAATTGCTCCTTGGCTTCCAAACTCCAATCCCATGAACTCTTCTCGTCAATGACCACGTCTCGACTAACTATGACTTTCTTTCCAATAGGATCATACACCTTGTATCCTTTGGAATGTTGGTCATAGCCGATGAAAATGTACATTTTACTTCTTTCATCGATCTTCTTTCTTTGTTGGTCTGGGACATGGACATGAGCAATGCTTCCGAACACCTTCAAATGAGATACACTTGGTTTGTATCCACTCCATGCTTCTTGTGGCGTCTTGTTCTCCACACTTCTTGATGGACACCGATTTGATAAGTAGACAGCACAGTCTACTGCCTCTGCCCAAAATTCTTTAGGCAAATTCTTACTCTTCAACATACTTCGAACTATATTTAAAATAGTTCTATTCTTTCTTTCTGCTATCCCATTTTGTTGTGGTGAGTATGGGATAGTCAAGGGTCGCCGAATTCCATTCTCTTCACAAAATTTTGTGAACTCTTTTGAAGTGAACTCTCCGCCACGATCAGATCTCATTGACTTGATTTTGAATTCACTTTGCTTTTCTACGAGAACTTTGAACTTTTTGAATGCTGAAAGTGCTTCAGATTTCTGTTTCAAAAAATAAACCCATGTTTTTCTACTATAATCATCAATAAATAGTAGAAAATACCTGTTTTTTCCCAAAGATTCTGGCTCAATGGGTCCACAAATATCACTGTGGATCAATTCCAATGGTTGCTTGGCTCTCGACATTGATTCTTTTGGAAAGCTTTCTCGATGTTGTTTTCCAACAAGACAACCTTCACATAGTTGATCAGGTTGATTGATTGATGGAAGCCCTCTCACCATCTTCTTCATGGATAACTCCTTTAAGCTTCCAAAGTTGAGATGTCCAAGCCTTAGGTGCCATAGCCATGATTCTTCTTCAAAGCAAGCTTTTAAGCATTTCGCCACATTGGTGTTGATATTCATTAAGAACATTCGGTTCTTAGTCATTGGCACATGAGCCAAGAGATTTCCTTTGTTATCTTTGAGATAGAGACTCTGATTCTTCAAATGAATATCATATCCCTTCTCCAACAATTGTCCCAAGCTAAGAATGTTAGTCTTCATACTTGGAACATAATACACGTTCGATATGAATTGGTGGTCTCCATTCTTCAGTTTGATGAGAATTTTTCCTTTACCTTTGACAGGAGCCTTTGAAAGATCGCCAAAAGTAATACTTCCTGTCACAGATTCATCTATCTCAATAAACATGTGCCTATGACCGCACATGTGATTACTTGCACCAGTATCAAGGTACCAAGTATGCAGTGACTCTTCATTTTGTCCCTTGTGTGCCAGCAAGACTGTATTTTGAACTTCATTCGTTTCTTCAATATAAAAGGACTTTTCATTTTTCTCATCTCGACACTCATATGAATAGTGTCCGTACCTTTGACAATTGTAGCATTGTACCTCCCTTTTGTCTTGCCTTTGATTGTAGCCACCTCTTCCTCGATCTTTTGATAATCGAAACTTGTTTGCCTCAAAATTTTTGTTTTGATCTTGATAGCTTTCACTTCTTCCTCGGCCTCGACCTCAGCCTCGACCTCGACCACGTCCACGACCTCGTCCTCGGCCATGATCACGTGCGACTTGATTCCAATAGGCATTGTCCTTCTTTTCTCCAATGCTCATCTTCACTTGAAGGGCTTGCTCAATTGATTCTTTATTTCTTCTTTTGATTTTCTCTTCATGGACTTGCAGCTTGCCGGTAAGCTCATCAACAGTCATGGTCTCAAGATCATTAGATTCTTCAATTGCTACAACCACATGATCAAATTTTGAATCAAGTGATCGAAGTATCTTCTCCACGACTCGACTATCGCGCATTTTTTCACCATTTCTTTCAAGTTGGTTTGCAACCATAGTGACTCGAGAAATGTATTCAAACACTTCTTCAGAGTCTTTCATTTGCAAAACCTCAAATTCACTTCGAAGGGCTTGGAGTCGAACCTTCTTCACCTTATCAATGCCTTTAAAGGCATTTCTAAGGATATCCCATGCCCTCTTAGAAGTGGTTGCTTGGGCAATCTTCTCAAAAATTGAATCATCCACACTGAGTTGGATAAGTGAAAGTGCCTTTTGATCTTTCACTTTAGCCTCTTTGACTGCCTTCTTCACATCTTTGCTTGCAGTAGCCAAATCTTCTGGTACCAAAAATTCTTCTTCTACTGCATCCCAAACATCTTGTCCACCAAGGAATGCCTTCATTTGGATGCTCCATTTTTCGTAATTCTCTTTTGTGAGTTTTGGAATTGGAAGGACTCCACCAGCAACGGCCATCCTAACCTCGCTCTGATACCAGTTTGTTGTGTGGTGGGCTCACAAAACAAACTTATAAGAACAAAATTAGAAGAGGAAAAGTGGAGAGGAGAACACTCAAGAATTTTTCTACTTCTCAACTCAATCAACACTTTTATAAAAAACTCTCTCTTCTACAACTCTATATTTTCTTTCTTCTTCTCTTGAATTACAAATGACTTGCAAGACTCTTCTATTTATACTATTTTCTATCAAGAATGGACGGTGGTGATTAAGAAGATCTAATGGTTCAAATTAATCATCACCTAACCATTTTCACCTATCCCCACCTAACTTACCAACCACATAAATGTGGACACACACATTGTCTAAATACATCACCAACTCTATGTATTTAGACATTATTTCAATCTTCATACATACAAATTCTAGAAGAAACAATTTTTAATACAAAACTAATTTATTTTATAGAAATGCTAGAAAATTAAGCTTAATTTCTAACACTTCAAACCACACTAACCTCCGACCCAAAACGTAAGCCTCGAATTCTTGATCCCTGGTATATAGGTTAGTTCTTGTAAAAACCAGTCTTGATTAGTCGAATCCTCCCAAATACAGGCGGCATGTTTCTGTCTTCGCATGATATCAGAATAAAGCTGCTTTATGTCAGAAACTCAACTAGCATCAAACCAGACAGGCAGCATTAATGTCATGACACTATGAACACTGCGTGAATGTGGTTGATGAAATCAGTAGGAGTGAAGAGTTCGTTGGACAGTAAAACGCTTTGGACAGTTGAAAGAGTTCAGTTCACGTCATGTTACGATTGGCTGAGGTTGATTTCACGTCATATTCAGGTGCAGAGATCCCCACTTGACGATCGTTGATGCTTCTTGTACTGCCAATGAGCTATTATTGTTTTTCTATCACTCCACCATCCTTTACTTGTAGATAAGAGCTTCGCTTTTTCAAGACTATTGCTGTGACAAATTAGTTCATGCAAACGCCACCAAATACATAATTTTCACCTACACAATTTCTGCCAATTCTTACTATGGATAAATCCTTTAATTGAACTCTTCGGACTATAACCTGTCCTCCACCGTGGATTGATTGATTGGTTTAGTAGACCGACACTAATGTGCTAATTATTTTCTTGGGAATGGTATCTTTTGTACGTGAATACCACGAGGAAGCATACTCATCGATGTGCCTCTTTTAAGGTGGTGTTTGGCTTGGGAGGGGGATTTTGTTGGGAGATGATGTTTGATGGGTTGCGAGTACTATGTTTAGAACGAAGGTTTTGATGTGACAGTAGTATAATTTATTTAAATTTGTATATTTATATATGTGTGTGTGTGTGTATAATTATAATAATGAGTGAATGATGTGAATATATAAGGGATAATGATTATTTTTTAAAGTTTAAGTATATATAAACTTGTGAGTAAATATGTATGTATACATACATATATATATATATATTGATTTAATTAAAAATATATGTAATGATTAAAAAATAATTAATTAATTATACAACGGAAGAAAATTTTACATTTAAATTTAAGAGAAGATTTTTTAGTGTAATATGTTCGGTTATATGAAGTTGATAGATGGAGAAATGTAAAAGATAGCTAACAATCATAGCCATTTAAATTCGAATCCAACAAACATTGGAGGAGCGAGTGTAAAAAAGAACGAAGGGAAGAATAAAAAAAAAAAGAATCCATGCCTCTTTAGGAATTCTAACCCATGAGTCATGACAGACAGAACATACCATATTATAAGTCTTTCTTTCTCTCTGTGCTAGTAAAAATTGTACAATTTATGGGAGTATAAATTTATTTATAAATTATAAAAAATTTAGTATTTTAGTTAATAAAAATAAAATAAATTATAATTTAAAAATATAAAGAATATTAAGAATAAAGAAACATTAAAAGAATTTAAAAAAAAGAGAAAGTTTGAGAGATAACACAAAAAAATAAGTTAAAAGAAAAGAGAAAATTATAGAAAATAGAAAATTAAAATAAAAAATTGTGTGATTTTATATTATTCAAAAATGTTTAAAATAAGAAAATAAAAAAGATCGAAAGAATACAAAAACTGTGAAAATTTGAGATAAATCATAAATATAAATTATAAGTTAGACAGCGAGAGAGAAAGAAATGATAGAAAAATAAAAAATTTTAATATAAAAATAATCACGAAGATTCCCATTATACAATAAAAACCTGTATTTTTTTTAACTAATAATATAGTACAGATATATATATATATATATTTATATATAATCATGGAGCAATGTCAGCTGTTGAAAATGGATTTGGGCAATTAGCAAGAGGGTTATGATTAAAACCTTTAAGTTTGCAATACTGAGATAGGTTTCCAAAATGGGTGAATTGGCTAATATAAATATGTAAGAACATCAATTCATCCATGGCCTGATTGGACGGAAAAACAAAACAGGATCATATATTTAGAGGGTGTTTGGGTGAGTTTATAAGTTCCTAATTAGTGTTTGATAATTTTTTTCAATGAAAGAGCTTATAACCCATTCAAAAATAAATTGATTATTTTTAATTTATTTTCAAGCATGTTATGATCTATTTTGTTTTATATATTAAAATTAACATAAATATCCTTAAATTACATTTTATTAATAGTATTTGAATTATTTTCATTATTATTATATTAAAAAATTATAATAAATTGTAATTATAGATTTCAATAAAATTTTATAAGATAATCTTACTAAACACTTTTTGACTTATTTTTGAAATAAGATTTATGAGTTTATAAGTTCTAAAAATATCTTATAAATTCTATAATCTTATAAACTCTTAAAAATAAGTTTAGCCAAACACAATTTTAATTAGATATTTAAAAATGAAATTCTGTCGGGAAAATAGAATAAAATCTAGGCTCTGTTTGTTTTTCCAATCCACATTGTTCACACCCACCCAAATTTTTACTAACAAATAATTTTATCTCATAAATTTTTTATTTAAATTCAAATTCAAACAATTCTTTCTTTTACATTTATAATTAATTCATTATTTATTAATCATTACACTTATTAACAATAAAATAAACATGTCCACTCACATTCATATAAACTTATATAATATCACATCAACCAGACATTATCAAACATTAAATATATAGAAAAATACTCAATTTTAAACTATTTAAATTTTTTTCCTACCTCTTACATCTTACCACGTAATTTTCTTACCTATCAAAATTTGCTTTACTTTCATCCCCACCCAAAGAAAAAGGAAGTTCTGAGACAAGATAAGTTATTGCTAGAAAGTAGGTTTTAAGAGCGTTAGCCCAACACATCTTTTAATGGGCTCGCCTAAGCCCAAACTTAACCCAACCCACACATTTTCATCATGAATAAAAAATTATTGAAGACTTGATTTGACATTGATTGTTTTAAAAAAATTAATTAGATTTATTAAGTGCGGAAAAGTGCAGACCACGTTTCTTACGACGACGATTATTATTATTATTATGTAATCAAAAATAAATCTTAACTGTAATTTTTCATTTAATAAAAATTTTAAATTATTATATTAACGTAGTAAGTGTAGCACCCTTTTTGCGAGCAAGTAAAATGTTATTGGTAATGTTTGGAACCCAAGTTTCAACACCAATACATATTTTTAAATTTTACACTATCAACTATGTCATTCAAAAATATTTTTATTCAAATTTAAATTCAAATTTTTTATTTCTCATGTATATAACTAATTAATTATTTTTTTTATTATTATACCTATTTACAATAAAATCAATATTTATATATATATCATACATATACTAATGTTTTATTTTTATTTATATCATAAAATATAATTATTATTTATATAAATAATTACATTATTCAATCATTATCATATATTTTACACATATATTCAAATAAATTATATTATTTTTAAAACTTTTATTTTAAACATACTATCCGTTCGAACATAATTTCTACCAAACATCATATTCAACCAAAACTCCTCTTCCAAACATGGCCATTAAGTTTGTTATTACTAAAAATGAATGTTAATAATTTAATGATATAATAAATTTATTTAAAAATTAAAAGTTAAAAAATAAATATAAAAAGTGAATATAAAGAAGAGGTGAACATTTTAATTAATATTTTATAATTAAATAAAATGCAAGTCAATTTAATTAATGCCCATTTATCTAGCTAAACATGCCTATAAAGGCATAAACGCTTTTCACGGAAAAAAGAATCATAAAATATCTCACAGTCACGTGATGCACGTGCACTAAAAAGCGAATACAATTCCACAGTTGGAAACAGAAGCCCTAAGGCCGAAGGGTAAAAGGGAAAGCGGGTTACTGTGCTCACCCGATTGGAGCAATGGGAGTGGAGAAGGAAGTGTTGAGAGCCGGCACTGGCCCGAAGCCCGTAGCCGGTCAGAAGGTTACCGTTCACTGCACGGGCTTCGGCAAGAATGGCGATCTTACCAAAAAGTTCTGGAGGTTAATCGATTTCTACTTTTTGGTTTCTTAGTCATGAGTAAAAATAGTGATTGATGTTTATAATTGACATGTGGATTTTGAATTTTTTGGGCTATAGCACCAAGGATCCAGGGCAGCAGCCTTTCACTTTTCAGATTGGCAAAGGCAAAGTTATTAAAGGTATTTTTTAGTGAGATAAATTAAATTCAACAGATTTTTTTTGGTTTTTCAATTACTTATTTGTGCTTTGAGGAATTGATTATAAATTAATCTGTGCGTTGTGATGGAAAAAACTAAATTTCAACCGATCATGAAATCAGAAATAGGAGGTTTTGGGGGGCAAAAAGGTGATGCGTGTGAGGTTAATGATAGTTGTTTGAATTTCCTTGGAGAGTTAGCTTTGCGAACATGAGTTATTAGTGAAATCAGTGCTTGTCATTGAGTACCTTAATTATTGCTTGATATTTTACTATTACCATAGTGGTGCATTGTTGAAGCAATCTGCCAGACTTTATATCCTCTCTCCGAAAAAATCAGCTTGATGGATCTTTCTTTGCTTATATTGCAATAATTAACGATCAAGTATCTCGTTCCATGCTATGAAGACCTTAATGGTAGAAATATTAGCTCAATTTTGGTTTCTTCAATGATTTCATGAACTTTTGCGAAATATTATTCTATCTCAAAATTTTTGAGATATGCTGTGTGTAGTGACGTCCACTGAAGTATGAATGTGGTTTATATTTAGGTATTATATTTGTTGACGCATTAGGCAGAAATATTTTGTTCTTAATTTGAATTGCCCATTATCTGTTGCAGGATGGGATGAAGGGGTGCTAGGAATGCAAGTGGGAGAAGTTGCTCGATTACGAGTAATATGCAGACCTCCTCGTTTGTGTTTTATTGCCATGATATTTTTATGGCTGTTGACTTGTCAATTGCAGTAATAACTGAAGCTTCTAGTACTAAAGTTTTTACAATATGCTTTATGAAAATAGTTTAGAAAAACTAGAAATATCAGATGATCTATGTATCTCTTTTTTAGTTAATTGCTAAAATTTTTACTTCTACTCATCACCTTTTGTAAGTTGACATCTGTCAAATGAGGGTAAAATCTGCAGTTAAACAAATTTAATTTTTAAACTCTCAGAGGATTGTTTGATCTTGGATGCAATTGTGAAACACTGTTTCTATTTATCATAAAAAAAATTATTTTATTTTACACTCACTGAAGGAAGTTCTGTATTTAAATCTCTCTTCCTCTCTTGTATTTCTTCATTTATTTTTCTATATAAGTGGGTCAGTGTTTCTTTCCTCTTGATTCTGTAGTTGATTGTGTTGCGTGCCCATGCTTGTAAATATAATCATTCCCCTGTCAATCTATGTTGGAGGTCTTGCTGATTTCTTTTGTGTAATGCTGCAGTGCTCTCCTGACTATGCATATGGTGCAAGTGGTTTTTCAGCTTGGGGTATTCAGCCCAACTCTGTTCTGGATTTTGAGATTGAAGTTCTGGTTGTTGAGTGACCACCTATTCAGCCCTAATCAATAACCCATTTCCAGGAGAAATGGTTGTTTGTTTCCCTCTTTAATGCTATTGCACTGTATACCTGAACTTATATTTATGAGTGTAACTTGAATTCTATGAACGCTTTGTTACTAATATACCTGAATTTGCCGCCGGGGACCCCCTAATTTTTAGGTGTCCCTATCTCAATTGTGAGGCAATGGGTTCAAATCTCTGAGAGGGGTGTGTAACTGGGTTGCGCATGCACCCCCTCCACCCGGGAACTTTGTTACTTTATGGCACCTTGGGGGCTCATTATTGATGTGAGTTATACTGGACTGGCTCGGTTATTCAAGCATTTAACATTTACACCTGACGATCATCTCGGACGTGTATTTTGTAAGCAAATTGTTGTGATTCCAGGGAAAGCAGTTCCTTCTCAAAGAAATTCACGTCCTGTTTGATACTGTGATCTTGAACATATCCCCCCACCCGATTTCAAGTGTTGGACTGTAGCTGTGCAAAGTGATGTTAGATCACTTTTCCCTTCTGCATTTTGCAACTTCGCAAAACAGTTGATCAATCTCATGCAATGTTTACTCCCTCTCCGATTCCTGCTTTAACAAAGAACTGAAAAAGCGGTATGGGAGGGCCCCGTCAATGAGTAAATGGGGAATTAGCCTGTGATTGGGGCCAATCGATTGTGGAGATAGGATTTCTTGCTGCTTTTTTCAGCCTCGATCATTCTTTCTTTATGACGATAGTAATTTTACTCAACTTTAAATTCATTGTACTGGAATTTTTCACCTTTTTAAGAAGCCCAAACATGCTTGTGTTACATAGGGTTTGTGAGATAAATCAACAAATGGCTTCTTATGTCCGGTAATAAATGTTGCACAAATTTGGGCTTGATTGTGGCGGTAGTGTTTTGTATTTTATTCAATTTCTACGCAGGGTCCCTTGGCTGGGCATACAGGTCCTAGCTCATTTCATTGGTCGAATTCAATATTTAGTAAATGCGTTATTTGATAAAGAAGGTTATTGATGGGGTCAAATTCTATCTTTAGAAAATCAATAATTTAATAAATTAGGTTATTCACAGAAAAAAGTTAATTTAGAGGCATTTTGTTGCTCGGATTATCTATGTATATATTAACAATAGCTTTTTTACTAATTCTTTTTATCTATTAAAACAAAAACCCATCATATTAAGTATATACACTTGAAATTACATTTGCAAAGGTCATAGGATGGAAATAACAAATCGCCACTGCATGTTTTCTACCATCACATCATTACCTACTTGGATGCAAAAGTTATGTTTCCCACTTGAACCCTGTCAGGCTCTCATGGTATATTTTCATACCCAAGCAAGGGGATGCACTATGGTAAAATCCCACAAAACCTAATCACCATTTATAAAGTCATATAATTAAACCTGACCGTGTCAGATTAGGTTTTTTTAATTCAAACTCTCTTGTCTTAATACTAAGACCGATGATTACCAAGACAACTTTGTATGTCGTCAAAAGGGTACTCCCACATAAGTGTAATTAGATCAAA
This sequence comes from Avicennia marina, assembly GCA_019155195.1. Taxonomy (NCBI): domain Eukaryota; kingdom Viridiplantae; phylum Streptophyta; class Magnoliopsida; order Lamiales; family Acanthaceae; genus Avicennia; species Avicennia marina. The sequence goes on from JACDXK010000032.1 coordinate 1,914,131, forward strand.
TCGACCTGCTACGTGCGCATTTGCCAAGGCTATGTTTGGATGCAAACTTGAGAGATTTTGCACCCATCAAAGGACATCAAAGACCTATTTGCAACCACAGAATCTATCAAAATATTATTTATTTTTTTAATCTTTTTATTCCCTCTTATTTTGTACACTGTCAAACTGCATCCAAACGAAGCCCACTTGTTTACATGTAAGATAAAGTATCCATAAAATATATATATATCTTTGTGCTTAGGCATGCTATCATATTCCCTATGCCTACTTAGTCTTTGCTTTGTGCCTTGCCAAATCATGAGCATAGTAAATTTTTTTGACTAGCATTAATACCATTTACCAAAAAGTCAAATTAACATAAATTTTAATCTGTACAGAATAAAGGAAGATGCAGTGTACTGTCTTCCCACAAATAATAATGGTTTGTGCAGAAAAAGAAGAATCGGTTTATGCAGGAGGCGAGGGCATTATGGTCAATTAATTTGCTTATATAATCAGAGTAATCCCTAAATGGGTGGCTACTTTCAGCAGTTATCCAATCACTGTTCACCATTCCCACCTTCTCTTGCTCTGCTTGTTCCCATTTGTCACGGCGGCGATCCCACTGCTATTGACACCGCTTTACCAGTCTCCAGAAGTCTCAATTTTCATGCTTTCTGATCTGTAGGTTGCTCAATTCTTTTGGTTATATTTGTTTTTGTGTTTTTAGGTGTATTTTTAGGGTTTTAAGCAGCTTTGGTTAGAATCTGCGGCATTATCTTTGTTCCTGCGAGGCAATTGAATACTTCTCATGCCTGTGTAATTTTTATTTTTAACTATGTTTTGCAATAAGCACGGTCGACAGTCGAATCTTTTGTGATCTGGAGAAGATAAGAAAAAAAGATATATGTTGGGTAAAGATTCGATCTGGAGCAGAAAAGTGAAACAGGAATCGTTGGACTAAGGATTTCTGTTGCCTTTTTTAGATCTTTTGCTTTTTGTTCAGCGAATGTTCCTATTCTGAAAACATAACTTGTTGTCTACGGGAGTAAGCATCCAATTTTGTTTTCACTTGTTGTTTTAATTTAGATTTTAATGTTTCTTCTTGTCTTTGAATGCTAATATCTCCTCTTCAGACTCATAGATATTTGCTTTTTTGCTTGCGTTTCAGGTGCTTCATAGCATACAGTTAGAACAAGTTCAACTGGATATAGGGCGGCGGTGGTCAATATGCGGTGGCTGTGTTTGTCGGTTGACGTATTCCGCTATGTTATCTCTCTGAATTTTTATTGCAGGGTTATCCTATAAGTTGCTTATCTCTCTGTTGAACCAGACCTTTGTTTATGCTGTCCTTTAATTAGCTAGTTATCCATGGGATCCAGTCACTTTCCTTTCCTTGTTTGTTTTTTCTACATTCTATAAAATCATCCAGTAGTCAGAAGAGTTCAAAAGCATCATAGCCCGTTCAATTTCAGTTTTAGTTGTTGAAGTTAATCGCTGTCTTCTTTTTCGTGAGCTTTGATTTTTGTTCAAGCTGTGTTTGTAATTCAAATAGAATTTCTAGACATCTTTCTTGACTTTGTTTTCGGTTAGGCTTCCCCTTTCATTTGTTTAGCTGTCTTTCGTGGGTGGTTTTTCAAATTTGCCTTCTGAAGTACATTGAAGAATCAAAAGTAGTTATGGTGTGCCAAGCAGCAAGCCAGACGAGATTTAGGGCACTTAAACATGAGAACGGGATTTCTGGGAGAACAACCATTATTGTTAGAGTTATAGCATGCTTTCAACCTTTGCATTATTGCCAGGTTTGTTTTTGACTGTTCTATAGTTTTGCTTATGATATTCATGCTACTTATTCGATATCATTTCTGATAATATCTGGATACACTTGCTTTAAAGCTGCTAATTCTGACCCAATTCTTGTTCAGGCTGAGTATTTCCGTCACTTGCTGAAGCCTGTAACGTAGATTGTTTCAAAGTTTCTGTTTGTCACATCAAGCTAGCAGCGTATTATTTTCTTCTTCTTTTGTTTAGCATATCCAAAGTAATCTCTTTGCAGGAGTATATATACACAAGCATAATTCAGGTATGATTATCGTTGTTTTCGTGGTACTTGTGCATGGTTTTCTGGATTCATTTTGGGAGTTTTGATGTGACTGTCGAAATCATGGATGCCAGGTGCTCTTTTGGCTGAATGGTTACAGCCGAAGAATCTCAGACTTATCAGCAGATCTCTGCTCAGAATTCATCCTATTTGGATCACATGGCACTTCTACGGCAAAACTATAACTTGCCATGCTTTGCTTCTTCCACACTTGCTACCAATATTGCTTTTCCTGGACAGTCTGCTTCAGATTTGCATGGTTTAAATACTAGACAACAAGATGCAACTGGTGGGTTCTTAAATCCGTTACCTTCGTTCTGCAATATCTCAGATCTAACTGGAAACCCACACCTGAAAGGTGCACAATGTGCCTTGTCCCATGGGCTCGGTCTCATAGATAAGGCCATTGATTATTCCCATGCTCCTCCGAAAAGGTTTCTCATTTTTGATCAGTCTGGAAATCACATGAGATTGTTCTTTAGCCCTTCCTTTTCTCCCCAGAATCAGAGTTTTGCCTCTAAGACTCCTGCCATGGCTAATGGGCTGCGTGAAGAAGTTGCAGCTCAAGTGGATCAGCAATTCTTGGTGAAGCCCATCATTGAAGAAGCCTGGGACGAAAATCATTTGATTGATGGAGGAGGTGACATGCTGGAAGATACCGAGGAAATCAATGCTCTACTCTACTCCAGTAGTGATGATGAATATGATCACAATGATGACGATGATGGTGAGAATGATGAAGTTACTAGCACGGAGCACTCTCCATTTATCATTGAAGAGGGCTATAACAAAGACAAATTACTTGAGGAACTCGCGGAGGAAGTGGCGAGTTCTGATGAGTCACCAAAAAGGCAAAGATTACTCAATGGCAAGTACAAGAAATCATCATTGGCAAGTGTCGAAAGCCCGGCTAGGCAGCCTGTTTCATGCAGTGACAAGGATGACATAGAGTCAAGTTGTGCCGGTGATGGTAACTCCTTCGATGAAATTGGCATGGGTGAGAGGGAGAAAAAGGTTAAAGTCCGCCAAGCATTGAAGGCCTTGGAGAGCATTATCCCCGGATTAAATACCAAGGATCCACTTACCATAATCGACAAGGCAATTGTTTTCTTGAAATCAATGAAAACCGAAGTTGAAGCCCTCGGACATAGCTACCCTGGGTGCACTTCTGCCACTTCCCCCTAACTGTTCGTTTGGAGCGGATGCTATTGGTCGAGTGCAATCATTAGACCTGTGGGCAGCATGAAACCATTAAGTCTGTTTGAATAGAATTATTGATGGATTTGAAAGTAGAAAAGTTGGCTTTTCCTTTATGCTCGACCTTTACTCCGCTTTTCTTTCTAATAGTGCAGCAGTATGCAGCGTGGGCCAATAGAAGTGCAGCTTAATGGGAGGAAAGCTTTGCTCTTTGCTCTCAATCCCTTTCATTACCTCTCAGGTGGTGTAGAAATATGGGGCTATAATTGTTGACTTGAAATGATTATTTATAAGCTTTTCTTGGGGGTGTTTAAAGTAAGCATGGCAGATATGAACGCATGGCAATTGAGATAGTGGCGTGCTGAGCTGTAAATAAAGCCTCCCTTTACCTGGACCGTTGAGAAACTCCAGGGATGGCGAGCATGCGCGGTTGGTGGTTGGGGTCCCACCGTCTATTCCCGTCTGCTTCTTGATTTGATGCTTTTCTTGAAGATCTTGCCTACCTTTGGTCTTCCATCACTCACTTGAACATGTTGGTCTGAGCGATCCAGGGGACCCTCCCTCCATCCCCCAAAGATTTACATCATGGATTGTTGTTAATGCTCACACATGATCAAGTCTTGTTGTTTGTATCCCACTTGCGAGCTTTCTGGTTGTAAAATTTGTGTTTGGAGTCTCTACTCTTTTTTTCTGTCTTTTGTGGTTCTGTTGTTAGGTCGTGTGCTTGTAATAATAGCTATTCTACTATCGCCCAGTTGTGCCTGTAATGATGCTGTTTGCTAGCTTATGTTTCTTTTATTTTTCATTTCTTTACAAAGCACCACCTTTTGCTACTTTTTGGTTTTTGATTGCAGTTTTGCAGTTTTTGTTTTTTTTCTTGTTTGTGGGATTAATCTTCGTGGGTTTGTGGGTACAAAAATGATTTACAGTGTTTGGTGTTGTGGGACCTTTTCTTCATGAAGATTTTCCACTGCTCGGTTTAGCTGGTCATCTCCTCTAATATTCTCATTTTCACCCAAAATGTATCATCAAATACAAAACAGTAACAATTTTTCCTGAAAACATAGAAAAACAACACAGTTGACTCAATGTAATTTCTTTGTGAAATGATTATATCTCATGCCCAAATTAAAGGTAGGTGATAGTTACATATTTTCTGTTGGATTTTATTTATATTTGTGTATTTTGTATTCTTTTAAAATTGTTGAAAGTAAGAGGACAAGGCATAATTTAAGAAGTGCTTATGTGTTTTATTGTGACAAAAATGAGTGAAAACATATTTGTTTGTGTAATATAAGCTGTCTGTTTTCATTTTATCTAAAATGATACATATTTCAATCATTATATATTTCAATTTTATCTCATATCTCTTATTTTTATATAATATTCAAAAAATACACTTAAGAACATACCATACAAAATTAAAACAAACATTGCCATAACAATTTCCTTGACCTCAATTGCACACTAACATAATATACTAGTGTTGGTGACGCAGATTGCAGGGTGGTTCAACAAATGGTTTCATAATTAAAGTAAACAAACATATAATTTAACTACTGTAATTACCAATGGTTCATAATTAAAATTATAGTGAAAAGGACTCACCACAAAACTATGATACATATTTATTGATGGAGGTGGTGGTTAGTTAATTGACTCAATGAACAATGCAATCCTCACGGGAAATAAAACGTGATATCTGATGCCATCATGAAGATTCTTACATCAATTAACCATCATTTATTTTTTTAAACGAAAATGGTCATTAAGTTAGTTCCTTTGTTTTGTGTTTAGATTATATTAATTTTTTGTGGTTTTAACTAATTGCCGCATGTTCCAGAATGCTTTGAGACTTTCAAACTATCCCTTTCAATTCTATTAATTTCTTAAATATTTTAATTGTGCTTATCTCATTTCATATTTATCCTATTAGACTTAAAACACATAATTATTATCCAGATTAGGAGAAACACAATTACGAGAGGAAGAAAGAAATTTTTTTTTTTTTTTTGAAAGTTCATTCTCAGCTGATTGTAATTAAATAGCATGTATTTGATTGTTGTTTAATAGGTTAATAGTTTGAATCAGTTATTAATGTTTAATAATATGTTACCACTTAAAAGTATAGGCATATGCTCAAAATTTATAAATATAATCAGGTCTTGGTGCACTTAACTCTTAATTTAAATACGTCATTTTTTAAATTTATTTATCCGTTTATTCTAATAATCTTAATTAATTTTCTCACAAGACCTTTCTCATATGATCGATAAATTTACTGTATTTTACCAAGTTTTCGTTCCTTTCTTTTCTCTCCCTTAATTTATCTATCCATACTGTATTATTAAGTTTTTAAGTTTCTTTGTTGTATAATTTAAAATTACATACTTAGGTTATTTTACATTTTTTTTAGTTTCAACTTATTATCCATACTCTTATTATAAAGTACATTTTCAATATTACCCTTATTGTCATTTTATGCATCAATTATGTAAAGATCAAAGGAGTGAAATTAGCTTTGCCTTTTTCCTTCCAACTCAAACAGTTCCTCCCAAGTCATCACAGTTATGCCCACTTCCCTTGCAATTTCTCATTCCTCCCTTTTCAATTACCAATTTACCCAATCATTACATTTATTAATACATGGGCACATTTAAAAAAAAAAGTGAGGATTAAATAATTAAAAAAAAAAAAAAAGACTTAAAAAGAAGGAACCCCCTTTCTCCCGAGTGTTTTTGGTTTTGGAAATTCACGGTGGAAAGGAAATATATAAAGAAAGGAAAGAAAAAAAGAAAGAAATTCAAAATTTTATATAAGATTTGGTTGGGAAAAGTTAAGCAAAACGAAATCAAATCAAACAAAAATATAAGTATAAAATAAATATTTAAATAAACTATTTGTATTATAAATAAATAAATTATTTTTATTTTTATATCATATCAATTTAAGCATATGCATAGAGTGTACTAAAATTACTAGCTATCAATAAAATCGTTAACCTTTCCCAGTCATATTATTCTTACTTGTAAATATCCATCACAATAATACTCATGCCCTATCCTACAAATTCAACATTACACTCATTGTTTAAGGCTAAAATTTTACCCATAAATTTAGGGTTTCATTAGGTGAATTTTGACCGTATTTGAAATTCTATTTTTACCTTTCCTCAACTTATTATGTAATTTATATTAATATTATAATTATTTGATAATAATTAGTTTGACTTACCAAATATCATTTCAGAAAAGTCAATTTTATTCTCATATTATACTATAGTTTTTTAATTTTCTCATTAAAGTTTTATTTTATAAGTAATATAAAATTTCAAAAATCTAGTTTCAAAATTATATTTTGGAAATTCAATTTCAAATATTTTTTAATCTTTTTATTTAATTATTGTTCAGTTTAACAAGTATATCTTTCTTATTGCATATAATTTTGAAAAATGGGAAACACAAAGAATAAATTTTAAAATCAGATTTTCAATAATCCATTTCTAAAATTGATTATATATACACAAAATAAAAAATTACGTTGAACAAAATTATTTTATTCAACACTTCTGTTATATTTACAAGAAATATTTTGTTCAGTTCATATTTAGGTCATAAAAAAATTTCATATTAACTTGAATTAATATTTTATATCATTCTTAGAAAACATATTTTTCATCAAATATTAAATGCAATATTAATTTTTTAAAATACTTAAAAATCAATTTAAATAAAATATAATTCACACTTGAAAATTAAAAAAATAAACAAAACAAAAATATTTAAGCAAGTTTGTTTGCATACGAGCACAGATAAGGAGCTGGTCTAGTCTCTGTTACTGCAATCTTTTTGCTGCTGAATGAGATCTTTTTCCAATCATAGAGACTCTCCTTCACGGCAGCAAGAGACAAGAAGCCATGTGATCAAGGGCTGCGTTACTTCTGTTCGTTCCTATCTTATCTGCATGTTCATGTGGCTGTATATGTTACTGGAAAGAACATGAATACATCCTTACTTTTTTTGTGTGCTGATAGTTTCAAGGGGCTGTGCTGGTTTTAGATCCATCCTACATGTTCTTTGAGTCATAAAATCACTTCAAGTGGCTGTACGTACGTATTTCTGTCTTATATAGTCTTTATAATGCATCATTGTGTTTTTTTTTTTCTTTTTTTCTTTTTGGCCTTTGGAATAGTACATGGCATCTCCTTTCCTGTTATAAGCATTACCCGAAGTGGGATGTCTACTCATGCTTGTACCTTTTTATTTCCACATTGTTTTCAAACAGTGTTTTCTCCCTTTTTGATAGGAATGCATCGAATTACTGATTTGCATCCAATGTAAGCATTAGGGCTGCTTCCAATTGATTTTGTTATTGTAAATGCAGGTCACTTATGTTTTGTCACAGCTTACCTTGTTACTAGATATCAGCTCCACATCACACAATACAGATAATTAACAAAGGATATAGTCTAGTTTTAGTTAGTATGATCATCATGTAGCACAGAATAAGGATGCACTGTGACACTGTTAGCTGTTCTACTGTTTTTGCCAATTCTCTGTGGAAAATTTAAGCTGTGGATCTAACGAGTGTGATCACTTGTCCTTAACTCTGGGTTTTGGGTCATGCAGATTTCTTATAGGCACTTGAGAAAATTCGATTGGAGCTTCCATGTGTATGCATAAAAACACAAGGGCGGAATGGAATTGTCTCACATGGGAATGCTTAAAGTTATCCCCCATTGTGATTTTCTCAAGGTCTTCTGGTGATGACTCCATTGATGCAGAGGATGTGAGTAATTCTTGGAAAACGATGCACATACGTCCATGGGATAAGAACTAATGTTACTAACCAAGTGAGATGGCATTACAAGCCAAATGTATTTACTACTTCTTTGAGTTATTCATTACAAGTGAGTTATTCTTTGAGTCGGATTTGATTAACTTAAAAAACTAAAAGGGTCAAGATGGAGCTGACGATACTTTAGAAGTACCATGCCTCTGGCTACATCTGATTGCCACCCTTGATTGGGCGTTTGAGGTGTCGCAAATCTGGCTTCGTTAGGGCTCAGACATCCAAACACGTGAAATAGCCACAGCAAGGACATCATCCAAACCACCATCTTCTCACTCAACTACTTAAGAAGAATGACCAAAGCAAAAGCATGACTAGTCATCGAAGAGGAGCTTGCTCTCTCTGATTCTGGTCCATGAATCCAATTTTGTTGCCACGAAGTCAGTCTAAGCTGTCAATAACTAGACAGCATGAAGCAACTAGGATTCCAAGACAGAGATCTGATCCTCTCCATTGACTTCTTCTGCACAATCCAAAGTTCAACTGAGGAGAGTGCAAGAGAATGGATAAATCAAGCAGGGCAACCATTGTAGCTGAATTTTCTGCTCTTGTCGGAAGTGAAGGTAACAAAAATAGCCAGTAAAAGTGGGCGAAAATAATGCTTGTCAGAAGTGGGATTTGAACCCACGCCCTCTCACGAGGACCAGAACTTGAGTCTGGCGCCTTAGACCACTCGGCCATCCTGACTACTTCCCCAATTTCTCTCCAAATTATATTTAACTACTTTATTTTGAACTGTCATGTGAATGGAGCAAAGTTTGCCCTTACTTGAATGCAAATCATGGTAATCTACGAAAATAAGTGAAATTAGCAATTTTGCCTTTATTTGTATGTAATTTATGGTGATGGAGAAAATTGATGTGAAATGGTGTAAAAATAAGAAAAATAAAGAAATGAAAAGATTATTATTTTGTTGGATAATATGTTTTAAAGTATAAATTTTAATTGGGGGGGGAATTAGTTTGAGTCCAAACACAGTTCTTGTTTTTCACAACTAAAAATTGCATGTCCAGTTAGTTAAAGGCACTATTTCATGTACGTTTTTTCCTAAATTTTATTTTATTTTCACTTATCGTAACACCGTTTATTTTTATTCTTATCCATTGTTATATTTTCGACTTTGATATTAAAAAAGAAAAAAATTATCTAAGATTATTTTTGCAGCTTTGTCACTCAAATGTATCAATGCGTTTTGAATTTATATTTGCAATTTATGTTTTATCTTTATTTCACTTTTTATATACTTCTTATATCCAAAATAAATGTTGATACACTCATGTGGGTTTGGGTTATGTTTAGTTGGGTACGCAATTTAAACATATTAATTTTGTTTAAACAATTTTTTCTTCTCATGGTATTTTTTTTTTCAAATTTTCATTTATTATTTTTTCTTACAAAAATTTCCTCGGCTGACTTTAATTTATTATGTTTTTATTGCAGTTTGTTATTCTTAATTAAATTTAAGTTTATTTTTCTTTTGGATTAATAAATTTATTAATATAATAAAATAATTTCAAAACATTATTTTAAAATAATAATAGATACTAAAAATACGTTTTAAATATTTATGCATGCGTATTAAGAGTATAACAACATTGATTTATATAATATTCCATGCATTCGGTGTGTCCTCTGTAATGGTCATAATTTATCTATTATGTCTTATTGTAGACAACATAAATATCGTAGGCCAAAAGTTAATTATGAAATTAACCTTCATTAAATTGTTCAATCTAATAAAAGATAAAAATGATAAATTTGTAAAATACAAATATAAAACAACCCAATTTCTCATTTAACTCTCAACTATCTAAGCTCCTCGTCTTTAAGAAATTTTTACTTGAAAACACCTTTTGTTGCTAAGATTCAGAAAAAAAAAAATGGCAACCATAGAAACAAAAAACACAGAAAATATGCAAATTATCTAATTACTCTTATTTGAAATTATTTTAATTTTTCAATCACTGTACTTCTCACTTTTCTTTTAACTTATTATTTTATTTACGTTCTATTTTCAAATTCTTTCGACTTTCTATTATTTTAATTTTTTGTACTTTAATTTTAAATATTTTTATTCGAAATAAATAACTAAATAATTTAGAAATAAATTTACATAGAATGCACAAGTTTTACTAATTGTAATAAAGACACAAATTAGGGCATAAAAGAGAATCCGTGGGCAAACAATTTACATCAATGATTGCTTAGTTGTTCATAATTAGTAAGTGTGCCCATGGCAATGAACATATTCTTATTTTTTTCTGAATATTTGTTTATTCAAGGACTTCGGAATTTTGTCGCATGATGTGTCCAACGTTTTGTGTGTGTATTTACAGATACCATATCTATATGTACTATATAATAATAGAAGTTACACTTCTTTATATATACAAAATTGTTATGAATTAGAAAATTATTTTACTTAAGTAATAAAATTAAAATATTTAAAATTAAAGGGTAAAATATTCAAAATGAGAAAATAAAAATATTCAAAGAAATTGAAAAGAGTGAATTCAAAACACAAATAAAAATAAGTTAAAACTGCATAGAGAAAAAATGATTAAGCAAAACGAAAGAATTTAAAATAAGTATAATTACATAATTTCACATTAAACAACCAAAATAAGTTATATCTATGATAATATAATAAATATTAAGAATACAAGAAAATTTAAATACAGTATATGATTGTTCAATTACTCTTAATTAGTGTATAATTGTTAAATTACTCTTAATTATACAATAAATTTCAAATGCATGTATAATTCAAAATGTTCATATAATAAAAGCAAAAATTAAATAAAAAATAATTAAATCTCAGGGATACAGCCAATATCCTAGTTTTTTGATGATCGGAACTAAGAAAGCATGGATATAATTGCAATTCATTGGCACATACAATTGTTCTATCAATGGTGGTGAGCCCACACAAAAATCAGTTGCACAGCTCTGTTTTTGTCTCCTTGAAGTCTGCTGAGTTTTCATAAATGGTAAAATCACTTCTCTTGAATTTTCATGTCAATATCAATTAATCAACTTTGCAAGGAGTTTACAATGGGAAGGCCAACACTTCCATAACAAAAGTTCAAGAAGTATACGGTATAAACCAGGGGTATCATAATTTTGAAAAGACCTTCAAAACATTAATTCCGGCGTCGACCAGATCTGTTACGCCTTTTTGGATTGCCGGAAGGCGACTGATTTGATTCTACCGGTAAAACAGTCCCTCCTCTAATGCCATCAGAGTCTGTGACGCCAGTAACCATTCTTTGGGCTTCGACATAAACTTTTAGGTCTCTTATCTGCTTGTAAAGTATAATTATTGTAGTTTGGCATATGACTAAATAAGGTGAATGCAATTAAGGTACAACATGGTACAATTACCTGTTCCTGTAAATCTAAGATCTGTTCATCCTTTGACTGCAAACACGATTTTTCCCTGGTCAAATGAAATGCGGCGATTAAAAGCGATATGTCTAAAATGCCAGAATAATTCGCATATAATTAATTTTTGAAAAAGAAGGACAAGCTTTGAAGACTTCTAGAAAGGCATAAACCAGATCATTAAAGAACTTGAAAAGGCATTTCCCCAAAAGCCTGAAAAGGTTTAATGCTAGCCTAGACAATTAAGCAATGACTGCTATATGCATGAGGACAAAAGATGTTACCTCGCCTGAATTTCCTTAAACTTGTTCTGAAGGAATTCTTGTTTCCTCGTAAGCTCTTGATTCTTCTGAAACAGCAACAAAATAGAAATTGATTATACATTTTATTTCAAAACAGTTATCAAGATCCACTTGTTGGAGGTCGACCAGATAAATTAACAAGCTAAATCCAAAAGCTTAATCACAGAGAGAACATGAAGTTTACATCTGTAACAGCCTTCTTTTCCTCTGCATATTTTTCCAGTTTATATTCCAGATCATGCGTCCTTGAAAATATAGCCTTCTCAACCGCTTTTGCTGTCAAGCTCTCTTTTCTACTTCTTGACTCGGCAAGCAATGATTCATAATGCTGACAGTGTGCATGAGAAAACATGAGAAACTTGACCATAACTTCCCTTACATTTTGTTCATATAACATGACATGTATTGCAGGTACAAACATACTGTACTTACCTGTCTCTGAACATCCAGCTGACTGGCAAGAAGACAATTGTACTCGTCCAAAATCTAATACCAAAAGAATGAAGAGATAAAATATTTCAGTCAAATATCTGAAACTATAAGACTTACCATAAAATTACAGTTTAATGTTACTTATAGAATTCAACCTTATGCCACCACCAACCAGATGCTACCATTCATGTCAAATAACTAAGAGCTACCCACTCATATAAAAAGAAAATTCAAGTTAAGGAAATTTAGATTGGATTTTAAATCATTTCTCAAAATAAAACATATTTTAAACAGTCTTCTTAAAGCTGAATCATAAGTACCCCTTCAATTTTGCTGCTAAAGAGGGCACCATCCAATCCTTCCTCTTCACCATATCCACATGTTGCACATTCTTCTACCAAATTGCACCTTGAATTTACATTGACTGATTTCCGATCAACTCTTGATTGGTTCAATCGATGAACATATTTGTCTCCCACATAATCCCAGATTTGTTGCTTCTCCAGTTCAAGTGAAAAATGATGATGCTTATCACTCGAATGTCCACTAGCATGAGCCTTTTCATATCTATATCATAAAACTATTCAGTCAGTTAATTTGAACTTTAATGAAACAAAGTATGATTAACAAAAAATCACATCGATACAGAAATCTGGGCCCTCAAAATGCAGCGCCTAAGTTTAATGATCAAGTAAAATTACCTTCCACACCCTATAAAACCACATATCAAACAGATCCAAATGTTCTTGAAAGATCCACATACAGCACAGGCTGGCTTTTCATCTTGTCCCTGAGAAAGCTGACAAACCTGCAAGGAACATTGAAAGAGAACACATGAAAATCTATCTAGATGCATTCTTGTTGTTCTCAAGTAAAATGACATAAGCTCTTCATCAACTCAAGCCTAAAAATTTCCCGTAGGTTGATCAGAAACATGCAAGCAACAATTCAAACAATTATTCTGTTGAAGCTCTATGTGTTTATAATAAAACAAGTTCAGTGTTCTTAAGAAACTGACAGCGAACTTTAGCGTGATATACTAGTTGTGTAATATTGTCATTCAGATTTTTTTGACCGCCAAAGGTATAATTGTGAATCTAGTGATTTTTTTACCAATGCATTTTACATGCCACTGAATGTTGTACACTCAATGTATACGCAAAATTAGTTATAATATTATAGAAGAACCTTAAAGAAGAAAAAAAATAAGAAAGCAAAAGAAGCAAAAATACATTAAAAGATGGAGAATAAATAAATATAAAGTAAATTAAAATAAAGATAGTTTAGTTATTCTATAGCCGCAATATAAGGTATAGGCATATCTTAGAAGGTGAACAGAAGAAGGAAATTAACAAAATGTACAAAATTGAAGCAGGCTGATACTGACCGGGCAAGACAAGTAGGTCCATTTGGAGACACAAGAACAGCAAAACGAATGGTCACACAAGGTGCTCAGTATTCCACTAGTATCTGGGTCCAATCTCTCTAATATTTTCATAGAAAAGAGCACAGGATAAGTTCATCTCAGTGTGCGTGAACTTAAAGAGAGTAATTCAGTTCATATGCCCTTTAACAAAAACGAAAAAAAAGACAGAAAATGCTGTGGATGAATGCATGGGATAACAGGACAGCAGCATAAGCGAATATCATTGGGAAGGGCTAAATTACAGAGTCATGCTAGCAAGTGACAAACCAAGACAAACAGGACAGGAGGGCAATTCGGTGTAATCTGGTGGAGGTATGCTTGCGGTTTCTGCAGATTCGGTGTACAAAACTGATTGAGCAAAATATATATGGCAAACCTCAACCTGGAAACAAATGATTAAACAAATTTAGTGAGGAAAAACAACAGTAATAAACAATGAAAAAAGGCCAATCATGTGTTTGAGTACTTTTATGAGTAAAAGAAGGTGATATACCTCAGATGGCTTGAATCTTTTGCCATTGTAACTACAATAGAACCCATCAGCGGCCAATTGACTTTCTAACCTAATCAATGCACTATATCTGTCCTCCATTCCATCATTCCTAAAAGATGCAAAAACACACGTTCGCACAGCCAAGCAACAAAAACGAAATTAACAAAGCTATTAATCAAATATGACAGATAAACAAAGCCTTCAAAAAAAAAAAAAAAGAAGCACCATAGAAACCAAATATCATATAGAAATTATACCTAATACTACAATCCGATGGGGTAAAAACGATAATCATAGTAAAATCCACTACAGAACAGAAAATTAACGATACTTTGTTTTCCTCCGGCGTTCGAAGTTCTTACCTCAGGAATAGGACTTCGACGAAGTGAGGGACGTGGTTCCCGCAGAAGTGGAGGAAGTCATCCGAGGACAAATAGTTGGGGATGGCGACCACGAAGACGAGGGTGGTTCGAGCGCTGATATTGGCAACGGTGACGGGTGGGGTCGAGGGGGATTGCAGCTGGCGGAAGAGGTGGGCAACGCCCCTGAGTTGGGCAGGCCTCAGATTATTATTTGAGTTGGCGGCGCCGGAGGCGGAGATGGTGGTGTGGAGGGGTTGAGGAAAGTCGACGGTGTGGATTTTGAGGGTGAACATGTTCTTCCCTCCTTTGATGATTCAGAGAAAGCGTGAATTCTGGAAGGAAGCTTGGACTTAAAGCTAGGGCTCAAGAAAATGAAGTATTGGGACTGCCAATTTTTTGGCGAGCATAGGGGAATGACACGAATACAACACACACACACACACACATTTTTTTGAAAATTTTCATTTTTTGAGATATTTGTTGAGGGCGAGGAAAATAGTTTATTATTATTATTGTTATTAGTATTGCATAATCATAAATAATAATAATAACAATTCACATAAAATAACTATGTGAACTAAAATGGTAATAACTACAATAAGTCAAATAATAACGATGATAGTGAATGATAAAATACACGAATTGGTATTGATTCGTTTTGCTTTCTTGCTAAATTATTCTTCTTACCGTTTTTAAGGATATGACAAAAGTTTTTTAAAATTATTTTATCATATTTATTATATGAGATTATGATTTCAATTATTTTATGGTATGTTTATTATATATCATGAGCTTTTATCTATCAAAACAAACTTATAGTTGATAAAATAATTTATTCAAAACATAGTCTTAATGTAAGCAAACCTTGTCAAAACAATACCTTAATTACCTTTGTAGCAATGCATGTTGACCTTATCAAAACAACACACACCTTTTTTAAATTTGTTATTTTTGGAATATTCATTTAGGGCTAAGAAAATAGTTTTTTTTTTTATTATTATTATTATTATCATTACTACGTAACCACAGATAAGAATAACAATACTAAAAAAAAAAAAAAAAAGAAAACATGAACTAAAATGGGAAGAACTATAACAACAAACGATAGTAATAATGGTGACAATGTGCACGATTTGGTATTGATGCAATTTATGTTCATGTTAAATTATTCTTCGTAGTGTATGGTGGCCTTATCAGCACAATGCCTCAATTGCCTTCTACTCCTACGCACCTTGCAGCAATGTCTTGCGTTGGGACCCAAAGTCCTCGTTAGGATAGAAATACAATTACACACAGGACCCCTACCATGCTTGACTAACGGTCGTGTCCTATTAGTGCAGGGGAAACGAGCCCTGGCTTTGATCATACTTGCTAGACATGAGGGGCAACTGCACCTTATTACACCCATGGCTTTGAAAACAAGATTGGACGCGCATAGGTCCAACACGAACCAGTTGGGTCTTTTCTTGGTTCATTTAAGGTATGAAAATTGAATCGATTAAAAAGAGTCAAAAACAGTTTTGATCCAAATTTTTTTTTTAAAAAAAATAAATATTTGCAATTTCTTTTTGCAACAATAACAAAATGACTTTTAAATTTTTGAATTTCTAAAATTCATAACTCCCGAATTGTAATTCGAATATGTAAATTTATCTTTTTTATCTTTGACTTTTGTCTTTTAGTAATTTTTATCCATTTATATTTTAATTGGGTACTTAAAAATCTAAATCTTGTATCTTAAAATTAAAAGTGTTCATCTTAACTGATGTATTTTTTATCTTTCAAAACTAATTTTTCAATTTTATACTTCCAGTTGTTTTTAATTTAATAAGTTTATTTAAAAATTTGTGTAATAATTTTTTTATTCTAGTTAAATTATTAAAATTTTCACATTAAGTTAAAACCCATCATTTAGCATATTTTTAAAATGAATTAGGTTTTAATTTAATATTAATATGTGTGTGTGTGAGAGTGAGTGTATAAGATTATAAAATTTTAAAATAACTAGGTGTTTCAAAACGGTTCATTATTCAATATTTTATATATATATATATATATATAAATTTAAAAAAAAAATCATATTATTCAACACATTAAATTCTTTCTTTTAAATATATTACTTATCTCAAAATAACTTTCATCAAACTTCGTCCCCTACAAAATTCTCTTCCCAAACATAAACATAGGCAAGTTGTCTACAGTCTAGGCTAATGTTAATAAAAATATTATTGCTAATAATGTCAATTTCACGATTTCCACAACAACAATAACGATGATGATACGACGGTGATGATAATAATATATTATTGCTATTATTATTTAGAGATGATCACGATGTAGTTTTCATTCTTTTTCTAAAAAATTTCTAACCAATTTGCTACATGCGGTTTGCCCTAATAAAAAAAATCCAGTATTGCGGTTTGACAATCAAAATCTAAGCTGTGGAGCATTTTAGTGCCCTTGGTGTGGTTTGGCGATTTACAAATAAGTTTGATTTGGATATAATCAAAGCACAATATTCATGTGTACAACAAATTAATGTATATCATATAAGAAATCTTAATATACCAAGATAATCACTCACGAATATTTTTAATAATACTTAATAGCATTTATAGATTCTAACTTAGTAATAAAAAGGCAATAATGCAGCAAAATGAAGTTTTTTTTGTAAACAATAACATAATTTACATTTGATTTGTTTAACAATATGATATCATGAAAGATAAAATTTTGTCAGGGATATATATATATATATATATATCATTCAAATGATTTTGTAAGAAAAATGAAATGAAAAAAACTAATCAAAAAATAAGAAAAAATATTACAAAGGGAAATGCAAATATAGGATTAGCTCATGTTTTAAATTTTACCTTCAAAATATATAATTTTATTGCTTTTAACTAAAGTCATTACATAATTTTATTATAGTTTGATAGAATTTGAGATGTCTATATTATATGTAACAGATATTTTCTTTTCAAAAAATAATTGTATTAATTCAAAATAACCGAAATTTTAAATAAAATTTAATAATCAAACAAACCATATTAATAAAATTGTATTAAATTCTATTCATTTTTTACATACACAGCGACGTGGTTGGTGTGGATTTCTTATTTTAAAATTGCCATCAAACCATAAAATGTGGTTTGGTTTTATTAAAATTTTAAATCCACGATTTATGTCTTAAATTCATATTAATGGTGCAATTTGGGGAGGTGTGGACGGTTCTGGGGGGTTTTTAATTTTTTTCACCTCTATTCTCATTCTTACCACTGTTACTACTTCTATTGCATTTATTATTGCAACATTCATTAAATGGTATGGAATAATAGTAATTTCAGTAAATTCCATAGTCATTTCTGTAATCACTATCGTTATGAAGTTATTGAACCTATTATTACAACCATTAGAATAATAAATAGTAAAGTAATTATCATCATAATTTTGTAATCATCATCACTGTTCGTGTCATTAGTATAATCTTTTTATCATTACAATCCACAATATGAATTATAAGTTACCAACTTGGAATTAAATTTATTGTTACTCTTTTGACTACTTCTAACTACGAATACGATTCTAATCAATGATTTGAGCAAAAATATCATTAACTCGATGGTTTTCCACATATAACACTTACTATTTTTTGATAGGAATCTGTTATTTTTTCCGCATAAATTAGAGAAATTATGAGTTATTTATATGGCAAATTTTGAAAATGTAAAACCCGAAGAAATTGATGATGACAAGTAATGACGGCGAGGCGAAAGAGAATTGCTAGAAAGACTGTCGCTACGTTTGTTTTCAAATTTTAAATTTTAGTATATACTTTTATTTTGATAATTGAATAAAAATAATAGAAAAAAATAGATAAATTTTAAAAAAAATATAATAATTTCATTATCCAAAATTAAAAAAACATAACGTAGCCAATGAATCCAAAATGGAGGCTGAAGAGGACAAAGTTGTTCTCTACAATCAAATGACCAATGGTGAAATCATTCATCTCTGAGCCATCGGCCTCCACGTTAGTGGTTTTAGTTTTTCTTTCGCATCCACTTAGTTCATATTACAAACACAACAAACAAAAGTCATAATTCCTGTCATATTACAATTAATTGTACAGTCTGGCATTTTCCACATATTTCAAAGATTTATCTGAGCCCTGCACTTCTCGTCTTCAATTTTTTTCAAGTCACAGGGAACATTTTCCCATTAATAAATTGTAGCTTTTATATAGATAATTAATAAATTTTTGTCAAAAAATAACGTACGCGAAAGCTATCAAATTTGTGATGCGCAGGCTCGAATTGTTCTCTATTTTAAACGTATTAATAACAGTAATGAAATTAAAACAAATTTAACAATAACAATATTAATATTGTTGGTAATAACAATAATAATATTAAAACAAATTTTCTTCCAACCGGATTTATCACATCCATCTCCAACCCCAGACCAAAAACAGTATCAGCCGTTCCAGCGTCCAACCCCCGCCAGCAGGCCCAGCACCACCCCGCCGCCAAAAAGTTGGAGTCTTGACAGCTGGAAGTCCAAGACAACCTTCCGGCTTCCAGAATATCCGGAAGAAACCGCCCTCGAATCGGTCCTCAAAACTCTGGACTCGTTCCCTCCAATCGTTGTTGCCGCCGAGGCGCGCAGTCTCGAGGGGAGGCTGGGGCAGGCTGCTCTTGGAAATGCTTTTCTTTTGTAGGGTGGTGACTGTGCCGAGAGGCTCAAAGAATTCAACGCCAAGAGTATTAGGGATACTCTCAGAGTGCTCCTGCAGATGACCGTTGTCCTCATGTTTCGTGGTCCTGACTGTTATTAAGGTATGTAAAACGTGTATTTTGCGTGTGGGTATTTCTAGGAAGTAATCGGATAAGATTAATTTGTGAGTCCGTGGTTTGTACGGTAGTATTATTTTTTAACTTCCTAGTTACCAACTTTTGGAGATTTTTAAGCGTAATATTTGTGTATTAGTTACTGAGGTATCTCCCATTATATTCAAAGTTGCTTTTGGTATTTTTGTGATGAATGGCAATGTTATAGAAGTAGAGAACTGGATGAAAATTTTGTATGGTTGTGGGGTGTGGCGTGGCGTAACTGGATAATCATGTAGTCATTAGCTTCTGTAGCTTTGGGTCTCACCTTATAATTTGTAATTGTGACAAGCTGAAATTTCCCATACCAGCTACTCTGGTGTGAAGCAGAAATCGGTTTGAGAGTCAAATTGAGACCATCTTTTGTTTTTGATGTAGTATGTAACAACACAACAAAGTCCATATCCGTGCAGACATTGCTTGAGAAACAGGCATGCTCACACTGGGGGCTGGGGATTGATAAATAATCATTTATAGAATTTGGATTTGTATCAGAAACAAAACTTTATTTAGCATCATATAATGCTACCATCTTGTCTAAGGAGGAAATAGAGACTATGATTGATTCCTACGAAATTCTGGTGTATGCAAATTTATATTATAGTTTTCTAGTTTTTTGTTCTTTTCTGTATGTTGGTTTAGTTGAAGTTAGGTCATAGGTGCAATGTCTAATTTTTAAGTTAATTTGGCTTTATACTTGTGACATTAGCTGTACACTTTTAAGCTGCTCTTTCCATCTATTTACTTATTGATATCTCTTGTGATTGTTTCCAAGATGAGAGAGCAGCAGGTCTAAATGACAAATTCTTTTTTGGACTTGTGAGGTGGAGAACTTGTTAGATGTTAGTTGTTAGTTGTAATTAGTTGTTTTAAGATGGAAAATATAAATATTAGTTCATTCCATGAGACAGTAATTGGTCTCTAGAAAGTGGAAACTGTAGATTATACTGGCTACATTGCAGACATTACTTAATGTAAAAAGGCTTTGAGTTATGTGGAAATAATTTATAACTGAAAACGGGGTTGTTTCATGTTCTTTTTCTGTAAGAAATTCCTGTTGGTACACTGAAGCTCATGCCTTCCTGGTCCGGAAATCATGACATTAGTTTATTTTCTAGTTCTGTGTTTTTCAGTTTCTCCATATTAGGATCTATCACTGATTTGTGATTTTAACTGTGAACAATGGAAAATTCTGGATTGTGTGGTTAACTTTGCTATCTTGCAAATGTACTCTTTAGGTCGGAAGAATGGCAGGGCAATTCGCTAAAGCAAAATCTGATCCATTTGAGGAGAAGGATAGAGTGAAGCTGCCAAGTTACAGTGGGGACAATATGAATGGGGATGCTTTTGACGAGAAATCACAAGTTGCAAATCCCCAGAGAATGATCAGGGCCCATACCCAATCTGAAGCTACACTGAACATGCTTGGAGCATTGGCCACT
Organism: Avicennia marina; assembly: GCA_019155195.1. Classification (NCBI taxonomy): domain Eukaryota; kingdom Viridiplantae; phylum Streptophyta; class Magnoliopsida; order Lamiales; family Acanthaceae; genus Avicennia; species Avicennia marina. The sequence continues at coordinate 1,934,992 of JACDXK010000032.1, forward strand.
GGAGGGTATGCTGCCACGCAGAGGGTCACCCATTGGAACCTTGACTTTACCGAACATCGCAAGCAGGGTCACAGGCATATTATCCGCTTATTTCCTTTATTCTAGCTATCTGATTCCCTGCAGTTATAATTTTGATTTCTAAAGATGAACTTGTTATTCTTGCAACAATTTTGGAAAGGTACCGCGAACTGGCTCACCGAGTTGATGAGGCACTTGGCTTCATGGATTCCTGTGGTCTTACGGCCGACCACTACAGAGTTCTGGACATCACATGAGTGCTTACTTTTACCTGATGAACAAGCACTTACCAGGGAGGACTCGACTTCTGGCCTGTATTGTGACTGCTCTGCTCACATGCTTTGGGTTGGGGAACGAACGAGGCGGTTAGACGGTGCTCATGTTGAGTTCTTAAGAGGAGTTTCCAACTCTCTAGGAATAAAGGTCTTCTGATTATATATTTCTTGTGATTTGTTATCTACTCTACGAGAATGCGTTATTCTTATAACCATACATTTTTATCCATAATCTCTTGGATGGCGAAAGAAATACTGCAGATTCATGTAAAATATGAATTTTGAGTCAAAGCTGCAGCCAAGGTGGTGGGTGATTGATCTCATTTGTTTTGGCTTACGGTGCAGGTCAATGATAAAATGAATCTGAACCAGCTAGTGAAACTTACTGATATTCTGAATCCTAAAAATAGACCTGAAAGGATAATTGTGATTGTTTGAATGGGGGCCGAGGACATGATAGTCAAACTTCCCCATCTGATTAGAGCAGTTTGCCAAGCTGGTCAAATTGTCACCTGGGTCAGCGACGCCGTGCATGGAAACACCATTAAGGCTCCTTGTGGATTTAAGACCCGTTCCTTCGACGCAATCGGGGTACAACGCTACCTTTTGATTTTCTTCATTACATAATGTGCTCAAGTCGCTTCATAAGAAGTAGACTCTATTCCCTATCCCGGAGAATTACTTGAAACACTTGTTTCAAGGTTCCTTTCCATATAATTATTAGCAACTGATGTACTAATGCGAATTTATACTAGCAGAAGACCTGGACTCTTAACCTTTTAAGAAAAAATTGGTTGTTGAATTAGTTGATTTCGTTGATGATTGAGTTGCAGAATTTTCGCATATTAAATTGATCTTCTTCTGCCCTAAGGTTTCACTAACGGATGGCACATCTTGTCAGGCTGAGGTGAGAGCATTCTTTTTATGATGTACATGATCAAGCGGGGAGCTATGCTGGAGGTATTCATTTGGAGATGATTGGGCAAAATGTGAGGGTGTTGGAGGGTCTCCAACAATCACTTATTTAATGTTTAGTATTAAGTTAGGATATTGTCTTATTTAAAGCTATATTTGGTAGTATATATTTGAAGTTGAGTGGAGTTTAGAACAGAACCAAAAAAATAATCTTTTTTTTCACTGTTGAAATAGTATTAAGTTTTTTTTTGGTTTGATCTTTTTATATAATAAAGTTTAGAGTTTTTTCTTTCAATTCTTCTACTCCTTTAACAAATTCATAGTTTTATTTTCATATTTTTTGCACTCAAAATCCAACAACTTGTTGGGAGTGTAGCGAATTCAACTATAAACTCTAATTGGGCTTTGTTGGGCAAAGAGAAGAAATTCAACCAAATCAGGAACATCACCCATGAACAATATTTGTTGAGCCTAGAGCAGAGTTCAACGAAATTGGAGAGAACTGTCCACAAGTCTGTACGTGTACATGTGTATAAGTGGGCTTGACACTATATATTAACTAAAAACTTTAAAGTTATGAGTTATGAGTCAAATATCTACTTATATGCAAGTCACTTTTCTCTTCTTCTATTAATATGTATGTTATTTTTTTTAACTCATATTTATTTCTCAACATTTCAAGCTTTCGGTTGTCTTGCGTGAGGGATTTTTTGAGTCATTATTGTCTTGTGGAAGTGATGAGAGTCCAATGATGATGTTGCAAGCGTGGTGAAACCTAGAAAGCGTTGGTGTAACGCAAAATTGTAATATAATGCAGCCCGACTGATACTTTGTCTTGGTAACCGTGTAGTACTTGCATATATTTATACACATTTATTCCTTCTAGTTTTCCCTTTCGTCTTAGAGTTTAAGATTATGCTCATGTTGAAAAATCTGTTTCGACATTTGGCGTTGGCTTAACAGGACATATCCATCACAAATGTTACAAAAAGCAGATCGTGTCTGATATATCTTTTGGAGTCATGTCCTCCTCACATTAGACGTAATATCTATTGCTTGAACATTACTGGAAAAAGGAAAGGACTTAATGCAGACTTTTCATAGCATGAAATTCCATGTCCCATTTCTTTTAATTGATGATATCTAGTTTGTGGATCGTGTTGTTCTGAAGGAGCCACCTTATATATGTGACTTACTTAATGGTTTTCTTCCTTCATGTGAATGACTCTGGTCTTATGAGTCGAGGATTTTGATTTCTTGCGAGTTTTCACCATGAGCCAAAGTGGCATGTGGGACTTCCAATAACCAACTTCAATTGGTGGTGTGATGAGGGGATGTCGATGATAAATCTAGGATGTCCTCTCATCTTCTTGGAACATGTTCACTTTCAAGTCTATTAGAATTATTTTTAAAGATTATTTAATCAAATTTGAAATGTGAGAATTAATTATCTTTCACTTTAATTATTCTATAACAAACTTGATATTAGTTAAGGGTTTTTGTCCATCATAAAGGACCCGTGATTTAGCTTAATAAAATAATTTATTCAATCTAGTCCAGTGAACACTTAAAAGGGCACAGGCTATGTTTGTTTTCCTTATAAAATACTTAAAAATCTTACAAACTAAACATATTATTATACAATTATTTTTGAATTTATGTTCATATTCAAAATTTTCTCCCTGATTTTTCATAACTAATTAATAATTTTTCAATCATTATACTTATCACAATCAAATTAACACTTATTCTTATATTTTTTATACTAATATTTATTTTTTTATTACCCTATAAATCTATATATTATTACATCATTAAATTATTTTTACATATTAAATATATACATATAAAAATAATTTTCTTATCCATCCACATCTTACAAAAACAAACACAAGTTTCGTTTCATCTCTAATGAAATCACTTAAATTACCAACGCTGTTGTCACACTCACTCCTCAACAATTCTTCTTTATGCAATCTTTCAGCACTTTACACTTGGATAACGCCTAATTGTTGGACTGATGGGATACTACATCGGTGCTCCTTTATGGCTAAGGCCCCAGAAGCCCAATTAAGACACCTATTTCTGGCAAAGGGATTATTAACAATTGGTTAGCAATCAGCAACCTAACCACCCAAGGCGTGGGAGTTGTTGGGCAGATTTCAACGTTCACTAATCACGTGGATAATCTATCTTGCTTTTAAATTTGGGCTTCCCTCCACAATCGAGTCAACTGGCAAAATTTTTATTACTAATAAGATGAATTCAATCACTCCACCCAAATTATTGTGTATTATTTTATATATACAGTGTTGCAGTCCCATAAATACAACCCTCAAAATAAATAAATAATAATAATGAGAAACATCCCAGTCATGACAACTGAGCCACCATATTTTATTTAATTAGTGTGATAATATCTTTGAACAATCTACTCCCAAAGTACGAGAATACTCGATTATTACTATTGACTGGTCTAATACGATGACTGCCGACGCTGCCGATCTTGACATTAATTTGGAAAATAGACTAAATCAAGATTGAGAAAAGTGAATAAAATAATTAAATAAAAATTAAAGGAATGTGGTTAAGATATAATATACGAAGAATTAAAACTGGTTCAATAATTATATATTACGTAATCAAATTACTTTATATTGTTAATAGGTAGTACAAATTAATACAAAATGTGATATGTTTGATCTCCTTTTCATCAAAAAATAAAAAACGAAAAAAATTCCTATCAAACGTACATATAATACAAAATTTTTAAAGACTTCTTATCTTCTACTCAAAGAAAGAAGATCGAATTCCACAGTCTACCACGTGATTGGCGACGTCACTCGGGGTTGTCTAAATCCCAACGAAGATCTTCACAGAAGGTAAGCAAAGATTTTTGATAGATAAGGCTTTTGGCTCCACCTCTTCAAGTTGATCTATCTCGATAGTATGTGGTTGGGGTTTTTGTTGAAAACGATATTTGATAAAGATTATATTAAATTTTTTTTAAAATAATATAATTTATTTAAATATATGTATAAGATATATAATAATGATTAGACAATGTAATAATGTATAAAAATAATGATCAGATTTTAAGGTATAAATAAAAATAAATATAAGTATATGTAATATATAAGTATTGATTTAATTGTTAATACGTGTAATGATTATAATTAATTAGTTATATATGTAAGAAAATAAAAAATAGATATAGATTTTGATAAAAAAATTTATTCACTAATATGTTTAGTTATGTTATTCTTGAGATGAATTTGACAATTAACTTCCAAATATAATCATTTTGAACTATATTTTAAGTAATTATTATAAATAATTGTTTGAATGTTTTGAATAAAAATTGAAATTATATTTGATTTATTAAGATCAAAATTAATAAAATTATATATACATATATATATTTATTTAATATATAATAATAACTAAATATAGGATAATATATAAATTTATAAAATAATAAAGAATAAACCTAAATTTAAAAATTATAAGAATAATTTATTAGCAATAAAATTAATATTAATATATATTTATATTTTAAAATATAATTATTATCTATATAAATTACTTTACTATTTAAATATTATAATATATTTTATTTATATATTTAAATAAAGTATATTATTCAATTTTTATTTTAAATATATTATTTATTTTAACTCTAAATAAATTCATATCTTTATTTATATGTAATTTAATAAAATATTCAACTCAGTGCGCGTAAGCCAAAGTAACAGCTGTCCCGGGCTCTCTGCTATAAAGCCAAGCCTTCCTCTCCATATTCCGTCTCACACCGGAGTTGAAAGACAAAAATGGGTTCCATAGCAGAATGTGAGTTCAGACCACATGCCGTATGCATACCCTACCCAGCGCAGGGCCACGTCAACCCCATGGTCAAACTCGCCAAGCTCCTCCACCACCACGGCTTCTTCGTCACCTTCGTCAACACCGAGTACAACCACCGCCGCCTTCTCAAGTCCCGCGGCGCCTCCGCTCTGGACGGCCTCCCGGATTTCCGCTTCGCCACTATTCCAGACGGGCTGCCCCCATCGGACGCCGACGCCACCCAGGACATCCCTTCTCTTTGTGTCTCCACCACCACGACTTGCTTGGAGCCCTTCTGCGAGCTGCTTTCAGAGCTCAACGGCTCCGGTTCGGATGCGCCGCCAGTGAGCTGCATCGTGTCGGACGGGGTGATGAGCTTCACCCTGAAGGCGGCGGAGAGATTTGGGCTACCGGAGGTGCTGTTTTGGACCACGAGTGCTTGTGGCCTCTTGGCGTACACACTGTATCCGCATCTTGTGGAGAAAGGATATACCCCACTTCAAGGTAGAGTTTTAGATATAATATTTTAAATAATTATAGTAGTTTTCTGAAAAATAATTTTAAAACAATAAATTTAAATCTGAGTATGTTTGGTTCGAGTCGATAGAAAAATTTTGATAATTTGATAAAAAAATTAAATGAGTAAAAAAATTATTTAATTTATAGTTACATTTGTACGATAAATAGAATATAATTTTATAAAATAAAAAAGTGAATGTCAGAAAACAATTATAAGTGAATAAAAATAATAGTTAAAAAATTATTAATTAATTATAAAAAAAATTTAAAACTTAAAATCGAAAAAATTTATATAACAAAATGGTTTAGTTTTTTAAGCTTTTTTAGTGACAATTAATAGAAGTTAATAAGGAAACAAACAAAGCCTTCAGTTTGGATGTCGGTATTTGAAGTGAAAAGAGGTTGTGAGGAATGGAAATGTGGGTCCCCATAACGTTCGTAGAGCGTCATGGTAAACGAGTGATAAACAAAACAAACTTGTCGATATTTTTAACTTTCATTTGTTTTATTCTCTTCTCTAAAATTTAATTATGAAATATTTTCTATCTCCACTCGTTAATACAATTTATTTATCAACTTTTTAAAATTTTTCGTTATTTTATAAATAATATAAAATTTATGTTTAAATAATATAATTAATTTATTTATACAACTATGTGAACAAGTGCATGTAATTATTAAGTATACTTACATGCACGCATACCCCAAAGTAGTGACCGTTTTTTCTTCTTTCCCCCAAACTTCTTGATAAATAACTTAAATAGTGAAGGGTTAGAATTTTTCCTTTATCTCAACCGCGCTATGGCTCATTTATGCTGCCAATCAGTTACCTGTCATCTGTGAACGTCCATCGTCTGTGACCAGATAAAATCCGACAACATTTAAGCATGGATATTCAACAAGCTCATGCGTGGGGTCTAGCTGTCTGTTTCTTAATGAAAGCCTCGTTGAAGTCTAGGTTAAAGTTATCTCTGTAAAAGTAACTATCATGATTTCTTACACGTGCAGATATGAGCCAGGTAACAAACGGCTACATGGAAAAGACTATTGATTGGGCTCCGGGAATGAAGGACATTCGATTGAGGGATTTCCCGTCTTTCATTAGAACTACTGATCTGAATGACATCATGCTCAATTTTCTGATACAAGAAGCTGACGCTGTCCCAAGAGCCAAAGCCTTGATCCTCAACACCTTCGATGAGTTGGAGCGGGACGTAATTGACACGCTCTCAGCTATGTTTACGCGTGTTTACACAGTAGGCCCTCTTCATCTAATGATGAATCACGTTCATGATGAAAGACTTGATGCCATCAAGTCCAGTCTTTGGAAAGAAGACTCAGATTGCATCAAATGGCTGGACACTAAAGAGCCCGAGTCGGTGGTCTATGTGAATTTTGGCAGCATAACAGTGGTAACTGCTCAGCAGCTAACTGAATTCGCATGGGGGCTTGCCAATAGCAAGAAGCCATTCCTATGGATCATCAGGCCTGACATAGTTGCCGGTGAATCGGCCATGCTGCCACCGGAATTCTTGACAGAGACTAAAGATAGAAGCATGATGATCAATTGGTGCCCCCAAGAACAAGTCTTGAAGCACCCTGCAATTGGAGGATTCCTAACACACAGTGGATGGAATTCGACGATAGAAAGTATCGCTAGTGGAGTGCCTGTCATTTGCTGGCCTTTCTTTGCCGAGCAACAGACAAATTGTCGGTACAGCTGCGTGGAATGGGGAATAGGAAGTGAGATAGACAACAATGTAAAGAGAAACGAGGTGGAGCTGTTGGTGAAAGAGCTGATGGATGGTGAGAAGGGCAAGAAAATGAAGGAGACGGCGATGGAGTGGAAGAGGAAAGCAGAGGATGCAACTGCTGTTGGGGGATATTCTTACTTGAACTTGGATAAACTGATCCAGGAGGTGCTTTTACAATGAGAAGCTATCTGAAAAATGAATGATGGTTACCTAATTATTATGCAAACTTGCTTTCAATATTCCTTTTTTTATTTCTTTCAATGGCACATTTTAGTAATATTTTTGATATCTTGGATCCCAAGTGTCAAAGTATCGAATCAATGGAGTATCCCAGCTCTTATCGTCCTGCTATGCTTCAGCGCAATCGCACAAGCTATTACGATGACACCAGAGGTCACCACTGGCATTTCTACAACCAATACTGGGCAAAGATTTAATAAGAAAGAATTGGAGCCAAAAAATAAGGGAAATTTGCCCAGCAGTTCGTGTGAATATGGCAGGGGAAATTAGTACATAATTTTAGGCTTAGGATGAAGGAATTTGATGGTCCAATATATATATAAACAGAGAGAGAGAGAGAGAGAGAGAGAGAGAGAGAGAAGAGAGAGAGTAAAGAGAGGAGAATGAGGTAGAGAGAAGAGAGAGAAGAGAGATAGAGAGAGGAGAGAGAGAGAGAGAGAGAGTGAGTGAGTGAGTGAGAGTGAGAGTGAGTGAGTGAGTGAGTGAGTGAGTGAGTTATCAAGCCTCAATGATATAGACCTATCTGATGACGGTGATTGGTCAAAGAGGAAAATAATTTTGGTCCCATCTCCCACCAATGACTTATCAAGCCTCAATGATATAGGCCTATCTGTTGTTGGTGAATTGGACAAAGAAAAAAATAATTTTGGTCTCATTTCCCACTAATGCGGGACCATTTCATGTCAAGTCAACTAAGTAGAAAGGAAAGTTTGCAACTAGGAGGACCACTCCCACATCACATGACCTTGCGAGCAAGGAGAATTCTAATGGCTGTAAAAAGAAGGGATCGATGTATGTAGATGTGAAGATTAATTGCAAGTTCATTCGAGCCATGATTGATATAGGTGCGAGGCATACTTACTTGATGACTACGAAGATGAAGAAATTTGGGTTGGTGTTGGAAAAGTTAAAACTATCAATTCAGCATCTCAACCTATTGCTAGGGTAGCCAAAGAAGTTAGGATTAAGGCTGGATCGTTTAAGGAAAAGACCAACCTTTCTGTTATTTAAATAAATGACTTTAAACCTATCTTTGAACTTGATTTCTTTAGAGAGGTAAGAACAATGGTCTTGCCATGTGGGAAGCATTGATGATATTTGGAAATAAACCTTGTATTGTTCTCATGGTTTTTGGCCAACTTAATGAGAAAAGCTTGTCGGCTATCCAATTTAAAAAGGGATGTAAGCACAATGAATCATCCTGCTTATGTATCCTTCAATTTGAGATGGAGGAGTCAAAGTTAATTCTTGATGTAGTGAAAAATCTTCTTGAGAAATTTGAAGATATGATGCCAGATGAATTTCCTTATAAGTTGTCGTCCAAGAGATATGTGGATCATAAGATTAAACTTTTGTTAGAGATCAAGCCATTTGCTTGTGCACCCTGCCACATGACAATAACATGAGCTTGTAAAGCTCAAAAAGCAACTAAAGAAAATGTTTGAGGGCGATATCATTTGACCCACTATGGTATATAAGAATAATAATTAATTTTTAGGTCATATATATATATATTTATATATATATAAATGTGAATGTATGTATATATAAATATTGATTTAATTGTAAATAGGTGTAATGATAAAATAATAATCAGTTAATTATATATATAAGGGAGAGAAAATTTAATTTTAATTTAAATAAAAATTTTGTTAAGTAATGTAAAATTTAAAAAGGAAATTTCACAAGTAGCAACAATAACCAGTTTTATGAATTCATCGGGTATATAAACCATCACTACTACTACTAACATGGTGCAACAAAGTAGATGGCACACTATACAATCCCATTAGCTGACTGCACCAATTGTCAAGGCTAATAATAATTTGTTACCCATTGGACATATTATTGAGGATTACACGTGATTATTGTAAAAATACAAAGGTATGAAAAGTTCAAGCACAGTAGCGGACGAGTAATAACATCATAGATAATTGACAACTTTGATCTCGTTTGATGACCAAAATATATAGGTAAATAATTACATCTAATTAAAATTTATTCAATGAAATACTCCAAATATTTGCCTAAAATAAGAGGTCCTTGTGACCTTATTACCTCACTGTTACAACATTCACAGCTTTTATATAACAACGGCACACATATAATTTTTTTTGTTGGAAATACTGCTGTTTTTTTTTCTTCTCATATCTACTTTCACAAAGAATCTCTCTCTCTACATATAAATACAAACCCAAGCTAAAATATTTTATAGATATAAATATTTGTTCTTCTCCAAATAACATATACATACATACATGCATACATGTTAATACACACACACACACACACACATATAAACGTACGTATTCAAATATAGTAGTGATATAAACAACCCTAGCTTGACACTGATTTTTCCTCAGTTTCATATGGGAAGACAATAAACAAAATTGGAAATATTATTTCATGTAGGATAATAGTTAATGAACACTTAAGAATTCCATACTAGATTACAAGCATATATGATAAATAATTTTATTCTAGAGAGTCATAATAAAATTCCCCAACATAAGAGTTCAAACTAATTTTGTCCTTTTGTTTTAATTAATTAATTATAATAAACTATAAACATGTTAAATAATCAAGTTTACCAAACATTAATTAGTTTAAATATTGTTATCTTTCAAATTAATAAGTAGAATTATGAAATCGTATATTTCATCATGTTTTCGGCAATCGATCAAATTCCATTTCATCTTTGTTCTAGATTATTAGTGATGGAGGTCCATACATGGTAACCCAATATTTTCATATTTATCTCACATATTGTCTAAAACTTAAATTCCAGAGTCTTCCCTAATTTTGAAAATAATCTCTTCATCACATCGATGATAATTTTCACAATTTTTTTTCCCAAAACTAACTTATTCATATACATATTTCGAATTATCTTTTTTAGTTTTCTAAGATTATTTTTTCTCCTTTTTTTCTTCAAAAAATGAACTGTTTATCCAGTCATCAATTAAAAATTTCCATTTTCTTGTCCTTCTTTTCCATTTTAATATTATTTATCTCGGTTATTTGGACATTATTTTTGGGTTAGTGAAAAAAGAAATTCTAAAATAAACTAAAATAATCCTCGGGGAATTTTTTTACAATTTAATCTTGAAATATAGCTTTAAAAAAATTAAATATACTTGAATCTTACATTTGAAGTCTATAAATCATTATCATTATGCCTGTATTATTAATTATCAAAGAACAACTTTGTACCGTATTCTTGTTTCAGTCGAATATTATATATAAGGCGACAAAATAAATAGAGTTACCGTTTAATTAGAAATGAATTATTAACACTATTTTGATATGATCACCGTTAATATTATTCATTTCTTATAATGAGTTTTAGATGAAAACAAGGTTAATTATAAAAAAAGAAAAAAAGAAAACATATTAAATATCAAAACATATCTCCTAGAGCTGACTTTCTTTCTCCCAGTGATGATGTGTCATTAGGAAATGGAAAGAGGCCAAATAAATACATCTGTGACATGTCTAAAAAAATTTGTGAGCGTCTCCAAGTTGTTGCCCTCGTTGTTCTTCACGACCACTCCAACTCCGGCCCCGCCTTCCTCTGAAAAAATTGCTCCATGGAAACTCAATAGAATAGAATTCGAAAACCTCACCCTGCTAGTTTGGAGTAGCTACCTTTCATGTGAGAGCTTACTGCTGTTAGCCGTTTCACTATGCTCCCTGAGTAATCGAACCACACCGCCATGTGCTTCCGCTGCAGAGGGACGAAGGCCTTCCATCACCTTCTTATTCCCATTTCGCCTCATTGCTATGCTCGTTCGAAACTGGTCTTCGTCAAGCTCTTGATTCAAGAGTTGCATCCATTTGATTGGTTCCGGCTGCCAATCTGATATCACCCTCCATGGCAAGTTTGAAAGAGCCCACACCTGGCCGGAGAATGAAACCATTCTCTGTGTTCTCCGCCTGCTCCTCGCATAGCCTGCATGCCGATTCCACTCATGCATCTCGACGAGAAAGACTAAAAGCAGCAGGAAGCATATCGTTGCCTAGGCGCCAAGCAAAAATAAGATTTTTAGAGGTAACTTGGTTTTCCGAAGGAAAGACCGCGACACATCACCTGACCTGCTACCCCCTTTAGCCTTCGTCTAACATAGTTGGTCCCATTTTTCCTCCAATGAATAGGGGCCGACTTCCTGTAGTTCCACCAACATTTGGCAACCATTCCATTCATTTCCTTCAGTATTTTATTTGGTACGAGGAAGCACGACATGGTATATGTAGAATGGATTGAAGTGTAGCCTTAATAAGTGTACACCGCCCGGCATATGACAAGAGTTTTTCTTTCTAATCAAGAACTTGACGCCTCATCTTTCTCTTGATATCGTCGAAAACCTCTCCCTTGACTTTCCCTGTCGCCGCTGGTACACCTAAGTAGAAGTTTGAATGTGGAACTCTGCGGATCCTAAGTTAATTCAAGAGCTGGCCCTAGCGTTCCCGGCTAACATTTAGACTGAATACAAGAGCTGATTTTTGCTGCTCTGACGCCTCCGAATAAGTTCTCAAAACCTTTTACAGCATTCTAAAGTTCCTTTCATCTGCTTTGCAGAAAATAAGCCTCTCATCTGCAAATAAAAGATGGGAGATTCTCGGAGCCCGACGCGCCACCTTAATTCCTTGGATTTGGCCCAAGTCCTTCGTAATAGTTCAGAAGTGATGACAGGACCTCAGCACACAAGATGAAAATAAATGGAGATAAAAGGATCGACCTACCGAATCACTTGAGGTGGCAACAAACCAAATTTTACATTATTAAGGATGAAAGAAAATTTCACACTAGATATTCACTTCATTACTAAATTAACAAAGCGACTGTGGAATCCCAATCTCGTTAGAAATGCATGTATAAAATTTCATTCAAGTCGGTCATATGGTTTAATGGCTGCGCATCCCTTCATTAACCCCCTGGCTTTTTTACCCGTATGTTTAGGTGGTGTTTTTTTTTATATGTCCATCTTCTGGTTGTCGTTGTTTTAGAGAGAGTGTAACCCGTTGCTTGAAAGTCTCAAATTCAAGTGTCGCATGCATCATGCTTGTGAAAATCTAGCGATTAGCACAAATTCTCTCGAATTATTAATTTTTCTAAAAATGAGGACAATTTTTTCAGCGAAGAAAATTGAAGGATACTTTAACTAAATGAGCGTGGGACAATGCACATGCGTATGAATTAAGTGATAGCACGAGCAAGTTCCTTAATCCCAGTTAGTTGCATTTGATGGTTCAAGGCAATGGCACATGTAAGCAGGCTGGTGCATGTGTTGGGCTACAGGGGTCAGGCAAAAGGCATAGAGCATTGTGTGTTCAACTCGCATGATGACTTGAGACTGCACATGCTGCAGATTAACTACGATAATTGGCGAACTGCTTATGATGGTGACGGCTGATGGCTAGCATTATGGGGCAACATTGGCTAGTTGGTCCTAAACATTGCCGGCAACGCCGGGGTGACCCTTTGATTAGTTTATGTCGCCTGTCTTGGAGGTGATCTCCGTTCAAGGCGTCGCCGTTGGTTCTAGTAGGCTGTGTTGTGTTGATGCCCCGAGTGCCTCGTCATAGGACATTTGCCACATGATTTTGTTATAACCAATTAAATTTTATCAATCTAGTATTGAATGAGCGCTGGCTACAGGTACGCGGTTTGTACCAGGAGTGTCAGATTGGAGCTAGCGTCGAATCATAGGGAACTCCAATGTGGATGTGAGCTTTCTTGACCAGACGGTTTGCATGATTTGTGCCATGCATGTGAAAGGAGTTTGAGGTAGTTCTTACTCTGAATTAGAGTTAGAGGCCACTTCATTTGTAGTAAGGCCTAAAATCCTTGAACACGGCACACTAATTCATCTTCCTTCGGCTTCCTATTTCTCGCAACGACTTCCTGATTTCATGTAGCTTGGCTTCTAAGCCAGTGCATGTGAGAAATAAATAAGCAAATTAAGTTTCTTAAAAGCATTAAAAAAATAGAGAAACTTCTTATCTATGTCATGGGGAGGAGAAAAGAGAAATTTATTCGGAGAAGCATCACTCATTGCTTGCTCACATGTTTCTTCCTCTTGCACTTCTTCTTCTTTCTCAACTCGATTTATCGTTCCAATAAGGGTTGCAATTTGTTCCTTTTCAACATTCTTTTGCTCTTCTTCTTGCAAAGGCTCCTCTAATTGATCACCTGTCAAGGTGATTTCTTGTACATGCTCTTGAAAATTCAACTCAGTGTTGCTCAAGAGGGTTTCTTGAGGGTGATTTGCTATTTTCCTTACTATTAATTCAACTTGTTGCTCCAAATTTTGAAGTGAGGTCAATTGGTTTTGAAGGATATGTTCAATTTGTTCCATGCGGTCTTAAGTGGACTTCGCAAGGCTTCCTATAAGATACTCTAGGGATGATGTCTTTTCTTGGGACTCACATTCCTCAAATGGCACCGTCACATGCTGATTGCTTTCTCAATTGTTTGTCTAATAATTTTCCCATTCCGACTAGTATGCATTGAAGTATGGATTGTTTTGATTAAAACTTTGATAAATACAATTCATAACGTAGAGGGCCTAATAATTATTTGCTTGACATGCATATGTTGCACGTGATCCCCTACAAATGTCACATACCTGCACGAAAGATGGTGTGCCATTAAATGCTAAGTTATTGAACTGTTTTGCTTTCTACATAATCTATATTCCTATTCGAAGTAATCGAAGGATCACTTTCATTATTTGAGCGTTTCTAGTGAAGTCATGCCTTTTATACGGCCAATTATAATGATGTGAAGCCATGGAAAACTAGAAAAAAAAACAAGAAAAATATGGTGCACAAAGTGATAAGTCATAAAATTAAGATGCACACAAAATGTATGAATATATCCTAATAGAGCACACAAGTGTGGATACAACAAGATAAAGAATTAAAGGAAAAAAATTGAAAATATGAGGAAAACAAAAAAGAAAATTTATTTACAAGAAGTCCTAATTTAAAACCCAAACAAATATATTTGATATCTCCATTACTCCATGGCAATGGAGCCAAAAATTTGATGCATTGTAAGTGTACATCATCGTTCAAGTAACACAGGAGGACAAGAGTATCATTCCATGAGAAATATGTGAGTATTGATGTGATATGGTTTAAAACTTATTTAGGAAGATAGAATTAACTAGCATATGTTATAGAAAGCTAAAAAAGACAAGAACGTGAAAGATGAAATGTTCAAGATTGAAAGTTTGGGAATCTTGTATTTTTTGAGGAATTAACTTTTAAATTCTTCTGTTGATGATCAATTTAATTGTCTTTTATTTCTTATACTATTTCATAATTCCTTTCTAAGTTATCTTTAACTTTAGTAAGACTTCACAATCAAATTCATATATAATATATAATTATTTAAAGTGAGAATTTAAATTTTTTGAATAGCATACACACGTAATCAGGATATTGCTTTCATTATTCTTTCAAATTGTGTGTTTCTATTTGTTAGTTTTAATTCAAGAATTTCACTTTAGTTATTTTTCTTATATCAACAAATCAATCTAAGCGTGGCTAAAACTTAAAAAGCACTAAAGACAATGACTATTAATTAAAATATTCCAAGCAGTTGAATAACACAATTACAAGTCTCTATAAATAATAAATTTAGCAGCTCATAATCTTGAAGCCAACACAAGGACATAATTTCAATCATCATAAAATATAAATTTAAGAACACAAAATTGAAGTAAAAAGACTTGTTATTCTAAAAAGGTGTCTTGAATGCGTTTCACTCTACAGTCTTCAATCATTGCAATTCATAGACTTGAAATTCTTTGTAAAAATAGAAGAGATAAATTTTCTAGCCAATAAAACTCAAAGAGGTCAGATGTTGACTGTTTGTAACGAAGCCTATTTATAAATATTGATATCTGGCAAGAAAATAGAAAAAAAAAAATATATATAGCAATTTGCAAATTGGGTTTGCATGTGGTTCTGGCAGGGTACATTCTTTTACGTGTAAATTGACATGCTGTTTGAGCCTTCTTTAACACTGTAAAATTTCAGCTTGATTGGATTCTTTTTATCAAAATGTGGGATCCCTTCAAAATTGCAGCTAAATCTTTCATTTTCTATTGCTACACTTTTTAAGCTTGTTCCACCTTTTGAAGTCAAATTTGCCTAAAATTTGTCCAAACATGCAACAAAATCATAAAATCACCTGGATTAATCATAATTATACCAGGATTAAATTAAGCTCAGTTTTCCCGAGTCACAACACATACAATTAATGTCCCAAAAATTCGAAGATTTTATCTTACTTAACACGAATTACATGAGATAAGTGACACATGTCATGGAGTCATCGATCCGAAGGTAGGAGCTCCGTAAATAAATTTGGGTCGCAGTGAAGTAAAAAACTGCGTAAATTAAATGTCAGTAAGTTATGCGCAACACCCTTTTTATAGAACAAAAATTTCAACTTTGGGGGTTGTTTCTTAATTTGGTGATGATACAATTAAGCAGCGATTTGATGAATTTTTATTTTTTAAGAAATAATTTTGAGAGAAAAATTTTAAAAAAATGTTGAGAAAATGAAAAAATTGTGATATATATTTAAAGAAAAAATGGTTATAAAGCTGAATTGATTTAGGGGAGATATTAACGAGGTAAAAGAGAGAAAATTTTTGAATTTTAAAAAATTATAGGTGGGAGGTTTTAATATAGTGAAAAATCAATGAGAAATAAATTTGAGAAAAAAAACTTAAGATTTTATTTAAAAAATTATCTAAAATGCTTTTATGAAATGGAGTGGTTTTCAAATCACAATCCCCAGTTTCTACACATATATCACAAATCTTATAGTTTAAATTTGAACAATAAATCAAAAATTTCTTGCTTTTAGACAATAGCTTATCCTAAATAGATAGAAGCACTCTAAGTATGAAAGCTACCTTGTATTAGATTTTCCAAAATAAATTTTTTAAAAAGATATTATAATGATGCTCGTGGCACCAACTCACCACATGAAACCATTTTGTCCCCCCGTTCGTATTGAAGAGTTATATTTGAACAAATAATTCAAAAATATAATTTCAAATGACTCAATATAAAATGAATTCTAAATTCAACACAACTACACAATTAACCTTGCATAATTTAATCATCTGGTCAAATATATATACGTATATACACACATGTGCGCGCACACACACTTCGATCTATCTTTTGGTTAAATAAAGATCATTTACCATGTGGATGTACCTTACTTCAAGTTATTTTTCTCCTACATTTTATTTCGAAGATGATGTCTTTTATTGGATTTCTTTTTCAATATATTCACTTATATTTCATCTGCTCTCTGCCTGTTTAATTATGTCGATGCTGGATTCTTGGATTAGGACCACTAGAGGCTATTTGAAATAAAATATCGAAGACCCGTAACTAGAAATAAGATACACGTTTGGTCCTCTCCAAAATATTTAAAAAGTTCAATAAGTATACGAATGCGTATATTTGATCAGATGACTAAGCTATGCAGGGTTAGTTTGATAACAATTTAAGATGACTAAATTACTCACGGTTAATTTGATCAAGATAAAAATTTGGATGATGCTCAAGAAAACTAAAAGCTGCACGGTTTTACATTATTACCTTAGGGTGCCTGTGATGAAATATTTTAATGTATTTTTTCATTGCATTTATCTGTATAATTAAATTTTTAATGCAATTTAAATCTTTAAATTCTTATTTTGAATTGTATTTTGAGTAATTATAGTAGATTTATCATCATTTTATATTGAGTTTTTTGAAATTATTTTTTAATCTTTCAATACTAACTAGGCTTAAAAACCTATTACATATGGTGAGTTGATGTCGCAAGCATCATTATTTTGATTGAAAGTATATTTTTTTTTAAAAAAAAATTGATTTTGAAAAAATTGAATATAATTACCCTCCATACTTGAAAAAGTCTTAATGTAGTTAGGATGTGCTAATGTGAATAATTAAGAAATTTATGATTTAGTGGTCAACCTATAAGATCTGAGATATATGTTGAAGCAACATAAAATTTGTTTCAGATAATTTTGATCATTTTTCAAAAATTAGGAATGTTTGGCATATTTAAGAACATCAAAATTAATTTCTCATCTATTTTTAAGCTATATTCATGCCTAAACCTATTTTCTTTTTGAAATTTAAGAAAAATTTCTTTTCTAACTCCTATTTAAAGACTTTAAGTTTTATTTTAGAAAAAAGCATATCATATCGTTAATTATCATTGTGCCTTTTCTCTTAAAAAATAACCTTACAGATATATATATCTAATATTGTTTTTCATTTATCCCGTATTTTTTCTTCACGTTTTTTATCAAAATTATTTTTTGAAAAACAATAATCTAGTCTAATTATGTAAATTGGGTTGATGTCAACAACACATCTACAATATTGTTATCACGTTGGGAATACATACACAACCACGCACACAAACAACATGTGAGGTATTGAGATTGTTTACGCAATTCAGAGTAACGTCTACTATATTTGAAGGACTCTACTCAATTTAAACTTTTTCACTAAATTCCAAAGTAAAGTAACAAACAAATAACATCTCATCTGTTTCACTACCTAAATATAATAGGGATTTAGACTAGTTGATAACACTAACCTAACACTAGAGTCATTTGTGCTTAATCTAAAATCCCTTTAGACTCAGTATTTCATCTTAATGAATTAATCCCTAGAGAATTTATCACTCACACACTTTACTCACAAAATATAAAGAATAATATATGGATTGGCATCAACTCTTCCACTTTGATCGCTCACCTCAAACACTCATCCAAGTATCATCAGTCAATGTTCAATGTGTGTAAAATTAATAGAGTCCAACAGTCACACTCCAAATCCGGACATGAGACACGGTGGTGCCCTCAGGACCATCGCCATGAGGATACCAAAGCTCATTACATTAGAGTAACTAAAGCTTTTCATTTCAAAATGAAATGGTCTATAATAATTTTAATATTCCACTGCAACAGTTATTTTTCAAACATAAAAAGCTTTCTCAATATCCCCAAACAAATGTGGCAATGGAATATTAAAATTATTACAGGCTATTATCACTCGACTCTTCAAACTTAAACATAAAAAAAATTACAACTTATTGGAATTTTAAATAATAACTTAAGCTAATTCCCAAAAAGGTTCATCACCAACCCCACATTATCTCATCTTCAAAGTTCTTGACTGCAAAAGAGTTTTTATAAAAAAGTTTGTGAGCAAAAAATGCTCAATGAGTAATTACCTATTTTAGGAATGTGAACAATTTTAAAACATTTATAGAAAAAATCATTTCAATAAAATTTCATACATAAAATATTTTCAATATCAATCCATGAAATATTGCACGTAAGTGGAAATGTCATTTCTAATATCATTTCGTCACGTACGTTATTTATTGGCTTAAACATATAGTGTACTAAATTCACTTATCATGACCTTAGTCTTTAAACTTTAACTAAGGAGAGTCGTATTACAACCTTTTAACTTCGATTGAGTAGGTTGTATCCCAATCTTTTACCTCTATTGAGTGGGTCATGTCCCAATCATTTAACCCAGCTGAGTGGGTTGAAATACACTAACGAACTTTCCAATGAGTATTATTACATAAACATTTTCATAAGCATCTGAATTTGACATAATTTTGGTTCAAAATATTTACAATACATCATGATACTTGTTCACATCCAAAACATTCTCAGAAAGCAATATCAAGATTTGCATAGATAGTTTTCGTCGTGAGAATAGCAAGAGCACAAGAACAATTTATGAAAATAATTTAGAAATCATGATTTTTGCAAACATTTGAATAAAATTCTAGGGGACCAATTTACACAGTAAAATTTTTAATTGTATGATAAATTTTTTTTACTAATATACAGTAATTGTAAAAATTCAAAAGTAACCCATTTAGTATTGGATCGCTTAACCCATTTAGTAACCCATTATAGGACTTGACTCAGCCATATAAATCTGTTAAAGGTTCCAGTGTCCACCCCTTTTTTTTATCAAGTTCGTTTAAAGCTTTCTACTGTCCTCTCATTTTCTTTCAGAAATTGACTTGGTTGCTAAATGTCAACTTCTAGACGTGTACAACACCCTTTTATCTCAGAATTGAAGAATACTTCATATAGAAATTATATTGTAGGATTTTACCTAACGTGAATTCTTCCAAAGTGTTCCCCTTTTCTTTCCTTGAGAAGCCTTCCCAGCAGTCGAACACGCAGCCTTCTTTTTGTTCTTCTCTCTCTATTTTCTAAGTTAGAATGCCTCTTAACACAGCATTTGCCAGTGGTTTTTCTCTTCACTGTCATAAAATCCATGGCGCCGCCTCCTTGGGATTTATGTCCTATTGCTGTGGACGGACTTCCAGCAGTTCAAATGCAATAATTCCTTTCTCTTTTCTTGTGTTTCCTCATGGAAAAAGAACTGATGGCGTGGAGGAGAAAAAAACTCTCTCTGTGGTCGGCTCTTTTCTTCTTCTTTCTTTTTTTTTCATTTTTTAACTATATCTCTATGGTTTATTCAAACGCATAGCCCCTTTCTCATTCCGGTCCAAAATTCCTCCTTAATTCCTTATTCCATGTTTGACCACTATCAATCAATTTCTTCTTCTTCTTTTTTCTCCCATTAATTTGACCATTAATCCACCTTAATAGCCATTAAGATCATTTGATCGCGACTACCAGTCCAACCGCAGCCCATTTTCTCTCCTTGCCGTGTATTTCACGTTTTTGATGGCTGCTAAAGTAAATGTCTTGTTCCTTGTTTGGATTAGCCAACTTTTAACTTACAAAAGTGCTTTAATCCTTGCCTTGCTGATAGAATTGCCCAAACACTGCTTTTAACCTCCTGATTTTGTGGGTTTGGTAGTCAAGTCTCATTGATGAGATTCAGCATGTTCATGGCCTTAATGTCTCGGCAATTATTGAGAAAATCCAGCTTTCTCCTTTTTCTTTTCTGTCCATTTATGTATATATAACACACACACACACACACACACGTATATATGCGTAGGTATACGTTTATAAATATGTTTGCAGAATTTTTTTTTTAAAAAAAATTACTTAATTGGAAAGGAAACAAACTTCAACACCATTAAAATTGCTTCGGTTATTACACCAACGAGACGAGAAAACTTATGTTGTCTGTGCCAACAATAATTCCAACAAATTGTCTCATCACCAACTTAGAAACCAACTCCCAACGTCGAAATTTTGTTCGCGTTATAAATCGAGTGTTCTGTACATAATTTATTGGCAGATAATTTATTTAGTTTTTACTTCACTGCACTTCAATTCAAATTCATTTATGGAGCTCTTAACTTCCAAACCATTCAACAATTCCCTGAAAAATAGATATACGTATGAAAATAAATCATTTACCTAAGATTTCATGAGTCAAACTTTTACTGGCCAATTTTTTTATTTCAATTTGGTTTGTTGTATTCTATCCGAAATGTTTACGTAAACCCACTTTGTGGGATAATTTGTTCTTTAAATATTATTATTATTCTTTGAGAAGCAACCAATAATTATGAGTGAACAACCGTAGAATTCGTGACATTCTTCATTAATTTACATTTAATAATACATTTAGCCGGCGTCGCACGAAAGCCAAAACTGGCACGTTGTCTCGTCTATAAAACGAACATCTCTCATTACATCTCGTATCCCACATCGGAGGAGGCAAAAAAGGGGAAGAAAAGTAGACAGATTCCATGGCAGGAACTGGATTCAGACCACATGCAGTATGCATACCCTTCCCAGCACAGGGCCACGTCAACCCCATGGTCAAGCTGGCCAAGTTACTCCACCACTGCGGCTTCTTCATCACCTTCGTCAACACCGAGTACAACCACCGCCGCTTCCTCAAGTCCAACGGCCCCTCCGCCCTCGACGGCCTGCCGGACTTCTGCTTCGCCACTATTCCAGATGGGCTTCCTCCGTCGGACGCCGACGTCACTCAGGACATCACCTCTCTTGCTATTTCCACCACAACGACCTGCTTAGAGCCCTTCTGCGAGCTGCTTTCACAGCTCAATGGCTCCGGCCCGGATGTGCCGCCGGTGAGCTGCATCGTCTCGGACGGGGTGATGAGCTTCACCGTGAAGGCGGCGGAGAGATTTAGTCTGCCGGAAGTGCTGTTTTGGCCTCCGAGTGCTTGTGCGTTTATGGGTTGCCATCAGTTTCGTCATCTTATGGAGAGAGGATATATCCCTCTCCAAGGTAATGTCTAATAAAACTGTTCTAAACTATGTTTGGTTTTATTTTTACTTTTATATAACTCAAAAATTAAAACAAACATAACTATAAGCTGTATTTATTTTATAATATTGGAGTCCAAAAACACGAAATTACGGATATTTGAGGTCATGACTTTAGTTACATTGCCAAAAAAATTGACTGCCAGGAAATAACGAGCAAACATAAAATATTAGGTATGATTTATTTGAATTTATATATTTATATATATGTATAAAATATATAATAACGATTGGATAATACGATATAATATATAGATAATAGTTACTTTTTATGGTATAAATAGATATAATAGTTGAAAAATAACTAATTAATTATATATATATAATAAAAAAAATTTTGAATTTAAATTTAAATGAAAATTTTGTTAAGTTATATATTCTAGTGTAAAGTTTGATGAGTTGGGTAGAGATGAAAAACATGAAAGCGAACACAACCATATAACTTTTTAGTGTGTTTCTTAGATGGAGTTTATTAAATTGACCATATTTTATATCTACAATTTAACATTTAAGAGAAATAAAAAATGCTTACAAAAGTGATAAGTTGAGTAAGAAATTGAGAGAAGATGAAATGAAGAAATTGAGAGAAGATGAAATGGAGAAATTTATGAGTAGAAAAGAAATTTGGGAAAAATATTAAAAAAAATTGTAATAGTTGAGAGCTTGAGAGAGAAATTGTCGAAAGAATGAATGAATAACTTACTTGAGTAAAATCTAGTACAGAAGCTAATGTCAGGAAAGTATCATTTACCCGTATTTTAAAGTTTTTTAATATAATTTTATCTTTTTATTAAAGATACTTTTAAAATTGTACATTGTATATTGAAGTGATAGCCTTTACTCATAAGAAAATAGTAGAGATTTTATGCACTAATTGGACAATGCAATAATACGTAGCAGTAATGATTAATTTTTAAAATATATAAATATGAATGTAAGCACATGTTTTTATACAAATAAGTTATAAATGGATTTTTAATTGATAAAATGGTTGCATAATTATTATACATTTGTCTGTGTAAGAGAAAAAATTGTTATTAAAGTATTAAAATTATGGGGGGTGAATTCTTTATAAAAAAAAAAAGCAAAAAAGGAAACAAAGATGACATAAAGAGGGTGTTCAGATAAACTTATTTTAAATAGTTTATAAGATTAAATAGATTATAAGGTGTTTTTAAAGTTTATAATTTCACACATCTTATTTTTTATAATAAATTAATAAAGTATTTGAATAGAGATATCTTATTAGATTTTGTACAAATTTATAATTATAATTTTTAGTATAATAATGATAAAAATAAAGTAAATATGATTAATGTAATATAATTTAAGATATTTATGCATTTTTAGTATATATAAAGTAATAACTTATAAGATACTTGAAAATAAATTTAAAATAATCAATTTATTTTTAAATAGCTTATTTTGAGTGCTTATAAACTCTTTCGTTAAAAATTTTATCAGACAATTTTGAAGACATTACAAGCTCCTTAGTATTTTATAAAATGTTTTAAAAAGCTTACCCAAACACCTTCGAAGTATGAAAAAATGAAGCATTTGATAGTTTCCCACTTATTTAAATGTATTGTTTGAATTAATGCAAAAATTGAGTTGGAAAAAATATTGTCAGTGAAGAAGCATAATATGCTCAAGAGGAAGAAACAAAGCAAGACCACCAATAATTTCTTAGAGTTTATCTTTTTTTAAACTTCATTTGTTTATTTTTAAAGTAGCTACTTGTCTGCTCAAACTTACTGATAAAATAATAATTTATACACATTCTATATATGAACTTAAATTCATATAATGTAAAACTGATAGTACTTATTTAGTTTATTTGATTTATAGTATATATTAATTTGGCTAAAAAAATATTTTGGTATTTATGTAAAAAACCTTATAATGTTGAAAAGAATATATAAATAATAATAATAAGACAATCTAGGAAAGATACGCACATAAGACTAGTATTATAAATAGTGTAGATAGCTTAGGTCCAAGGACATGATTTAGTGCCCAAACTTGAAGGAAAAAGTGCTTCCATTATGAAGAAAACTCAAACGGAGTGAGTTCAAGTATTGTCTGACCCTTTCACTCAATGTTATAACGTTTTAAATCAAAACATACCCTTAGCCCACAAATATGCACAATAAAACTGGTGCCGGAGAAGCCCTCCACAAACTAGAAGCTAATGGGCTGAATTGGAAATTATTCAAACTTGATTCAATTACATTTGTAAAGTTTGAACTTGGGCTCAATTAAATTGAAAAATATTTTGATATTCAAATTTAATTATTTAAGAGCCGATTCATGCTTCTTTTATTCTGTAAAATTTAAGTCCAATTGAATTATTCGTCAAACTCTTAATAACTTTCCAAAATTGCTGTTCAATCTTTCTTTCTTAGTTGTCTACTTTCTAAATTTGATCTACTTCTTTACTCAACATTACCTAAAGGTTTTTCCACCTACAAAATAATCATAAAACACCTCTTTTATCATAATTATGCATGAATTAAATAAATTAAACTGAATTCTCTTTAATTACACAAAAAATATATAAACGATATAAACCACGTGGATAGTATATCTATCTTGTTAAAGTCTTGGCTAAACGCCACCGCTGCAAAAATATCACGAGTCCTTGACCATGTGCAGATA
Source organism: Avicennia marina (assembly GCA_019155195.1). Lineage (NCBI taxonomy): Eukaryota > Viridiplantae > Streptophyta > Magnoliopsida > Lamiales > Acanthaceae > Avicennia > Avicennia marina. The sequence continues at coordinate 1,959,525 of JACDXK010000032.1, forward strand.
CGAGCCAGATAACAAACGGCTATATGGAAACAACTATTGATTCGGTTCCAGGAATGAAGGATGTCCGATTGAGGGATTTCCCATCCTTCATCAGAACTACTGATCCGAAAGACTTCCTGCTTAATTTTCTGCAACAAGAAACTGACGCTGTCTACAGGGCCAAAGCTTTGATCTTCAATTCGTTTGATGCCTTAGAGCAAGACCTGCTGGACGCACTATCGGCCATTGTTCCACGCATCTACACAGTAGGGCCTCTTCATCTGATGATGAATCACGTTCATGATGAAAGACTTAACGCCATCAAGTCCAGTCTCTGGAAAGAAGACTCAAATTGCATCAAATGGCTAGACACTAAAGAGGCCAACTCTGTAGTTTACGTAAATTTTGGCAGCATAACAGTGGTGACTGCTCAGCAGCTGACTGAATTCGCATGGGGGCTTGCTAGTAGCAAGAAACCATTTCTATGGATCATCAGGCCCGACATAGTTACCGGTGAATCGGCCATGTTGCCGCCGGAATTCTGGGCAGAGACTAAAGATAGAAGCATGATGATCGACTGGTGCCCCCAAGAGCAAGTCCTGAAGCACCCTGCAATAGGAGGCTTCTTGACGCACAGTGGATGGAATTCCACAATAGAAAGTATTGCTAGGGGAATACCTGTCATTTGTTGGCCTTACTTTGCTGATCAGCCAACGAATTGTCGGGACAGCTGCGTGGAATGGGGAATTGGAATGGAGATAGACAACACTGCGAAGAGGGATGAGGTGGAACTGCTGGTAAAAGAGCTGATGGATGGTGAGAAGGGCAGGACAATGAAGGAGAAGGCGATGGAGTGGAAGAGGAAAGCAGAAGAGGCAACTGCTGTTGGTGGATCTTCTTACTTGAACTTGGACAAACTGATCAAGGAGGTTCTTCTACAGTAAGAAGCTACCATGAAATAAGAGAAGGGTCTAGTTTTATTTCCTGCAATTGCGCCATTTCTGGTTATATTATTGTTCGTCTTCTTGTTGTCAAATAAATGGTTTCATTACTTGGATGATAAGCATGACTTATCCAACAAAGGGTATATGAGGTCAATTTACAAAGTATCAAACCAATGGAGTATCCCAATTCCCAACTCTTACCTCGGTTGACCTCAGTTGGCACGGAAAGTTGTTGGAACCATTGGCAACATTAATCAAATTTGGTTACTTCACTGAACTTACAAAGCTAAAACCGGAAAATGTAAGACGTTGTTGGTCAGTAAGGACTGCATGGCAGAAACATCAAACAATTAGTCACAAGCAAAAACGCCACAGTTCACCAAGCAAGTTAATCTCAGAACGTTGGGGGAAAAAAAAACCCTTTGATTGTCAGGCTGCAAGCCATTGAACATCAAGTAAAATAGCTACCAACCATGGACAGCATATGAATAAACAGAAAAATAAAATATGAGTAATAAAATAATAATAGCAATTTTAACATTAGTCTTTGCAACAAATTCTTCACTACTTAAGCAGTAAGATTACAAAGGAGACTTCTTTGAAGACCTACATATACCATCCCAAAATAAGGGCCGACGAGTACTTCCCAAAACATCTGAACAAACCTTCACTGATTAAGTCATAAGAAAATTTATCCCAGTTTCTTTTAACTATCTATCACTCTAATCCCTGCGTACCACAACAGCCTCAGACTTCTTTCTTGTACCTCGAAAACTTCATCCTCCCATGCTTCAATTTAGTCGCAAAAACAATATCCAAACCACCTGATGTGATTATTTGCATGTCTGCAGCCGGAAACAGCGCCCAGAACACGGCCAAGACACGGAGTTTTAATAACCGAGAATTAAATGTTACTATGAAGAATTTTTGCACACAGAAGTCATTGCATGCTTGGTTTCAATTTCATGCTACTTTGTGTCATTACCTAAAATACCTTAAAAATTTTGCTTTCCTTTTCTACTTTTCATATTATTAAGAGTTTGAAAATAGCTTTGATGCTTATTTGAGTCTGCACTATTATCTTTAATCAGTGAATATACGTCATTTTCCCTAGTTAAAAAGACCCAACACACTTAAATCCAACTGCTAACATCCCATTACTCATTTATATATTTTGTTGTCACTCTTCTTCTCTAATTTTTATTTATTTCACTATCTTTCCTCATGTTAATTTATTTTTTTACATTTTTCTTTAGCTTTTTTCTTTAACGTTTTATTAATTAATGATATAAAATTTATATTTATAAAATATTATTAATTACTTTATATTATTATGTGCACATATTGAGTGTGCTTTTTACCTCTAATCTAGAAGCACTGCATATTAATAATATGAGAGAGTTTAATTATGCAATGTGTGATTACGAGAATACTTTGAATTCTTTATATATCATCTGTCCTCAGTAGTCACTAAATTTTTATTTATTTATTACACTGTTCAATTCTAATTTATCCTTATATTATTTGTTTCAATTTTCTTTCTTTCTTTCTTTTATTTATTCTAAATTTTACACTATATATTAAGATTAAGGATTTGATTTTGGTAGCACAATGTTAAGTTAGTGCACTTCCTTTATTTGAATACTTTTTTGTTTTTCTCTCCTTCTCCATATAGCCATATATTTTTATCTCATACTTTTTATATTTATTTCCGAAAAAATGACTATCATTATTTTTTTATTTTATAAAATTTCATATACTTTTAACTTTAAATTAATTTCACTTATAAGACAATTTGTCATAATTAATGAAATATTTTCATTTATAAAAAAAAAAAAAGTACCACTGTTACAATATATATCTGTACTAGTAAATATGACACATCCTGCATTTTTCTGCCTTTCAAAATTTGATTAATTACAAAATATTATAACATTATTATATTTTAAATATTTTGTATTAAATTATATTAAAATTTCAAAAAAAAATAAACGAAAGATAAAAATAGTAATTTAGAAGGCACCAAAAATATGAAAAAAAAAGAGAATAAAAATAAAGACATTATAGTGTACATATTCTAGTTTTCTTATTCCCAATTCCACTTTGACATTATTTTTATGTTGTTTTTATAATTAAATGTCGTATTCGTTTGAATAAATTTAACATGCCCACAATGCTCGGGTCCAATTTTCCACCTTGTGCGGCAGGATTTGCTCGCCAAACCAGTCTGCCATCTCACTGTATATTTCGTGGTGCGAGATTTACACGTGTTTGCTAGTCAAAGATAGGCAGCGCACACACAGTGCAAAGAACGCTAGAAAAATAACACATATTTGCAAGAAGACTCCAACCTTAGATGTATTTCCTAAGTTTTACCCATAATTTGCTGAGCTTGCGCGCAACGCCTCAAAACACTACACCTCTCTAAAAAGACAACAAACACGTGCTAGCCAGTACTGTCAACGAGCAGCGGTTATAAACTCTTTAAATATTTAAAAATTTATAAATTCTTAAAAAATACTTGATAAATTTTTTATTTAAAAAACTGATAAGTTCAAAAAATAAAAATAAAATATTTAAAACTTTTAAATTTCTTGAAAATAAATTTACTTTCCCTCACCTATTTAAGACATTTTATAAATTACTTCATTTTGTATATAAAAATAACTTAAATATTATCATCATCAATTCTCACTATTTTTTTTCTTTAAAAACCAACCCATACAGAAATACATCCAACGCTGTTTCTCATTTATTTCAAAATTTTCTCCACTTTTTTTGAAAAATTATTTTTAAAAAAACAAAAATCCATCCAAGAATCCCAGTCTAATTATCTCATCACCAAACTCAAAAACTCCCAAAGTTGCAATTTTGTTCTTGTTCTATTTGTACAAAATTTATTGACAGATAAATTATATAGTTTTTGCTTCTCTACACTTTAATTCAATTTTATTTATGGGGCTCCAAACATCTATCTAATTCGGTCAACAATTTCATAAAAATTAGATACAGGTATGAAAATAAATTTTTGAGGTCCAGATGCAGTTTCAAGAAACCCCAAACCTTGACAACTACCACCACACACATATCAATCCAAAGAAATTTAACCTAAAATTTCACGAGTCAAACTTTTACCAAAACCCTTTATTTCATTATTTGATTCGTTTTGTCCTTAATTAGGAGACGTCTCAATGTTTTAATCGTCAACATATCTTTAAAGTGTTGAATTCAATTCTATGTGAAAGAGTGTGTACAAGTGAGTGAGTGTGAATTTAAAAAAATATATATATATTTGATTTGTTCTTATAGATATCTTATACAAATGTTTACCTAAACCCACTTTATGCGCTAATTTGTTCTTTAAATATTATTATGATTTGAGAAGTAACCAATAATTATGGCCATCTTTTTTCTTTAATTAAGATGGGAAGAAAAATTTTGAGTGATTTGAACGTATAAAAATTATGTCTAGTTTGTAAGATTTACGTGGGTTGAAAAATTAATTTTATATATTTTTAACATGTAATAGTAATTAAATAAATGTGAATCGAAAACTTATAGAGATAGATATTTAATTTGATTGTGAATAAGTCTACTAGTTTAATAATTATTAGTTAGTTATAAAAATAATAGGGAGAAAAAATTGAATTTAAATTTAAATAAAAATTTTATAATAAAATATTTAATTCATCAAATTTTTAAGTAGTTATAAATAATTTATAAAAGGATAAACAAAAATATCAAGGTATGAGTAATTAAAGGTAATTTTTCATACCTTAAAGGTATCAAGGTATGGCCATCTACCTGAAATTGAATTAAAGGTAGTTATAAAAATTTAAGAATTTTTTCTTTTCTAACTACCCTTTGAAATACCCTAAGCTATATTTTTAGGAAAAAAACATATCATATCATTAATTCTCACTATGTTTTTTCTGTAAAAACCAACCCATACAGAAATACATCCAACGTTGTTTCTCATTTATCTCAAATTTTTCTCCACATTTTTTGCCAAAATTATTTTTTAAAAAACAAAAATCCATCCAAGAATCCCAGTCTAATTATCCCATCACCAAACTCAAAAACTCCCAAAGTTGCAATTTTGTTCTTGTTCTATTTGTACAAATTTTATTGACAGATAATTTATGTAGTTTTTGCTTCACTACACTTTAATTCAATTTTATTTATGGGGCTCCAAACATCTATCTAATTCAGTCAACAATTTCATAAAAATTAGATAAACGTATGAAAATAAATTTTTTTGGTCCAGATGCAGTGTCAAGAAACCCCGAACCTTGACAACTACCACCACACACATATCAACCCAAAGAAATTTAACCTAAAATTTCACAAGTCAAACTTTCACCAAAACCCTATATGTCATTATTTGATTCGTTTTGTCCTTAATTAGGAGACGTCTCAATGTTTTAATCGTCAACATATCTTTAAAGTGTTGAATTCAAATCTATTTGAAAGCGTGTGTACAAGTGGGTGTGTATGAATTCTTTTTTTAAAAAAATATTTGATTTGTTCTTATAGATAACGTATACAAATGTTTACCTAAACCCACTTTATGGGCTAATTTGTTCTTTCAATATTATTATGATTTGAGAAGTAACCAATAATTATGGCGTTCTTTTTTCTTGATTAAGATGGGAAGGAAATTTTGAGTGATTTGAACGTGGATAAAAATTATCTTTAGTTTGTAAATTTACGTGAGTTGAAAAATTAATTTTATATATTTTTAACATGGAATAGTAATTAAATAATATGATAGTATATATATGTTTATAAGGTAATAAAAAATAAATGTGAGTCGAAAACTTATGGAGATAGATATTTGATTTGATTATGAATAAGTCTACTAGTTTAACAATTATTAGTTAATTATAAAAAATAATAGAGAGAAAAAAATTAAATTTGAATTTAAATAAAAATTTTATAATAAAATATTTGATTCGTAAAATTTGTAGGCAGACCACAAATAATTTATAAAAGGATAAACAAACATACCGCATTGGATTCGCTCCGTTCTTCATTAATCTTTTAACGAGGCATTCAACCAGCAATGGCCCAAAGCTACTGTGGCACGTTGTCTCTGCAATAAAGCGAATTCCTCTCTCATTCCATCTCCTATCCCACGTATCGATGGAGTAAACACAAGAGGAAGCAGAAGACAGGAAGAAAGAAAAGAGGGAAATTCCATGGCAGGACCTGTACTCAGACCACATGTAGTATGCATACCCTTCCCAGCACAGGGCCACGTCAACCCCATGGTCAAGCTCGCCAAGCTTTTCCACCACAACGGCTGCTACATCACCTTTGTCAACTCCGAGTACAACCGCCGCCGCCTCCTCAATTCCCACGGCCCCTCCGCCCTCGATGGCCTGCCGGACTTCCGCTTCGCCACTATACCAGATGGGCTTCCTTCGTCGGACGCCGACGTCACTCAGGACATCACCTCTCTTTGTGTTTCCACCACAACAACCTGCTTAGAGCCCTTCTGCGAGCTGCTTTCAGAGCTCAATGGCTCCGGCCCGGATGTGCCGCCGGTGAGCTGCATCGTCTCGGACGGGGTGATGAGCTTCACCGTGAAGGCGGCGGAGAGATTTGGGCTGCCGGAAGTGCTGTTTTGGCCCGCGAGTGCTTGTGCATTCATGGGTTGCCATCAGTTTCGTCATCTTATGGAGAGAGGATATACCCCTCTCCAAGGTAATGTCTAATATAACTGTTCTAAACTATGTTTGGTTTTTTTTTTACTTTTATATAATTTTAAAAAAATACACATGTCCAAAAATTAAAACAAACATAACTATAAGCTGTATTCATTTTATAATATTGGAGTCCAAAAACACGAACGATCATGATTCACTAATGTTTATACGGATATTTGGGGTCATGAATTTAGTCACGTTGCCAAAAAATTGACTGCCGGGAAATAACGAGCAAACATAAAACATACTATACTTATGATTTTTTTGAATTTATGTATTTATATATATATATATGTATAAAATATATAATAACGATTGGATAATATAATAGAATATAAGATAACATTAGCTTTTTATGGTATAAATAGATATAATAGTTGAAAAATAACTAATTAACTATATATATATAAAAGAAAATTTTTAAATTTAAATTTAAATGAAAATTTTGTTAAGTTTTATATTTTAGCGTAGAGTTTGATGAGTTGGGTAGAAATGAAAAACATGAAAATGAACATAACCATATAACTTTTTAGTGTGTGTTTTAGATGGAGTTTATTAAATTGACCATATTTTATCAAATCAAATATCCACGATTAAAGATTTAAGAGAAATAAAAAACGCTTACAAAAGTGAGAAGTTGAGTAAGAAATATAGAGAAGATGAAGTGGAGAAATTTTATGAGTAGAAAAGAAATTTGGGAAAAATATTAAAAATAATAGTAAAAGTTGAGAGCTTGAGAGAGAAATTATCGAAAGAATGAATGAATAACTTACTTGAGTAAAATCTAGCAGAGAAGCTAATGTCAGGAAAGTATCATTTACCCATATTTTATAGTTTTTAATATAATATTATCTTTTTATTAACGATATTTTTAAAATTGTACATTGTATATTAAAGTGGTAGCCTTTACCCATAAGAAAATAGTAGAGATTTTATGCAATAATTGGACAATGCAATAATACGCAGGAATAAAGATTAGTTTTTAAAATATACAAATATAAATATAAACATATGTTTTTATACAAATAAGTAATAAGTGAATTTTTAATTGATAAAATGGTTTCATAATAATTATACATTTGTCTATGTGTAAGAGAAAAAATTGTTATTAAAGTATTAAAATTATGGGGGGTGTATTCTTTGTAAAAAAAACAAGCAAAAAAGGAAACAAAGATGACATAAAGAGGGTGTTCGAATAAACTTATTTTAAATAGTTTATAAGATCAAATAGATTATAAGGTGTTTTCAGAGTTTATAATTTCATACATCTTATTTTTTATAATAAGTTAATAAAGTGTTTGGATAGAGATATCTTATAAGATTTTGTACAAATTTATAATTATAATTTTTAATATAATAATGATAAAAATAAATTAAATATGATTAATGTAATATAATTGAATATATTTATGCATTTTTAGTATATATAAAGTAATAACTTATAAAATGCTTGAAAATAAATTTAAAATAATCAACTTATTTTTAAATAGTTTATTTTGAGTACTTGTAAGCTCTTTTATTAAAAATTTTACCAGACACTTTTGAAGAGTTTATAGACTTCTAAGTATTTTATAAGATGTTTTAAAGAGCTTACCCAAACGCCCTCAAAGTATGAAAAAATAAAACATTTGATAGTTTCCCACTTATTTAACTGTATTGTTTGGATTTCTTATATTGAAAGTTGTTTGGGTTTACTATAGAAATAATACAGTTAAAGGAAAATTGATAGAGCAAAATTAATGCAAAAATTGAGGTGGAAAAAATATTGTCAGTGAAGAAGCATAATATGCTCAAGAGGAAGAAACAAAGCAAGACCACCACTAATTTCTTAGAGTTTATCTTTTTTTACTTCGTTTGTTTATTTTTAGAACAGATACTTGTCAGCTCAAACTGATTGATAAAATAATAATTTATACACATTCCATATATGAACTTAAATTCATATAATATAAAACTAATAGTACTTATTTAGTTTATTTGATTTATAGTATATATTAATTTGTCTAAAAAATTATTTTTGTACTTATGCAAAAAATATTATAATGTTGAAAAGAAATATATAAATAATAACAAATAGATAATCTAGGAAAGATACATAAGTATACCTAGAGCCAGCCACTAGTATCACTTGTGGGGTCGAATTCTTTATAAATAGCTTAGGTCCAAGGACATGATTTCGTGCGCAAACTTGAAGGAAAAAGTGCTTCCATTATGAAGAAAACTCAAACGGAGTGAGTTTAACTATTGTTTGACCCATTCACTCAATGTTATAACGTTTTAAATCAAAACATAGCCTAAGCCCACAAATATGCACAATAAAATTGGTCCCGGAGAAGCCCTCCACAAACTAGAACTTAACGGGTTAAATTCGAATAACATTTCAAATTTGATAATTATTCAAATTTGATTCAATTGCATTTGTAAAGTTTGAGCTTGGGCTCAATTAAATTGAAAAATATTTTGAAATTCAAATTCAATTATTTAAGAGTCGATTCATGCTTCTTTTATTCTGTAAAATTTAAGCCCAATTGAATTCTTCGTCAAACTCTAACAACTTTCCAAAATTGCTGTTTAATCTTTACTTCTTAGTTGTTTACTTTCTAAATATGATCTACTTCTTTACTCAACATTACCTAAAGGTTTTTCCACCTACAAAATAACCATAAAGCACCTCTTTTATCATAATTATGCATGAATTAAATAAATTAAACTCAATTCTCTTTAATTGCACAAAAAATATATAGAAGATATAAACCACGTAGATAGTATATTTATCTTGTTAAAGTCTTGGCTAAACGCCATCGCTGCAAAAATATCACGAGTCCTTGACCATGTGCAGATATGAGCCAGATAACGAACGGCTATATGGAAACAACTATTGATTGGGTTCCAGGAATGAAGGATGTCCGATTGAGGGATTTCCCATCTTTCATCAGAACTACTGATCCAAAAGACTTCATGCTTAATTTTCTGATACAAGAAACTGACGCTGTCTACAGGGCCAAAGCTTTGATCTTCAATTCGTTTGATGCCTTAGAGCAAGACCTGCTGGACGCACTATCGGCCATTGTTCCACGCATCTACACAGTAGGGCCTCTTCATCTGATGATGAATCACGTTCATGATGAAAGACTTAACGCCATCAAGTCCAGTCTCTGGAAAGAAGACTCAAATTGCATCAAATGGCTAGACACTAAAGAGGCCAACTCTGTAGTTTACGTAAATTTTGGCAGCATAACAGTGGTGACTGCTCAGCAGCTGACTGAATTCGCATGGGGGCTTGCTAGTAGCAAGAAACCATTTCTATGGATCATCAGGCCCGACATAGTTACCGGTGAATCGGCCATGTTGCCGCCGGAATTCTGGGCAGAGACTAAAGATAGAAGCATGATGATCGACTGGTGCCCCCAAGAGCAAGTCCTGAAGCACCCTGCAATAGGAGGCTTCTTGACACACAGTGGATGGAATTCCACTATAGAAAGTATTGCTAGCGGAATACCTGTCATTTGTTGGCCTTACTTTGCTGATCAGCCAACGAATTGTCGGTACAGCTGCGTGGAATGGGGAATTGGAATGGAGATAGACAACGTTGTGAAGAGGGATGAGGTGGAACTGCTGGTAAAAGAGCTGATGGATGGTGAGAAGGGCAGGACAATGAAGGAGAAGGCGATGGAGTGGAAGAGGAAAGCAGAAGAGGCAACTGCTGTTGGTGGATCTTCTTACTTGAACTTGGACAAACTGATCAAGGAGGTTCTTCTACAGTAAGAAGCTACCATGAAATAAGAGAAGGGTCTAGTTTTATTTCCTGCAATTGCGCCATTTCTGGTTATATCATTGTTCGTCTTCTTGTTGTCGAATAAATGGTTTCATTACTTGGATGATAAGCATGACTTATCCAACAAAGGGTATATGAGGCCAATTTACATGGTTTAATAATTATTTTCATGGTTTAATAATTATTAGTTAGTTTAAATTTAAATTTTATAATAAAATATTTAATTCATCAAATTTTTAAGTAGTTATAAATAATTTATAAAAGGATAAACAAACATACCGTATTGGATTCGCTCCTTTCTTCATTATCTTTTTATTAAGGTATTCAACCAGCAATGGCCCAAAGTCAATGTGGCACGTTGTCTCTGCAATAAAGCGAATTCTTCTCTCATTCCATCTCCTATCCCACGTGTCGGAGGAGTAAACACAAGAGGAAGAAGAAGACAAGAAGAAAGAAAAGAGCGAAATTCCATGGCAGGACCTGTATTCAGACCACATGTAGTATGCATACCCTTCCCAGCACAGGGCCACGTCAACCCCATGGTCAAGCTTGCCAAGCTTTTCCACCACAACGGCTGCTACATCACCTTTGTCAACTCCGAGTACAACCACCGCCGCCTCCTCAATTCCCACGGCCCCTCCGCCCTCGATGGCCTGACGGACTTCCGCTTCGCCACTATTCCAGATGGGCTTCCTCCGTCGGATGCCAACGTCACTCAGGACGGCACCTCTCTTTGTGTTTCCACCACCACAACTTGCTTGGAACCCTTCTGCGACCTGCTTTCAGAGCTCAATAACTCCGGCCGGAATGCGCCGCCCGTGAGCTGCATCGTCTCGGACGGGGCGATGAGCTTCACCGTGAAGGCGGCGGAGAAATTTGGGCTGCCGGAAGTGCTGTTTTGCCCCGGGAGTGCTTGTGCTTTCATGGGATGCATACAGTTCCGCCGCCTCGTGGAGAAAGGATATGTCCCTCTCCAAGGTAAGGTCTAATACAAATGTTCTATTGGTTTAGCAGTTAAAGAAAATTTCAAAAGATACAATCTCCGTATAGAATATCTGAAGAACATAAATTTATGATCACGATTCACAATTTTTTTTATATGGATATTTGAAGTGAAGTGACTTTAGTCGCGTTGTAGAAATATAGACAGCCATGTAATAATGAGCAAACTCAAAGAAATCTATTATTTTTTAGTGTTTTTTCTTTTTTTGACGAATTTATTAAATTTTAACATGCCTTATATTTTTATTAAATTAAAGATCTACAATTTAAGATTTAAGAAAAATAAAATATACTTACAAAAGTTGGGAAGTTGAGTAACAAATTGAGTCAAGATGAAATAGAGAAATTTTATGAGTGGAAAAGAAATTTGAGGGAAATATAAAAAATAATTACAAAAGCAGAGAAATTGAGAGAGAAATTATAAAATGAATAAGTTACTTGAGTAAACTATAGTGAAGTTATTATCGTGAAAATGTCATTTTTCATTTAAATTTTTAATATAATTCTAATTTTTTATTAAAGATAGTTTTGAAATGGTACATTGTGCTGCAAAATAACAGCCTTCAATCACAAAAAAATAGTATAGATCTTATGCAATCATTGGACAATTAAAAATAGTGATCAATTTTAAAATAAACATATATATGTAAGTATATATGTGCATATACATAAGTAATAATTTTATTTTAAATTGATATAATGGTTGGAATATGATTAAATATTTTTGTATATATAAGAGAAAAAAAATTTTATTAAAGTATTACAAATTTTGGGGTGTGTAATTTTGGAAAAAACAAACAAACAAAAAAGGAAACAAACAAGACATAAAGTCTGAATAAAAATTGATAGCTTCCCACTTATTTAAATGTTTTGTTTGCATTTCTTATATTAATAGTTGTTTGGTTTACTATATAAATAATACAGTTAAAGGAAAAACTGGAGAAAGCAAAATTAATGGAAAAATTAAGGTCAAATAATATAATTAAAGAAAAAATATAGTCAGTGAAGAAGCATAATATGTTGAAGAGGAAGAAACAAAACAAGACCACCAATAATTTCTTAGAATTTATCTTTTTTGAATTGGCTTGTTTCTTTCGCAAATAGCTATTCCTATAAACTAATAATTTTGACAAAATCTATATATGAACCTAAATTCTTATAATATATATTTAATAATATTTATTTATTTTATTTATATTATATATAAATACGTCTAAACATTTATTTTTGTATTTATGCAGAAAATATTATAACGACGGAAAAAACAAAAAAGCAAAAATATAAATAATGAAAACAAGCAATCTCGTCATTATTAAATTAAAGAAAGGTAAAAGTACACATCCACTTGGTGCGAACCACTTCAGGGGTCAAATTCTTCATGAACGGTGTAGATAGCTTAGTCTCGAATGAGACGCCCGTGGTTCATAGCACAAATTCGGATTAAAAAAAAATACTTCCATTATGATGATGAAAAGTCAGAACTTGAGAAGAGTGATTATATATAAACAATATTTGACCTATAATGTTTTTAATTAAAATATAGTGTCAACCTACAAAATAAAAATTACTTTTAAAATTGACCCTCCACAAACTAGTAAAGTTAATAGGCCAAGTAGTCAAATTAAATTGAAAAATATTTCAAAATTCAAGTTCGATTAACCTCAAAAACATTATCAAACTAAATTGAATTTCAGACGGACAATTTGGTTTACTAACACATATTTCACAAGTCTAACAAGAACTTGGACAAAGGAATTCAACTCTTTCAAGAAATACAAACTCATATGCAAGGTCTCTGTTCGTTAGTTAATTTATAGAAGCCACATAGATAGTCTTTATCTTGTCAAAGTCTTGTTTGAGTGCCATCGCTGCCAAATTAACTAGCATGAATCCTTCGCCATATGCAGATATGAGCCAAATAACAAACGGCTACATGGAAACAACTATCGATTGGATTCCAGGAATGAAGGATATCCGATTGAGGGATTTCCCATCTTTCATCAGAACTACCGATCCAAAAGACTTCATGCTTAATTTTCTGATACAAGAAGCTGGGGCTGTCCACAGAAACAAAGTTTTGATCTTCAATTCGTTTGATGACTTAGAGCAAGACGTCCTGGACGCGCTTTCAGCCATGTTTCCTCATATTTACACAGTTGGCCCTCTTCAGCTAATGATGAATCAGGTTGATGATGAAAGACTTGACGCCATCAAGTCCAGTCTTTGGAAAGAAGACTCAGATTGCATCAAATGGCTAGACACCAAAGAACCCGAGTCGGTAGTCTACGTGAATTTTGGCAGCGTAACAGTGCTGACTGATCAGCAGCTGACTGAATTCGCATGGGGGCTTGCTAGGAGCAAGAAACCATTTCTATGGATCATCAGGCCCGACATGGTTGCTGGTGAATCGGCCATGTTGCCACCGGACTTCTGGGCAGAGGCTAAAGATAGAAGCATGAAATGATCGACTGGTGCCCCCAAGAGCAAGTCCTGAAGCACCCAGCAATAGGAGGCTTCTTGACACACAGTGGATGGAATTCCACAATAGAAAGTATTGCTAGCGGAATACCTGTCATTTGTTGGCCTTACTTTGCTGATCAGCCAACGAATTGTCGGTACAGCTGCGTGGAATGGGGAATTGGAATGGAGATAGACAACACTGTGAAGAGGGATGAGGTGGAACTGCTGGTAAAAGAGCTGATGGATGGTGAGAAGGGCAGGACAATGAAGGAGAAGGCGATGGAGTGGAAGAGGAAAGCAGAAGAGGCAACTGCTGTTGGTGGATCTTCTTACTTGAACTTGGACAAACTGATCAAGGAGGTTCTTCTACAGTAACAAGCTACCATGAAACAAGAAAACTTGCTTTCAGTATTCTAGATTTATTTCCTTTAATTGAGCCTTTTCTGGTAATATTATTGTTTGTCCTCTCGAATAATTGGTTTCATTACTTTGGATGATAAGCAGGGGCCTATGACGCCAATTTGAAAAGTATCAGACTAATGGAGTATCCCAATTGTCAACTCCTGACCTCAGTTGACAGAGAGGGAAAACTCTTGATTGAAACCACTGGTAACATAAACCAACTTCCGATTACGTCACTGAACCAAAAAAGCCGAATCTCAAAAACTTTAAATGACGATCAACAATAATTGCATAGTAAAAAAGTCAGCCACAAAACGTTAGGCAAAAGAGCTACAGTCCATCGGATAAACTAGCCTCACCTCAAAATGTAGTACAAAAGATTGTCGGACAGTCGACCACTGAATGTCAGGTAAAAACATTACCAACCATCGGGTTCGAAGCAAACAAACTGAAAGAATAAAATACGAGCAAGAAAACAACAATAACAAATTTTACGTGGTTTAACTTTGCCTTACTATTTAACTCATGAAAAAAATTCTCACACGCCACTATTTGCTTGCACTTCAAAAAATTTCATCATTGTATGCTTCAGCTTAATCTCGTCAACAATATCCAAAACACTAGGTGTGATTATTTGCAAATCGATCAGCAGCCTAGCGCCAAGAACAGGGCCAAGACATGGAGTTAATAATAAGCAAGAATTGGATATCATAATCAAGAATTTTTGCAGGCACAAGTCAGTGCATACTTAATTCAATCTTATACTACTTCGTGTAATTACCTAAAATGCCTCCAATTTTCTTTCTTCGTCCACTTTTTGTCTAAGTGGTTTTAACGGCTCAAAGTGTGAAAAAAAATTGCAAAAAAACAAGTAAAAAAGAGAAGACTTAAGGACAAATGATACAATCTTTATTACTAAAAAGAACTCAATCAACCAAGGCCTAAACTATTACAAAGAGAAGGCTGGCAACCTTTCTTCCTTGTTCTCTTCTATATAATGTAGCTAAGGTTGTTCTTATTTATAGCTAACAACGAAGTTTAAATTAGAAAATTACTTAACCTGCAAAGCAACACAATTAAGATAAATATTACAACTATTATATTGAAATAACTTAGCACTCCAAATTTCAATGATATGGAAAGCCTTGTCTTCCAAAAACTCTTGCACGTCAATCAATCACTTTTATGGAATAATTCCGTCAATTTTGGTTCGCATCTTCATCAACAATCCATATTATATCATTAAGAGTTTGAAGATAACTTTGCTACATATTGTGAATTTTGCACTATTATCCTTTTTAACATTTTCTTTCGTTTCTTTTTTCTTAATTATTTTATTAATAATATAAAATTTATATTTACAAAATATTATTAATTACTTTATATAATTATGGGTGCATAGTGAGTATTTGTTTTATCACTAATCCATAAACACTATAGATAAATAATATAAGGGAATTTGATTGCACAATATATAATTACTAGAATACTTCAGAATTCTTTATATATTATCTTTTCATTCTTCTCACTCTATTTATTTATTTCACTTTTCAACTATAATTTATTCTTATATTCTTTTTGTCAATTTTCTTTCTTTCTTCTCCTTATTCCAAATTCTACACTGCGTATGTCTATACTATATTATTAAAAATTTGAGTCAATTTGTTTGTATTTTGTAAATTTACAACATTATCCCTAATTAATAAATTTACACATCCAAAATCTACGTGAACAGGGATGGCTATCCAAGATGTCTCTTAACACATCCCAATTTGGGATGAAAAGGCACGACTTTGGGACAACAACTTAGTTGCATACTAAGTTCGTCTCAAACCCACCTCAATCGGGTGAATATTGTGTCTCCCATGAATGACATACTAAATTTGTCTCAAACTACAATGGCTTACGACTACTCGTCCCAAAAATAAGGGCGATTAAAATTGCCCCTATTTGGGATGGCACTTAACTAGTGTTTCAAACATTGGAATGGCATTTACATATCCATTCCAAACTTTGGAATGGTTAAACTAAAAATGTCATTTAAACTAGTACGAAAAGATGCAAGCATCCCAAATCGATAGATCATAGATACTGACCTATATTTGGGCCGCCTAGAGAAAAATGTTCAAATGAATTCGAAGCAGTACCCAAGCAGTGAAAATGAAAAGAAATATATGAGTAAAATTTCATATGTTTCAATTGTTAGGAGCTTGATATATACAATGGTTTATATCCAACTAGACCTAGCTTATGTAGTTGAACAAGTAAGTCGTTACATGTCAAATCCTAGAAAACAACATTGGAAGGCTGTTAAGTATATTTTGAAATATTTGAAAGGAACACTCAAGTTTTGACTTTGATATACTCAAAGAGCTCTAAAAGAATATTCTAATGTAAACATGACAACCGATATTGATTTAAGAAAATCTCCCTTTAATGATTAAATAACTTTTGCAGGTGATACTATGTTTTGGCAAAACAAGTTTTAGAAGTATGTTGCACTTTCAAGTATAGAGGCAAAATACATTGCACTAACCAAAGCTTACAAAGAGTTAATTTGGTTAAAGAAGTTCCTTCAAGAGTTAAGATAAAGCGAGAGGAGTATGCCATCAACTGTCATAGTCAGAGTGCAATCCATTTAAGTAAGAATTCAATATTCCATTGCCGATCCAAACACATTTATATTTGTTATCACTGGATTCGACAAGTCTTGAAGGAAGAGAAAGTAAGTCTGTAAAAGATTCATATAAATGACAATAGAGTAGAGATGTTAACGAAGGTACTTCCTAGAGAGAAGACTGATACATGGGTTACAAGAATGTTCATAAATAGCAACAAAGAGGAAGGAATATTGAAGTTTGTAACTATTTATAAACCACAATTCAATAGCTTTCCATCTCAACCAACAAGTGGAAACAAAATCTTATCACCAATCGGAGTAAATGAAAATTGATGGAAAGGGGTTGGTATACCAACCCTTTGCTGGTGGCGTCACCTGTCTTATCACTTAGGCAACAGTACATTTTTAGCAATGCCTCCCTTGTCGCTGGAGCAACTAAGAGGTGACGGAATACGGTTAGGTGTCTCTAATTTTGACTAATCAGTAAAGGGTTTTTAAGTAAAAATAGATAAGGTTTTGGAAGACTTTGGCAAAGCTCAAGAACTTGGAGAGTGAGTGCATACAAAAGTTCCCAAAGAGAGAGTTTCTTATGAGAGTTGTTTTAAAGAGTTAAAATTCCTCTCAAGTGTTGTAACCATTTTTGTTTGTATTATACACACTCTAATACAAAGTGCTACAATTTATTAAATTTCATTTTTTTCGTTGAGTCCAATTATTTCCAAGAATTTTTTTTTTTTTTGTCTTTTGTATGAAATATATGGGTAGTGTTTTTTTTTTCTTTCTCTCTTGTTTTAGGTTCATTCGAACTGTGTGCTTATAAATATAATAACGACCAAATAATATAATAGTATACAAAGGTAATTATTAATTTTTAAAGTCTAAATACAAAAATACAATGTATTTATATATGAGTAATGATTAGAATACGAATATATAATAATGAAAATTTAAATATTGGCATTAGTATTAAAAATATCATTAAAGTGTATATGATTAGAACTATTCTTTGACGAGAAAAATGAGGGTAAAAGGTCACTATTTTTTTCCAACTATGGTTATCATGAGAGGGCTACGGCTTAGTATTACTTCAAGACATTCACCTTATAAATCATATATGCTAGCGACCAACGCTTGTAACTAGATAAACATTGTTGAAATATCAAAGATGAATTTAAAGAGTTTATATACCACATCAAAGAACGTGAAATAAACTATATATAAGTGGATAAACTTATTACATTAATGTTTTGAATTAAAATATAATGTCAGTTTATAAGGATGCATGTTTATTACATAGACCCATGGATATTGGTCTTGAATGGGCCCTCCACTGTCCCAATGATATGGTAAAATGTAGCATATGGTGTGGGTGGCAAGAAGTATGATGAATAAATTAGATGGTCCCCTTAAACTCAAATTCTTATTTCTTAATGAAATTTCTTCAAGATAAAGGTAGATGAATCCATATATATAATAATATCTCTTCAAAAATATTTTACTTTTCTCTCCGACTTTTTCTTTTGCAAATTCTTACTTTTCTCTCTTTCATTTTCTACCGCAAATTTAACCTTCTCTATTTTTCTTTATACAACTATTATTTATATATACATATTATATCAACACATCTTTTAATAAATATCTACCTAACACATTATTATAATTATTATATTTTATCTTTAAAATACCATCCATTTACATAAAAAACACCATTATCATATTTCATTTTTTTAAAAAAAATATTTACCACAATTTTTTCACTTTATCTTTAAAAAAAAGTTATTTTTAAAACAAAAGATCCATCCAATCGTGTCCAAAGTGTTTTATGGGATAAGTCAATCAAACAAACTCAAGAAAGAGTAACAACTTTAAGAAGACCTAGATTTGGATGGTTTTGAGGACAAACTCATTAAGTGAGACCAAAAAAATGGCTTACGCATGCTCATAAAGACAAACTCAATATAAACAAAAAAAGTACTTCCATTATGCAAGAATGAAGCACACAAGTTTCTTAAAATCCAATTTGAAGAAAGGAATACTCCCATTATAAAGAAAACTCAAATTTGAGAAGAAGAGTTTAAACAATGTTTGTTTATAAACTCATTGTCTTAGAGTTATAAGTCAAAACAGTGTCAACTTACAAATATACATGTTTTTCGGCACAAGCCCATGAAAATTGATCCTACAATAGACCCTCCACAAGCCTCACAAGAGCTTGGACAATATGAAAGCATAGGAATTCAAAAATTTTTTATGAAACACAGGCTCAGATGCATAACTCTATTCTTTAATTATTTTGAGGGAAACCATGTGGAGCCTGTGCTCACTTGAATGGATAAAATTAAGACTCTAAGAATTATTTTAAATAAGAAATTAATAGAAAAATAATTTAATGATGTGTTCACTAAATTAGATTGTTTAATATGACTATTTTTGTTTTTTTTAAAATACTTTTACTTCAAAAGTTTTTAAAAAATTATATATCTTTTATTAATTACTCACGTCTCCTCACAAATCAATGTAATAATATATACAACAGAATTCCCTTAGATATTTATTCAAAAAAAATAAATTATTATAAATTATATTTATTTTTTCCATACTTATTTATATCACAAATTATATTTAATTTCAAATGTTGTAAAAATATTAGTAACAATTATATTGAGGGACAAAAATGACTTTTAAATAAAATATTATTAAGTAGGCCAATTAATTAAGAATGATTTATCACACTTGATAATCTTGCTTATTTATCCAATATTTTGGTAATTTAGTACCGTATTTTATCATGAGCTTTTATCCCTCTAAACAATTAATTAGTATAGATAAATTAATTAATTGGGTCCAATCACACGAAGTGAACAAAGCCATAGTCTTTATCTTGTTATCTTGGCTAATGCCTTCGCTGCAAAAGAAACTAGCTGAAGTCTTAACCTTATGCAGATGTGAGCCAGCTAACGAATGGCTATATGGAAACAACTATCGATTGGGTTCCAGGAATGAAGGATCTTCGATTGAAGGATTTCCCATATTTCATCAGAACTACCGATCCAAAGGACTCCGTGCTTAATTATCTGATACAAGAAACTGGTGCCGCCCACAGAGCCAATGCTTTGACCTTCAATTCGTTTGATGGCTAGAGCAAGACGTGCTGGATGCGCCCTTAGCCATGTTTCCACGCATGTACACAATAGGCCCTCTTCAGCTGATGATGAATCATGTTGATGATGAAAGACTTGATGCCATCAAGTCCAGTCTCTGGAAAGAAGACTCAGATTGCATCAAATGGCTGGACACTAAAAAGCCCGAGTCGATGGTCTGTGAATTTTGGCAGCACCACAGTAGTGACTGCTCAGCAGCTGACTGAATTTGCATGGGGGCTTGCCAATAGCAAGAAGCTATTTCTATGGATCATCAGGCCCGACCATAGTTGCGGGCAAATCGGCATGTTGCCACCGGAATTCTTTGCAGAGACTAAAGATAGAAGCATAATGATCAGCAGGTGCCCCCAAGAACAAGTCCTCAAGCAGCCTGCAATAGGAGGCTTCTTGACACACAGTGGATGGAATTCCGCAATAGAGAGTATTGCTAGTGGAATACCTGTCATTTGTTGGCCTTTCTTTGCTGATCAGCCCACGAATTGTCGGTACAGCTGCATGGAGCGGGGAATTGGAATGGAGAGAGACAACAATGTGAAGAGGGACAAGGTGGAGGTGTTGGTGAAGGAGCTGATGGATGGTGAAAAGCACAAGAAAATGAAGGCGAAGAGGATGGAGTAGAAGAGGAAAGCAGAAAAGGCAACTGCGCCCAAGGGATCTTCTTACACGAATTTGGATAAACTGATCGAAGAGGTTCTTTTACAGTAAACAGCTAGCGTAAAATGGGAACACTTGCTTTCAAGTTTCTTGTTTTACTTCATTTAAATTGCACCTATTTTGGTGATATTCTCGTTATCTTCTAATTTCCCGAATAATTGTTTTCGAGTGTCAAATAATGGAGCATCACTTCTCAAACCTCAGCTGACAGAAAAAGATTGATCCTGCTATATTCTTGAATTCAATTGCATAAACAATATCCAAACACTAGATTTCATTATTTGCAATTCTGCAGCCACCAAAACAGGGCCAAGACAATGGATTTTAATAAGCGTGACTGGACATTATTACTATCGAGAAATATAGGTTTATTACCTAGCATTGCTAACCTTGGAGAGCAGAACCTCATTAGCCAACTTGTCCAAATTCAAGTGTGTTGAGCCATGAACTCCAACTGCTTCTTCCACCTTTCTCTTCCACTCCATTGCTCTACTCTTCATCTTCTTACCCTTGTCGCCTTCGACCACTTCCCTCACAATCTTCTCCACCCCATCTCTCTGCACATTCTTTTCAATCTCCACGCCCACGCCCCATTCAGAGCACGTGAACCTGCAGTTGATGGGCTGATCTGCTAAAAACGGCCAGCATATCATTGGGACACCACTCGACAGGCTCTCAACCACTGAATTCCATCCACAATGGGTCAGAAAAGCCGCGACAGAGGGGTGGTTCAGCACCTGTGCTTGAGGGCACCATCCTGCTATTACGCCTCTCTCTTTGGTTTCAGAAACAAAGTCAGATGGCAATGCTGATGTGGCGGAATCATCGCCTTCGACTGAATCAGACCTGATCACCCAGAGAAAGTCTTTACCACTATTAGCAAGCCCCCGAGCAAATTCAACAATCTGTTGCTGTGTTAAAACTGTGATGCTTCCAAAGTTCACATACACTACCTGTCCAAGATGGTCAAACTCTGAAGACTCAGTTTACTCAATGTGAGCCGATCTAGCAAATTAAAGCTCAAACGAATCATTGAATGTTACCGAATGTGGTTTCCTTGAGTCAAGCCATCGGAGGCAATCAGATTCTTCTTCCCAGAGGTTCACATCCATGGATTTCAGGCTGTCTTCTGGGAGATGGCTGACACAGGAGTGCACGGGACCGATAGCATAAACTGGCGGGCAAAAGGGTGCTAAGGCAGCCATTGCATCAGCCTCCAACGCATCAAATGTGTTGAAAATCATGGCTGATGCCGTGGAGGCTGTTTCTGTTTCTCCCAACACGAAATTCAGCATTGGATCATTTAGGTCTGTGGATCTTACGAAGGTTGGGAATTCAGGGAGCCGTATGTTTTTCAGTCTTGGAATGCAGTCCACAACGGTGTCTAGGTATCCATTTGTCAAACAACCAGCGTCTGCACTAAATCCATAGCCAAATCATGGTAAAATTAAAATATGACAGTCAAAAGTTCAGGCTATATTTGAAACATATATTTCAATCTATCAACGCTCCTAATTTTACACAACCAAAGATCTTTCGTTACCAAATTTTTCTTTAAATTCAAATTTAAAATTTTTATATCTCCTACATGTATAATTAATTATTTTTTAATTATCTATTCATTTATATTTAAAAATTTATCAATATTTCGTTATCTAATTATTATTATATATTTCATATATATATATATATATATTTAAATAAATTATAATATTATCCTCTTTTCAAATATATTATTTATTTTAATTCAATTCACACCAAATATTATTCATTGTAACCCTCTCCCAAACGTAGCCTCTCTTACCAGTGGTGCGTACATAATACTTATCTATTACATGTACCTTTAAGTGGTAGAAGGCCGTTTTGGATCAGAAGGCGGATATGTTTATTGCACAAGAAGCTGCAAGCATTGGTTGTCCGAAAACAGACTATCGGCACCCCAATTTCGCGTGCAGCCGCGACAGAGAATGTCATAATGGCATCAGAAATTATGCAGGTGACTTGTGGGATTCCAGAAGAAGAATTAATCTTGGCTAGCAGCCTGCGAAATGGGGCTAAACAGTTCTTCTTGGTAGACAAGAAGAGCGATGGAATATCCTGCGTTTTATTAGCATCCGAGGGAGGGAGCCCGTCCGGGATGGTCTCAAACTGGAAGTCCGGCCAGCCGAAGGCGACGGACGGACCTCTGGATTTCAGGAGGCGCTTGTGGTTGTACTCGGTGTTGACAAAGGTTATGTGGAAGCCTTTGTGGTGAAGAAGTACGGCTAGTTTGAAGGCGGGGTTGATGTGACCCTGTGCCGGAAATGGAAGCAACACGGCGTGAGGCTTGTGGGCTGCCGGGCTAGACTCCATTGCTCTTGCAGAAGGAGTTTGCAAGAATTGAGCTTGTAATACGTGGTTGGATGTGTTGGATGCTGAATTTAGTAGTGGCGTTCATTCCTCGAAAGTGTCAAGTGGCTTGGGAGGTGCAGTATTTTATATGTTTATTCCTTGAAAGAGACAAATGGTCTGGAAGGTGCAGTATGTTATGTGTGTGTGTGTATATATGTGTGGTGCTGATTCATTTATCATATTGTTTATGCATTTTGATGAAGTGGGCCGGCGGATTCTCCAAGAAAGAACAGTTTTTTTGTTTAAATCAGTGTTTGATTATTATCAAGGACCAAGCGATGGTGATCACTTCTTTATCTATTAATCAGCTTTGTGGAAGTTTCTTGATCATGTGAAGTAGCCATTCTCCATCACAAGTACTAACAATTGCAAATATCAGACAAAGGGAGAGTGCGCGGCGGCGTCTACGTTAGCATGTTTCGATTCTCACTCGTTTAACGAGGGTGTACGGATCTTAATACTTGTTTGTGTGAGGATAGGAACAGTGCCTCCGTCACCACCCAAATATATGACCCATTTGGAAATTATGTTTAGGAGAAATCACTCCAACGCTCAATCCCCAATATTATCTTTCTTCCTCTGTTCCGTATAGAAGTACCTTTCAATTTCTCTATAATCAAATGTATTTGGAAGTCTTAACTTCTTAAAATATCTTATAAACTATTTGATAATTTATAAGTTACACATAAAATATTTGATAAATTTTTAAATATAAGAATTATTTTTAGAATTTATAAATTTTAAAAATAAAATATTTAAAACTTACAAATTACTTAAAATAAAGTTAGTGGTAATAAGTCGAGGCTGAGCATCGATAACAAATGCTATTCTTTTGATTATTTTTTGTTTTCTTTTTCCCATTTTTAGAAACCTATCTTTCAAGGTTATAAAATGAGAAACCTATTTCACTGAGTAAAATGAGGGCAGAAGAAGTTAATAACGAATGGTCCAATTTTGGAATTTTAAATATTGATTATACTATAATTTTAAGTATTTTAAATAACAACATAAGAATCCACCTCTTCTTTAAACTATAATTTTATAGTTAGATATCAAATTCCAAATTCTAATGTTTGGATCCATCTAAATAATTTTTTTATAAATATATCACATATTAAAATATTACTTTGTTATTTTTTTCACTTCCCTATTTTTATGCTACTCTTTAAGTTTTTATACCAAGTCTTCATTGATTCAAATTTGGATCCAACATAGCAATTTTCTAGACATGATTCATATTTTTGTGGATTTATATGTGAAAGTGTGTGTGTGTGTGTGTGTGTGTGTGTGTGAATCAGCTAATCACAAAACTCAAGGCTCAAAATACATAATTTGTGTTATTATATTGGTAACATTGATTGATTGAGGTTCTTTGCCAAAATATCTATTTTCATTAAATCGTTATCCGTTTAATATAAATTATTTTTAAAAATAGTCAATTGGTAAATATACTTTACAAGATTGTTTTCCTCTACTTATCTGTAATCTTACTTCTCTCCCCTCGTTTTTCCGTCCAATATCCTTTTTGCATCCCCTGTGTATTGTTCTTCGTTTTCTAATTTTGAGTTCTTATTCCCTCTGTTCTAATATGAGTCCAACAATGAACTAAAACAATTAATCAGTATCATTTTACCCCAAAAAAAAAGGCCCAAATAAACATCTAAAATTTAAATGCGAACAACAATTTTAATAATTATAAACACAAGTTCCGAATCCAAATGCATAGCAGTATCAAAAAGAAATTCAAATGCATAGTCATATATTTTTATAATAGAATATTTGCTAATAAAAATCGCAAATAGTGTTTTAATGTTAATTATTGGTTAATATTAATTCCTATTTACCCGAGAGAAAAATAAAAAAAATAAAAAAAAAGAATAAGAAAATACCCCGAATTTGCTCTATTTACCAAACTTTAATTCATAATTCCAACTCCCAAACCCTAGTCTTAATGCTCGGTTGCGCCGATGGAAACCAGCGACTCGCCACCGGAGTTCTCCACCGCTGTTGTCGCCTCCGTCGAAAACAATGCGACACCTGATCTCGCCGTTTCTGAATCTCTCCCCAAATCCAGTTCCGAACCGATGGAAATCAACGATTCCACCACTGAACCCATGGAAATTAACGATTCCGTTGCAGATCCCGGTCTCGAGCATCAGAACAAACCTCCGTCCCAACCGAGAAAGCGGCGCCGCCGCCGCAAGAAAATCTTCACGGACATGATCTCTTCCTCCTCCTCGCGTCTTCGTTTTCTTCGCCCCCACGCCAAAACTTCGGCCGTCGGAGACCTCGACGACTCTCCCTCCGGCCACCACCGTAAGCGCAGGGGTCCCTCCGACCTCTCTAAGGAGGTCGACATCGAGGCGCTTATTGCGATCTCTGTTGGATTCCCTGTGGATTCTCTCACGGAGGAAGAAATCGAGGCGAATGTCGTTTCCCAAATAGGCGGCACTGAGCAGGCCAACTACATCATCGTGCGCAACCACATTCTCGCCCGATGGCGCTCAAATGTCACGGTTTGGCTCACCAAGGACCAGGTGCTGGAGTCCATACGAGCCGAGCATAAAAACCTAGTGAATTCCGCCTACAATTTCCTCCTGCACCATGGGTATATAAATTTTGGTGTTGCCTCTGCGATCAAGGATGTCAAAGCCAGGGTATTCGATGAAATGCCTAAGGAAAGCGTGATTGTGATAGGTGCAGGGCTGTCTGGTTTAGTTGCTGCGAGCCAGTTGATTTTTCTGGGCTTTAAGGTGGTTGTGCTCGAGGGCAGGGCCCGTCCTGGAGGTAGAGTTCGGACCAGGAAAATGAGTTCAACTGATGGCAGTGTTTTGGGGGCAGCGGACCTAGGTGGGAGCGTGTTGACTGGGATTAATGGGAATCCGTTGGGAGTTTTGGCAAGGCAACTTGGGTTTCTACTTCATAAGGTGAGGGATATTTGTCCCTTGTACTGGCCCAGCGGTAGAATGGTTAATTCTGATGTAGATTCAAAAGTAGAAGTCTCATTTAACAAATTGTTGGATAGGGTTTGTAAGCTTAGGCAGGGGATCATGGAGGAGATTAGGGGCGTGGACATTTCACTAGGGACTGCTTTGGAGGCATTTAGGAGTGTGTACAAAGTAGCCGAGGAGCCGTTGGAGCGGATGTTATTGGATTGGCATTTGGCAAATCTTGAATATGCCAATGCCACGCTGATGTCCAATTTGTCCATGGCTTTCTGGGATCAGGACGACCCATATGAAATGGGCGGGGATCATTGTTTTATACCTGGAGGGAATGAGAGGCTTATTAGGGCTTTGGCAGAGGACCTTCCAATTTTTTATGATCAGACTGTGCAAAGCGTAAGATATGGGAGTGATGGGGTTTTGGTATATGCTGGAGGGCAGGAGTATCAAAGTGATATGGTGCTCTGTACGGCCCCACTGGGCGTGCTCAAGAAGGGAGCGATTGAGTTTGTTCCTGAGCTTCCTCAGCGGAAAAAAGTTGCGATTGAGAGATTAGGATTTGGGTTGTTAAATAAAGTTGCTATGTTGTTCCCATATGATTTTTGGGGTGGAGAAATTGATACCTTTGGGCATCTGACAGAGGACCCTAATATGAGAGGGGAATTCTTTCTTTTTTATAGTTATTCTTCTGTTGCTGGTGGACCACTCCTTATTGCTCTTGTGGCTGGAGAAGCTGCTGTTAAGTTTGAAAGAATGTCTCCTCTTGAATCTGTAGGTAGGGTTTTGGAGATCTTGAAAGGTATTTTCAGCCCAAAAGGAATTGCCGTTCCAAATCCAATTGAAGCAGTTTGTACTCGTTGGGGTCAGGATCAGTTCTCATATGGCTCATATTCTTATGTTGCAATTGGCTCTTCAGGAGATGATTATGATATTCTGGCAGAGAGTGTTGCAGACCGAGTTTTTTTCGCTGGAGAAGCCACCAACAGACAGTATCCGGCTACAATGCATGGGGCATTTCTCAGTGGGATGAGAGAGGCTGCTAATATAATGAGGGCGGCTAGGAGGAGATCAGCTGCTCCAGTAGCCAAATTGAATGCTGGGCATCATGAAAGCAATGATGTGGATCGACTGTTTGAGACTGCAGACATGACATTTGGCAGCTTTGCTGTTTTGTATGATCCACAATCAACAGATGCAGAATCTAATGCTTTGTTGCGCGTTAGAGTAAAGAGTGAGACGCTGAACTCTGATCTAATGTATCTCTATGGCTTGCTTCACAGGAAGCAAGCTATTGAGTTGAAGAATTTGGAGGAAGATGTGAAGAGGATAGAGACGTTAACCCACGGCTTTAGGGTGAGGTTGGTTGGAAGAAACAACTTATGTGATGCTGCTGAATCTCTCATCAGCATAATCAAATCCAGTAAATCTGATTCCACAATAAAACCCCCGAGTGCTTCTTGAAATAACATATATGGATTATAAATTTGCAACCATCAAGCGGCTTCTTCAAGCGTAATTTGCAATGGTAGAAGTAGCCCTATATCGTTCAAGATGGCTCCTGAAGAGCTTACCCTACCATGTGTTGTACCATTGACAGATTCTAGAAATTAGATTGAGTGGCCCTTAAAATCTCTGTTGTAGGGCGTGAATATCTTAATTTCTTGAGAGCTAGGACTTCCAAAGAATCTCCCGTGTAGTTTTTCCTCGTTCGCCTCAGTTACGCAAAGTATAACATGATTCCATAAGTTGCCATCTTCTAGGATCCTCCCTCCTTTGCGGTGTACACTGGATTGGTTTGTGATTTGTCATTTTCTATTTGTTGCGTCTTTGTGGATGCATCGAACAAGAATGTTTACCAGAACTTAGGATTCTGCTGATGACTCGATGAAAAAAGTTCATAGCATGTTGTAAGTCTCGGAGATGATATATTTAAGGCCCCAAAGCACCTTTGTAATATTGTTAATGCTTGAAAGGGATGGTGATGGCGTAGAGTATTTGAGCCGTTAAATTCCTCACATGGATGTTTTTGTGCATCGTTTCCACTGCTCCGACCTTAGCTCAGTTGGCAGAGCGGAGGACTGTAGTGGTTGCATGAAATCCTTAGGTCGCTGGTTCGAATCCGGCAGGCAGGTCGGAATCGTTTGTTGTTTTATTTTCTAACTCTTCCGGGTTATAGACTTGTGCATGCTTGACAAAAATGAAATCCCAAATAGACCCACATTCTGCCACTCTTTGAAGTTGGTGTTTACTTAATTTGAAATCTGAAGCCCAAAGGCCCAAAGTCATTGGAGGCTCCAAAGTCATTAGATGAGACGTCCATCTCTGAAAATTTATCTTGAGATACTTACTTGGTAAGATTTAATTTTTGAATGTAAATTGTAATAACTTCTTATGTGATTGAATGAATTTTGTAGAAAAAGCATAACCAGGATGCTTTCGTGGAATGGTGTTGAGAATTGTATGATAGTTGAATCTACGCTATTAATAATGCGTAAATCTTTTATCAAAACTAACTTTTCGTCTCACAATTCAATTGCAAAAATAATCCTATTTATATTTAATAAATTGATCACATTTACCAACACTTATTTCATACACATTTGTTTAACCTCCTACCATTATAACACTCCATTCATGTTCCGTACATTCTTTTATACCTTATCTAAGTTTTATAACACACACACACACACACACACATATATACACATTCTATAATTTATAATATAAACTACATGTATAAAATAATTTAAAAATTTATACAATATAAATAGAGTGTGTGTTTGTGTGTGTGTGTGTGTTTACACAATAAATTTGAATTTAAATTCTATACATGCGTGCACATCTATCACTAGTAATATATTATTAGTTTTATGCGTTTACAGGAATGATGCAATGTGTTGGTTAAATAAAATGTTAGTCCGCATGATGTATTCGTAAAAATAACGTGATTTAGTTGTTGAATAAAATATTGTTAGTAGGTGGATAGACTAAAGTCAAAAAATAGTGCTTTTTTATTTATGAAATTTTTCTTGAGTAATCAAGCAAGTGGATAATGTTTGTGAGTCTATAGTGTCAAACATATTTACCGTTCACCTAAGTGGTCAAGCAATTGTAGCACAATTTTTGTTCTTCTTCTTTATTACATCTCACCCGATTAATGTTTCTTATAATAATGCATACTAAAATACACAAAGCAATGAATTTTGCATCATTACCTGGATTTTAGGTAACTGAAAGCTGTCTTTTAATAATATTTTTTTAGTCCAAAAATCATTAGTTGGAGTGAGTAATCTTAGCTTGACTTGCCTGGTTTATATGGTTTATCTGCGCAATGCAACTTAACAAATTAAGTTCTGCTGATTCTGCTAATGACAATCTAGTTTTGACATCACCTCCCCCACTTATAGACGTGCAACACTCGACATTCTTACCTTGTTTTCAACTTCTCAAAACAACACTTGCTAAATACAATTCCTCGCACGCGCAGAAGACTGATTATCAACACCAAGATTCCTATGCTAGTAAACGTTCCTGTTTTAGGACCACAATTATCATTTCACAACAAACTTAATTACATCAGAAGATTATCATTTTTTGTCAGAACACGACTGCGGTGGCAATTTGCCGGTCAGGACAAATTTTTCTGTTCTCTGTTACTGTGGAAGCTCTACTTGAGCAATATATGGCATTACTCACATACAGGCCTTCTCAGAATGGAAAACACTGAGCATTTAGTTAGTTGGATGTTCTCACAAAGATCAAACATCATCAGTAAGCAACGATGATTTGAGCCCAACCAGCAAGGCGAGTTCATGAGTGAAGTGAAGGTGATATTGTATAGTTCGACTCCCATCCTACGATGAATTGGAAACCTTCCTCATTAATAACCAGATTTCTAAGAATGAATTGAAACTCGTGGCATTTGTAGTATTAGAGTAGATCTCATGTAATGAGGGAACCCATGTGGACCTATAGGACAAGCCTATATGTGACATTATGTGTGTGATTTGAAGGATAGATTTGCACACACACATACACTTGTGTGATGGATCTGCACACGCATACATGCTTGCAATGAGCCAATGCTGAGAGGGTATGTGTGCTGGCGATAAGTAAATACTGTGAGGGTGCAAAATATATGCATAAGGGCATGCGTGGGTCTTGGTGAATATGAATGTGAATGTCATCCGACATTGACGAAGGAAAAATTCTTAAACTAATTTATAAATCGAGTTAACATTCTCTTTAATAGTCAATTTTCCAATGTCTTCGAACACATCTCAAACCAATGGTTCAACCAAATTAACCAAGAACCAATTGGTTTTTTGGTCCAATCACACCACAAATTTAGAACATGGAGAGACCTAGCGCAACCAATGAAAACTACACAAAATCAGTTTAAAAAACAAGGTAAAATTGATTTTTTGTATTTTTTATTGAAATGAAAAAAAAAAAAACAAATTTCAACTATTCTTTAATAGAAATGAACTGAATAATTTTAAAAAATAATCTTTGTGATTTCTAACATTTTTCTCCTAAATATTTAATTTGTATATAGAATTTACTATTATTTAGTTTGACTTTTATTTATTGTTCTCTATATATTATTGGGTTATCGAAAATTCAAATATTGCATCTTAAAATATTACATTTTCATATTAACTAAGTTGTTTTTATTTCACAAAACTAATTTTTAATATATATTTATATTTTTGCTTTTAATTTAATTGTCTTTCTTTTATAGTAGTATAATAATTTTTCATTCTTGTTGAATTTCAAAATTCTTAATGTTAC
Source organism: Avicennia marina (assembly GCA_019155195.1). Lineage (NCBI taxonomy): Eukaryota > Viridiplantae > Streptophyta > Magnoliopsida > Lamiales > Acanthaceae > Avicennia > Avicennia marina. The sequence continues at coordinate 1,990,363 of JACDXK010000032.1, forward strand.
ATCTTAAGCTTATACTTGGCCAATTAATAATCAGATTGAAGTCATTTGGTAAAATTGATTTGATGTTACTATATATGTCTACATATAATATTTATAAGATTTAAAATATTACCAACCTTTCAAAGTAGATGAACCGATCAAACTGGTGACTTAATAACTAATTAGTGTTCCAATTTAATAACTAGTTTGGTTTTAAAAACATTGTAGATTTCTAGAAATTGATTGAAACCCGTGGCACATGAATAAGAAAAACTTTGGCTTTAAAAGCCAAGATTGCAAGAGAAGAATTTTACTTCTTTCTACAATTATCTGAAAACCGCTACCAAAGTGGTAGTGTACAAAGTGTTAATAAATGAAGCTATTGTGCTGAAACTCAACTATGTTTAAAAAATATTTTCAAATCCAATCAAGCTCAAACTTAAATTTCGAAAAAGTTTTACACTGCTTGGCTCTGGTTTGATTCTAATTTTGAACTCTACAAAATTGAGTTGAGTCTATATCGTATAAGTATCAAATTTTGAGCTCACAAATTTCTAACTCAACCCATTGACATGTTGCATGTGGTCCTCTATTGTGCTAGTTGAAATAGCAATGTTCATTTCTGCACAAAGAATGAACCTCAAAACCAAACAAGCCATTTTTCACACGACTTAACGTCCAAGCATTGTAACAAGCTCGCTAATTCGGGCTTCCAAACCCAATATTTCATCTCACAGCTAAGCGCATTTAGAGAACATATATAAAACCTCATCCATTTTAGACAAATGGAAGGACGATTTTCGGCTTGTGCATGTGGAACAAGAACAAATCAACCAATACTCAGAACCCAAACCAGAAACCGGAAAGTTAATTCAGTTACCAATAAGGCAATTGAGCAAATCACATGCATGTAAAATTCTAAATTCATGACCACCCTTGGTTGATAAGCTTTCTAACAAAGTGGAAAAAATGGTCAAAAGGCGCAAACTATAAAAACCTTTCACAAGTAAACAAGGCCTCCCTTGTGAGTACACTGAATTGAAGCAGCTTAAGTTATCCATCAAACTCATGAGAACACCTCAAACTCCTCCTCCCCTCCAAATCAAGCTATGCTGACTTGATGGTGAAAGAAATTATCAATTGTACACAAATACAAAATATATTTGCGCAGATTCCAGAACGAATGAAGATCTCAAGATAATGAAATGGAAATAGAGGCATTGGCGGCAGGCAAGAATGGCCCCCAACAAGGCCAGTTCTTGGGCCTTCCATAGTCACTTGTACCGTCCATAGTGTTTCTTAATGAGTATTTGTTGGTAGTGCTGATGTTCCAAGTAAAATATTACAACTTACGAGCAGTAGGGATTTAGCAGTACTCTTTGTTTGATTTTATGATCACAGCCGTTGCATCTTGTTTGCCTTTTTCAATGGTCTCAGGTTTCTTACAAGTGGCAAGAAAGGGGTTTTTGTATTGATCAGCCCTGTACTCGGTACTTCTACTTGAATCTTCGCCCTTCTTTTTCTATTGGCCGTGGGTAAAGTATGAGTTGTCGTAACGTATGATCGATTGTTCAAGCCTTTAAGTTAAACTATAATCAAATTACAGGTTCAGGAATAGTTTCTTCCGATTTGATTAGACTACCAACAATTGTTGCTATGGATGATGTTTCGATTTAGTTAGGCTCCTGCACCAAACTTGAGTCCAATAAATTGGATTTGCACGAGCACACAAGCATTGTGAAAAATCTAATACTGACATAACAATACCATTAAAGATCACTAACAGCAGCAAATGTTAAGTCTCTCTACAAACAGCACACCTAAAGGAGCAGAGGTATTAACTAAGTGAAATTGAATTTCAACTAAAGCTCAATGACTATTTTAGTGACCCCATGAGAAGGTAAGGGTAAGTACCTGTAATTTAGTACTCTGTTTCGCCACCAAACACAAATTTATTTTTTAGCACAAAGTACATCAATAAAACAAGAGTCGCATTTCACCGTATCCAGATTTAAAAAAAACTAATAATAAAGAAATGAAACAACAGAAGTGCTGCAAGATTGCAATTCCCCTGCAAACGGATTGTGAAAAATAAAAACACTTTCAGAGGCATCCTTGTAAAGGAAATATAATATGCAAATTGATTATACACATTCTATATAAAGTTTGGTCATATGTGTGCACGCACAACATATATACAAAAGGAAAATAGAAAACTCCTAAGACATAGTTTTTATGTTTTTCTTACTACGAATTCTGTAAGAACAGCAGTAACAGATGGCTAGGCATATCTAACGACGATGGTGATCTTTCATGGTCATTGGAATGTTAATGACATGAAAGATTCATCATCCAACAGGCTCGCAACATCGATTAGATCCTCGTCAAGGTGATTCATGTCCTCAGCATTGCTTGGAATAGGATCCGGATCTGAAGCATCCTGTGTAAGACAAGGGAGACGAACAGAGAAAAGGGAACTCAGGAAAATTTTCTCCGATTGCAAAAACTTGCCAATGGCATTATTCACAAATTATGAAAGGAAAATGCCAAACTACGCCATCAAGAGCTCCAATAATAAATTTAAGAGCTCATGGCCAATACAACCAAGGTACTGTTAATCTAGACCATGCTTGTTTTCAAATTTTGTTGGTTTGTGTTTTTTATGTGTTTTCATCTCAAAAATTGAATAAATCTCAAAAATTGTATAAAAATAAAAGAAAGAGATAAAATTTAAAAAGTGTAATGATTGAGTGTGTTTTTAAGGACTAAAATTTGAAAACTAACATAGCCTAGAAATTTGAATCCAAAGAGGCTGAAGAGTTTAGTCCATTTTTCCAATCAATATATATATATATATGCAAGGCTTCATGGAAGTACCAACAGGTAACCATTCAAAATACTTACCGAATAAAGACCATAAAAGGATCTGATAAGAAGCCAAGAATGCTAAATACTTGTAAGTTAGAACAGCTTTAAAATAGACTGTACCTTTTAAGCAAATAAGCAGAAGTAATTCTTTTTTTCCAAGCTGACCAGTAATCACGCCCATTGACAAATAATCACAAGTGAGTTTTTCATAAAGATGGTAACTTGCTATTTAGCACATTTACCAAGGCAATATATTTAGAACATGTTCAAGCTGTATGGCCATTTGCTTCACCAAAATAATTATTACCTTAGTTTCACGGAAGCCTTCAGCAGCAGTCAGCAATCTACGGTACTGAGCTCGTGCTTCAGGATATTGAGCCATGGACTTCACCCTAGCAAGTGCTTTGTGCATCCTTTCTTCATTTTGTTTTCTTCCTTCATTCAGAAAGTCGTAATCATCTTCCTGTGGTGGCAGGGTATCCTGCATGCTCGACGCTTGCTGGGCCCCATCTGATCGGAATCCACGCAATCCACTCCCTTTACGCCTCCACCGCAAAATCACCTTCTCCAATATTCCAACTGACCAGATAATAGGTTTATACTTTTTCCTGACCTGATGTCCCCTCACATGAGCCTTATAACCACAAAGAGAAAGAAGTCAGTTTTATGCAGAATGTCTGGCACTGTGGAAAGCTAATATCAGCCATCTACTGAGGAAGGGTTTTCTTGCTTAGAACTACAATAAATTCAGAAAAGCCAGAGAAGCATGACTTCTGTAACATTTTATGTCAGATTAAAGTTGCCTGGTGATTTTCTTGATAAGTCAAATTGCGCATATGCCATATTCAACCCCACATTTGCCCCTGTTTGGTACATTAGGAAATGAAGTGAACCTACAAGACTAGAAATGCTCCAATGATCAGAATAAGAGACGAAAAGCACCTGGATTTTAACAATTTTTTGTCGAATTAGCAGAAACTCTTTGCGCTTCTTCCAACCACGGTACTTTTTCTGAATGCGTACCGCAGCAGCATTGGCCACACCATCAGGATGACCCGACCTGGATGCTTTACCAACTACAAGAGAAATAGCATGCTCTTCAGGATTTATGAAGTCGTCGGAGCCCTGTTCAGTAAGCTTTTTCCTTTGAAATGATTGAATGCGGTAAATTTGGTGAATACGAGCTGCTGCTTGTGTAGCATTACTGACTGCAGCAAGTGAATCCTTAAGTGAGAGTGTATCCGGAACATCCCATTCAGTTGTTGGAACAGCTAAACGTTCTGAAACCGTCTGTATTGCTTTCAATCCAGATGTTTCTGTGACACCATCATCCTTCACTCTAAGAGTTAACAGGTGCTTGGTCAAGGAGGTCTCAGCAAGAAAACCAGATATGCCCTTGTGTCCAACAGAAGAAGCAAGGTCTGCAGGAGTTCTAGCCAGTGGATATTCAGCAGTTGGATCCGTTAGTGCCCCAGGAGATGCACCCAGAGAAACAAGAGCAGCAACTGTGTCCTCCCTATTAAAAACATTGCAACGTCAAAATAAAGACAAAAATTTCACTTTTTCATTTCTTTTACAAAATTTTGATCTGAGAAGGAATCCAATGTAAAGAGCTACAATTTTCATCATAGATGGACAAAATTTATTCATTCCATCTAGAGTTGCGGAAATCATGCTCAATAAATTTCAAAAGTTTTTAGGTCATAAACAAGTATAACATAAATAACTAAAATTTTATTGAAAATGACGCTGAAAGGTAGAAATTAGAAAAAGAACCATCCCATATTCATACATTAAGGTACAGTCAGTAGGGAGCAATTTATTAGAATGTTTAATACAAGAAGGATAATGACAACCAAGGAAGTAAAAGGGAGAGTTATGTTCCAGTACCATAATTTCCTGTTAAGAAAAAAGCAAATAAACTAGGGCCAAGGCCTTCAGGTTCAAAGTATACCTGCCACAAAATGCAGCCCAATGAAGTGCTGTCCAGCCATTCAGATCACGAAAATCTATACTAACTCCTGATACCATCATTGGCTGGATGGCCCAATTGAAACCAAGTGCTGCAGCCAGGTGTATGACACTTTGACCCCCATCATCCATATCGGTAAGCCCTATGCCATCTTTGGTTACTCTTTGGAGAAGCCAAGAGAAAAATTTCTCTTTAAGCTGGCTTTCAAGGAGCAGCTGTCCAATAGCCATCAGATGTGATATGCCTTCTGAACTCAGCCTTGCATCCTGGTTATTCTCTTCACCCATCAAGGAAAGGATTTTATTGATCACACTTTGATTTTCTAATAAATCTCCTCCAGAATTTACAGGACTGCCAATGGGTTCTGGGCCCAATATCATCTCAAATCTTCGATATAGATGCATCACAGTTTCCCTATCTCCATTTATGTCAACAGAGCGGATATTTTGGCCTGGCCTATATTCAAATTCTCGTATTTCACTGCAAGCCAACCTGTTGGAACAAGTTACATAAAAAGGGACAAGTCCAGGATTCTGTAATGGAGCACTGCAACAAAGAATCCCATCTGCTAAAACCACTGCTGGAACCTCCACTTCTCCAAACATAATAGACCATCTACATTTATATGACTCTTGCTCACTCTTGAGAAATGCTCCAGTAACAAGGACCTGATTGTGGCAATAGAACCAGATATTGTAAGCAATAATAATAATCCTTTAAACTATAGCCCATGTTGAACTAGCATGAGAATACATATTATGTGACCAGAGCTCATGCATCAAAATAATAACACGGCAACACTATTAATGACTGTAGGATGCTCATTTACTAGAGAATCTAGCAGAAAATGTACTTATTCCAATTCAATAATCTCACTCGAAAGAAATCTGACAGCCAAATTCACATCTAAGCAGCAAATCATAAGCAATAGAATTGACTATACTTCTTGTTCACCAAACAAAAAGAAAAGGAAGATGAAGAATAGATTATACTTCAGTGGATGGAAGCAGAACACCTATACTTGCTCAGACACAAACAAGGCTATATGCTTCAAGACTGACACTGGAATTATAGATCAACATCAAGTACCTTGGTCTCCAAGTTTGTATAAGCCCAATAAGGTGAAAAATCAATAATACTAAAAAGCTGGTCCTGGGAAATAGAGGGGTTCAGGGTGTGTGTATCCACTTGCAACTGAGCCGACAAAGTAGAGTCATATTCACTCTCCATAATGCTCCATGAAATTCCATTACTTGACTGTACATCTAATTCGTCAGCATCACCAAATTCTTTGGCAATCCAACGGGAGAAGCTGTCAACTTTCTTCAAGCTTTCCTCTGTTTGCAAACCACTAATCAGAGGCTTTTTCAGGAGGAAAGTATAGTTTTCATTTCCCGTTATTGTCATGGCATTCTCTAAATTTTGGTTTGTTGCATTTCCAGGTTCCATATCAGAGACATGCATTTGAAGGTTCCTTTGCTCAGGCTGCGGTTTCTGCTCAGGATACCCTTGATCTGAAGGAAGAGACTTCTCCTCAAGCAAATTGTTGAGTACCTGCCAATTCGACTGGGCAGGCAGAGAATACATGTACTCTGGTTTGTAAGCATTATCTCCTGTTCAAAACAGTGTATAAGCTTATTATAGTTAGAGAAAACCAGCTTGTTTTGAATCACAATGCTTCTTGTCATGTACAATTAAACCTGCAGTAGGGTTTCCAAGAAATTCTTTCCATGATGTCAAATCAATAGGGGCTTGAGCCCCAGTTATAAGACTGCCTCCAGCAGAATCTTCATCTCATTGACCCCTCAAAACCGATGCATTATTAATGGCAGAAACATTCTGATTTACTTTAAAAAGATAAAAATATTTTTAGATCCCTCGGTTTTCTAATGTTGCATAATGCCAATGAATACTCGAAATAACGGACGAGAAATATGATATTTTATACCTGGACTAAAAAGCTGATTATGAGAGGTCGATTGAGCAGAATGGCCATCATCAGTCAATGGAGACTCTGGATATGGATGAAATCTGGAACTTGCTTGGTGACTACTCTCTGAAGTAGATTATATTCACAGCATGTTTCCATGGGGGTACCAGGGAGGCAGGTCAATTCAATGTCAAGTTCCACATTCAATGACTACTTTATGACAAAGAGATGAAGAGATAGGTAAACAGATAGAGATGCAAAAAAACAGTTACCTGATTCAACATCTTCATATGCTGATGATAAGTTGCTGTTTGGGCTTGTTCCACAAAGACTGGAAGATAATAAGCTGTCATTTTCAGAATTTGATGCAACTCTATCACTGTTTCTAACAAAGCTGATGTTTGTCTTGTTACCCTGAAGAAGGAAAATGAAGAAGGAATAGGATTCATCAATATCAATTTCCAGCTTCCTAAAATTTGAACTTCATACCATAAAATTATTTGTGCTATGTTTGTTTTCAAATTTTGGTGTGTGTTTTCAGCATGCAAAATTTGAAAACAAACATAGCCTGGAAGATTTAACTACAAGTATAGGCAACTAGATCAAATGTTTTATCAAAATATTGTTTACAGATTAACTCCTAAAGCACAAAGCAATCACAAGGAGAACATGTACAAAATTACACTGCAAAGCCATCGATTTGCACGTAATTAGTTTCAGTTTAAAAAGCCTGCTGAGAAGTTCACAATGTATTTGAGAAAACAAACTTCTGGAATTGCACTCAGTTCTGAGCTAAAATAGTTGCACTGTATAATTATGCCCTTCACGATTTTCAGTCACAGCAATTAAGCCATACACATCACCATGCGAAAGTTCAAAATAAAGATGAACAATGAGGATAACTTAATTGCTCCTCTTATCACATTTAATGAGAAAAAACCAAACAGTTGAGATGTCAATCAAGTCTGACCTTGACTTCCAAATAGTGGACAAACACAATGTGCATGAGTTCCCTGCATGATTTGAAAACTAGGTAAGAATCCATCAATTATTCCGAGTGGTTCAATATTTAACAATAATTTGCCAAGATATGGTCGCTAAATGAGCTGATTTCTGAGGAAGCTACAGCAAACAAAGCACCACTTCAACTCGTGATACAAATAAGAAAAAATGCCAGTGAATAGAGCATTAACATTTACACTTACGGCTCAAGCAACCAGTAGCTGCGCCTTTGAAAATTTTCATTATGCTCTCCATGAGCATAGTAACAGTGCAGCATATCAACGCTTCCAACCTGAAGAACAGTGAAATCAGCATACAGCCAGTAGCCACATAAAATTAATAAATTTTAGATGCAATAAATTTCCAGAAGCATGTTGTTATTATAAGTCTTCTTTAGAAGATCTAAATGCACTGTTGAGACAGTATTTGACTGTAATACACCAGGTACACATATGAATAGGCCGAACTAACAAATTTATCTGAAGCATACATACAGATGTTTGCAGAAACAACTCTAAGATATATATATATACATATGCATTACAGCTCCAATAGTGAAAGGCATAGACAAAGTAGATGGAAGCTGTGGAGACTATTTGTTGAACAATGGAATTAGGTGATCAGCTATACGCTATGTTATGTAAATTACATGCATACTTATGCCAGTATTTAGCCCAGTAGTGATTTGGGGGAAAAAAGGTGTCAGAAGTCATAAGTTTCTGGCCACTAACTAATCTGAGATTAATTACCAATCGCTGAATCTCTAAATAATTAGAACCCAGATTAAGCTGGTTCAAATACAGAAATTATCCGACAAGAAACCTAGCCATCTAAGACATTGATGACTTGGGTTTCCTATCCAACTGATGAGGTCGGTCAGTTTCAACAATATACTCTGGGGAAAAATTAAAAATCCACATTCACTATTTATCACATCAATTTACAATGAAGATCAGATAAAACCTTCACAGGTTACTATAGATTTCAAAATTACCTTCAGTTTCTCATGGGCTTCCTTAACAGTCTTCCCATCCTTTTTCTTTCTCCAATTATGTCCATCCTTCCGGAAGTATCTTAACACCTTACGGTCAAAAAGAAAAACAGAACCACCTGACAGGAATCGTGCATATTCAGAAAATTAACTAAAAGTATACAAATAAATTACCAGAATGATTATGTTTTTGTAACAAATCCTGAACCACAGACCAAATTCATAGGCAAGAAATACAGTTCACAGCTTTTTCTCATAAATTCATCTTAATCTTTTATGTTGTGCATATAAATTACAGAGACGTATGCTTTATATTAAATCAGCCGTTCCAGCTACCAGTTATCTTCTTCTAACAAAACCAAAATGAAAACACATCTATAAATCTTATCACACTTTACAGAGGCAGATGGACTAAAAGTATATTCACAACCAGCAAAAACAAATTTTGTTTGTGAGAAAACTCAACCTTTCTAGTACAGAAGAGTTGCTTTAGTCAGTAAAGTGCCTTGGAAGTAATTGATGATAAAGTATGGACGAGTTAATACCAAATATAAGAATCTCAAAAGCCAATGAGAAGTCAAAACGAGACATATTCCTGAACTTGTTGGTAAAATTATTCATTAGGTGAAACCCACAATCAATAGCAAATTAGGAAGTTTTTGAACATCAAATTTTGAAAAGGAACAATGAAAAGATCATATAGGGCACGTTATTTGAATTGGATGAAGTGAATAATAACAAACTCCAGCTTACGAGTGACATGTCAAAGTTATTGTCCACTAGCCTTTACATTAACCAAAGAATGGTACTGAATATAATATTTTCAATTATCATAATGGATTAACTATTCAAGCACAAGCAGGTTCTTCCAGTAACATAAAGAAATTTAAAATATGAATAAACATATGAGATTGACTAGATGAAAAGACATACTAACTGGTTTAACAGGGGCATTGGAGGAAATATGAAACTTTCCATGGTTTCTTAAAATTTCAGAAATCTCTGCAGGTCTGAGCCAGCGATGCTGTGCCTCTAATAATATCTGCTTGATATCTGCATTTTAAACACAAAAAATCAGTTGTGCTTCCCCACCATCACTCATGTTACAATCCCCCAACTTCTGGAACAACCTAGTTGCAAATAAATTACTTGATGTTGTGAAAAGAAGAAAAGGACAGTGGTATGATCGAAGGTTAGATGTAGAAAAAGGCATTATTCTCATATTTGCATTTCATACTCCATTCTAAACATTTATGTGACCAGGAAGATAGAATACAAATTGAAAACTGGAAAAATTAAAGCTGCAAAAAATTATCATGTGTATTTACAAACATTTAAGCGAGAACACACCGGGGGCTAGAGCAAGAGACACAGAGAAGAAGGGGAAATTTTGATTCACCATGAGTATATCATAAAATTCAATAATTTTATAGAAAACTTAAATCACTTAACACGTTCTTTACAATCTTCTTGTGATATTGCAAAAAGAATAATTGGTCTACGTTTGACTTTTCTAAAAGACAAGAAAGTTGTGGCCAAATAGCAGTAATGTGTTCAAAAATCACAAGCATTCGGCTATAACAGCATTAGCCTGCAACCACAGTTTAAACACGTCTACGTGAGAAGATTGCTACAAATAATAACCCAAAAACACTCATAGGGAGCATATATATATCCTGCACGAGAGCTCAACAGAGCCAAACACGATTATATAATAACGCCCCCATATACATTAGCATCGAACCCATATAAATCGAAGAAATATCCATCACCTAGATGATTCACTCAAAACATCTCCTTCTCTTTGTTCCTCCACTTTTCACACATCCCAACGCAACTACTTACATCAAAGCTTCAAACTCAACTAATCCTACTTCTTCACTGAAATAACAGTTTCATCACAAAATTCAGAAAACTAAAAATAGTAACTCTAAGCAAGAGGTGGAATTGAAAAAGTACCCAGTCGGAACCCTAGATCGTACGACCCGCTTTCAGCCATGGACAACTAGATCACAGAGGACAACAAGTCTCGATCAGATGCAGCTCATGACTAGAGAGAGAGGGAGGGATAGAAATCGAATGCGAGGGATTCGATTAACCAGATATCGAGCGCGCGCTCATGACGAGAGAGAGAGAGAGAGAGAGGGAGGGAGAGAAATCGTATGCGAGGGATTCGATTAACCAGATTTGGGGCGGGCGATACAGTCTGTCGGGGAGACAGCGAGGGCGAGTGGGTCGTAAAGTGTAGTCAGCGAGTTCTGTGGCAGCCAACGATGTTTCGACACTTAGCCTAAAAGGAGACGCACGGTGCAAGCATCCGGAATTATATTGGCAACTGGACTGGGGGGTGTTAGATTTAAGGGCGTGGTAAATTAATTTTTTTTTGGAAATAGTGTTAAATTAATATGAATAAAAGAATAAATTTTAAAATATGTAATAATTATGCATGTATATTTTTGTAATAAAATGGGCAAACATATCATTTTCTATTTTTGTGATACATCAAAATATATGTTGTAATTATTATATTTTTTTATTTTATTTTTATTTTTATACAATTCTAACAAAAACACGCTTTAAAAATTAAACAAAACATTAAAATTATTAACTACGTTCAAAATCAATCATCTTTTTGTATATATACACACACTTGTGTATCTATATTGTTATTTAGATTGCATGATGCACTGTTTGGTCTTTTAAAATACCCTCATTAACAAATTCTATTAGAACTCGTTCTTTTAATTACCTATCGTTAAAAGAAATAAAATAAAATAAAATATATAATTTATTAGTAAAAATATAGATTATGTTTTTTTTTATTTTTTTAATATGGATTTTTAATTATATTTTTTAAAAAAAGTGAAGAAAAAAAAGAGATAAATAAATAAATCTTGAATTATGAAATAATTGAAGTGTTTGCATTATATTAGATAAAATGAAAACAAATATAGGTATTTTTTCTCCTTCACCAAAAGAATTAGACTACATATTGTAACTACTTTTAGTCATTTAATTATTTATTGAAAAAATTTATTTTTTAAATACTCTCTACAATAAATGCAATTATAATCAATTCTCTCCATTTTCCAATGAAAAAAGTAAAACAGATTATTTATTGGTAAAAGTGTTCCTTTCCTTCGTTACAAAGATCAATTTAATAGGACAAACCCTTTTTAAAAGTTTAGACTTATTTTTAATTTTTATTTTTTTATTAAGAGCTTCTGTCAATATAATTAATTTATATCAATAACATATAAAACGTATACTCAATGCACCGGGGTAAGTTCAATCAGTGTAAATTATTATATAAATAAATTAACAGTATTTTTAATACCAAATTTTTTATCATATATAAATCAGAAAAGATGAAAGAAACTTTAAAAAGAGGTAACTGGAATAAATTAAAAGTGGAGAAAAGTAATTGAATAAATTAAAGTTAAGAGAAGAAAGTGAAAATAAAATATTATGGTAATTCTACAATTGGTAAGTAAATATATATATATATATATATCATTAATATATAGTAATAGTGATGAAAACACACTTAATTCGTGTGTATATAAATAAAATCAAAAAAAATTAAATACAACTTTTATATTATTTATGCAATGAGAGAGAGAAGCTGAAAAAGAAAAAAAAAACACAATAAATTGATATTGAGGAAAGTCAAATTAAATATTCGTGAATAAAGTGAAATGGGAAAAAAGCGAGGGCCATGCATTGATTGTACAATGACAAGTAAATTTATGATTACATCCTGAACATACATACGTAGTGTGTGTGCGTGCGCACACGCGCGCTAATGGACATCCTTAGAAACATGAAAAAAAAAATTGAATATAGATATATTGTATTATTAAGTAAATAAGAATTTTTGATTGTATAATGTAAACTTACACTTCTTGTTTTTATCATTTTCTCTCTTCATTTAACATATTATCTTTATTTGTAATTTTTTCTCAAATCTCTCTCATTTAAATTTATTTTAATCTTTCTTTATTTTCTTATTTTAAACATTCTTCATACTTCTTGTTTTAAATAATTTTGTTCCTATTATAAATATAGTTCATGTGCATATAAAAATATTTACTTAATATGATCTAAAATAAATATAAGCATGATTTATGCTAAATTTGATATAGAATAAGTGTTTAATGAAATTTAAAATTTTTTTTATTATATTGGGTGAAAGATAAAATTAAAGAGCATTAATACAAAATATATTTTTAAAAAATATTTAAATTAAATTATCTATTAAAATGTAAAGAATAAACAAATTCTTAATACGAGCACAATCTAAATAATTTGAGACATCTTCATTCATTCATTTATTTATTTATTTATAAAATCCACAAAATTAAGGTTTGTGGCGTGTATTTTAAATAAAATCGGCTAGTGGCAAATATACGTTATGAGGTTCAAATTTCTTCTTCAAAAATTCATATTTTATAGGATAAAAAAAAAACATAAGATCTATTATTTACCATTTATGAACTGTTAAAATTATTTACGAAATTAGGACTACTAATCGGTTGATTTAAAATAAACCATAAGAAAACCAATTATTTTGGAAAATTAATATTTGGAATAAGTATAAACTTTATGTTTTGAAATAAAAAATATACAAAATTGCATTGCAAAACAATTCATATCTAAAGTATCATTATATACAATTATTTAATTTTGTTGACTGATAAGGACGAGCTTTCAATTATTCAATATATTAGGAATATATAATGGTGCAGGTATAACTCAAATTAGAGTTGAAAAACTATTGAAATAAACTTGAAATAACACTCTAAATTTATTTATTTTGTTAAATATTAATAGAACAAAGAAAAAAATATTAGAAGGAATAAATCTATTAGATAATTAAAAATCAGGGGGAAAAAAAAAAGAAAAGGCAAATGAAAAAGTGCTTACAGTATTTTGGTAAGCAACATGAATAAACAAATTTCCCACATGCCTCCAAAACTAATAAGAAAAAGTATTGGCTATGTTGGTTTCCAAATTTTATATTATTCATTATTATTTAAAAGTTTTTCGAATCAAACATTTTATTATATAAATTTTATTCAAATTCAAATTTAAAATTTTTTCTTTTTTATCTTATATGACTAATTAATAATTTTTCAATCAATATGCTTACTAACAATCAATTCAACCTCTATTCCTATAATCTTTTTATTTACAATCTTTTTTTCATCACTTTATAAACTTGCATACTAACATATCATTTAATTATTATTAAATATTAAATAAATATATAAATATAAATAATTTTTCTATCTACCTAAATTTTATAGACCAAATATACTTTTTATTTTCACTCAAATCATCTAAAATTTCTACTCTAATTATTTTATAGGCCAAATATAATTTTTATTTTCATTCAAAGTCACCCAAAACTTCTACCCCATCCTAGTTAAGAAACAAACATAGCCGTTTGTTTTTGCTATGAGTATCATTATATCAAATATACGAATTATAACACATGATCTTGGTGGGTTTCACCATATAGGGGTTCAAAATTGTAATTTAAAATTTAATTAAATCATAAAAACGCAAAGGATATAATAACACCAAAGCGCAATATATTTTTCTTCGTATAACATGTATAATTTATTTTTAAGAAATATGAATGAATACTTTCAAAACACTTCCTTTATGATTTCATTATCACAAAACTTGAATTGTGATCTCAAATTTAACCATAAGCAGGGCCAAGATTCTCATTTTTGTACACAAAGCTTTTTTGTGTATAATATGAAGAACAAACCTAGGGGAAAAACAAAGACTACAAGAATTTTCCTCTCTTCGCACAAGGGGTGGGCAGCCTGTCCAATTATTATTAAAGTTTAAAGGTCTTCCAACCATATTTATTATAAGACACAATCATTTAACTATGTTAAGAGCCCTTTCTTTCATAATTAATAAAACATGGTTTACATAATGGGTAAAATCAGACTTTTACATTAATCTTAATTCTAATTCAAGTTCACCTCATTATTAATTGAGAGTGAATTCAAAAATTCATAAGTATTCTCTAACACTTTCTCTCAAAGTGAACATGTTGCAATGTTGATCTTTAACTTGAAATTCCAAATGAAAACAAGTAGATCGTCAGTAATAGTAGACAACTAAAAATTACAAGTCAAATAGTAACAATCGGCAAATAGTTGACAGTTAAAAATACAACCAATAAGGTTGACAAAGATAATCGTAATTATACATACCAATATGGTTTGCAACACCAAAAATAACATCTTTATGGTCAACAACACTAATAATATTTATATAGCCACAACACCAAAAAACATGCTCGTATGGTCAAACATACTAGAAATCATGTTCATATGGAAGAATATACTAAACATTACAGGAGTTCGCAAAAATCAAAGGCTACACTAGTATCAACATTAAATAACATACAGACAAGAAAAAAGTAAATAGCCAAAGATGACTTGGGCCCTAGGTCGTTGAAATTTTTAACACATAGCATGGCTGATGCGAAGGATCGCATTGCCATAATACCACATTGGAAAAATTGGAAGTCTTTTATATATGATAATTTAAAAGAAATCCTAATTTATAATATAAAACTATTACAATTATACTAAAAATAAAAATATATATTTTTAACATGAAAATAATCTTAAATGCCAAAATATTCTACTCCTGTTAATATAGAAATCAAATATATAAATATCAAATAAATATTCCAAAATATTCTAGTAATATTCTCCAACAAATATTTTATTAATAAAAACAACATTTACAATCAATATCCTTACAATGTATATATATTTGGTGTGAGAGGGTATAGAACTAACAAATTTACTAAAATTATGTAAAAAAATAAAAAAAAAACTATAAATTATACTCAAAGAGACCAAAGTGTCAAAACTTTGGTTTTTAATAAATGAAAATATTTATCAATAGACGCCTTGTAACGTTGCTGCTCTTTGGAGTTTAAAATAAAAAGTACAGGCAATTTGATGATAATGTAGATATGTGATCCTATAAGTTAATTTTAAAAATAAAGAAATATAATTTTACATGTAAAATATTTATTTTTGGGTTGTAATTCAAATTTCAAAATTTAGTGATTTAGCATTTATTTATTTTATAAATTATCATACTTAATATAATAATGAATTAATAGAACGTGATTTATAAAAATGTCAATCACCACCAGAAAATTCAGAATTTGGGATGGTTTTTTAGGATAGATTTTGTATCAAAAACCGTTCCAAATTAAATTAAAATGACTTTCTATCTATCCCTGTTTACCCCATTGTTAAAATTTGTGATGGCTTCTGGCAGAACTGTTTCAAATCTGAGATGGCTTCTTTTTGAGACAGGTTTTTTTGGTATAATTTTGGGAAGGGCTTTTTTTTACACAACTCTAAGATGTCTTTTTTAAAATGGTTCTGGGACGGCTTTTTTGAAACAATTTTGGGATTGTTTCTTTTGACATGGCTCTAGTTTTTTTGCAACAAGACTAGGATGGTATTTTTTTGTACAACTTTGTGACAGTTTTCCTTCCTTGTGCTTTTAAGACGGTTTTGAAATTGGTGTATTGAGAAGACTTTTAGTATGAGTGTTTTTGAATGGCTTTGGAATAGTTATTTTGGAACAGTTTCAAGACAGCTTTCTTGCAAACAATTTGGCATAGATCTGGGACGGCTCTGATATGGTTTTTTCATTATTTTGGAGAGAAAACTCTATTAAATTTGTGTTAAATTCCTGGCACTTCTATACGATAAATTTCCAAATTCCATACACAAATTTCTGAGAGACATATATAAATATGAAAATATATAATAATTTTAAATATAATAAACTTGAAAGGATTAAATTATTTACACACAATAAAACCATATTAAAAGTGTTATACAATTCCATTTTATCCAAAGTGAATAAAAGATATGAAATGGGAAATGTTGAGCAAACAACATGTACATCTAGTTATTGTGGTCCTCATTCCCTTCGTTAACTTTATCGTCATTGAATGAGTTAAGGCCAAACTTTTGATAAGTAATCACATAAATTTATTTAATCCTGCCTTTGTTTGGGTCAATTTAGTCTTGTAATTATTTATTTCTACATCTTTCTCTCATAGTTGCTACTGAATATATTCTAATGTGGTTTGCATTACTTATAACTTAAGGTTCAATGAAAAGTGGTGGAGTTAGTTGATCCACGGGATCGTTGTTTAAAAGATTGAGACTCTGAGCCTATTCTTGGTAGGCGACATTTTTTAAAACCACTAAGTACATTGAGGACAACCATGTTATTATTGGTTAAGTTATATGAAGTCCTACAGCCTTCTAAATCTTGTGCCTCTAAGATTTTGACGATGTTTTGGTTATGTTGTAATTTTTGCATCATCTCCTATAGACATAGAAGATCAATTAATAGTTTTATGACATTTTATCAATATCGACATATTTAAATAATTATACTTACCGCTTGAGACTGTACACAAGGGCTGTCATTTGCCAACTGGGTTCTTCCAAACTTAAAATAAATTTCAAGACAGTCAACGACCATCCAAGTTGTGCTTCCTGCATTGTGTAGGATAATTACAAGGTAATAAAATAAAGATAGAGGGTAGTACGAAAAGGTCATGTACTAAGTTACAAGTATTTATTATTGTTTACCATACTGTCACTACGTGCAGTTACTGAAATTGAGCCGTCAAAATAGATAGTGGATGCAAATGTATTGTTAGCTACTTGGTTGGCTCAATTCTTTTCGCATACTACTCGATATATATCTTCCGTCCAGTTGCCCAACATCTCATCCCACTTCTATTGCGAGATCCAATCAACTTTTGTTTTAGAAACTATTGCCCAATGCAAGTGTTTCTATATCAATTTAGCAACATTTTTCTTGAAGGCAATTTGTATTGCCATGCTATTTGTCAGGTTGCAACTAAATTCATTTTATAGAAAAACATAGCAACATAAAAGTATAAAAACTACAAAAATATGTGGAATGGGTTCAAATTATAGTAGAAAACTAAGTTAGCGTTTATGGTTCTAATTAGAAGTTTCATAATAGAAATAGCTCAGATAAGTGTCAAATCATTCATTTGAAATTGGAGATTTTATATCTTAAAACGTTAAAACCATTATTGTTTTTGATCTAATGGGCGTCAGTGTAACGAATCCATGGTCTATTATAAAGTCCAAACACAATGGACTTAATTGAATTTGTTACTTCTTTTCAGGCACTACAATAATAATAAAATATAAGTATATTGAATTGTAATTTTTTTTATGTGTGTGGGTGCATGTGATTAATAATATACAAACCAAATTAAATTTATACTCACTAAAGCAGATGCGATGTCACATGTTTTAGCCAGCCTGACTGAGATTAGGTGATTTAGTTGCAGCAATCACCTAAGATGTAGCGGATATAATGGGGCCTTCCCTCTTTTCAAATGACTTTGATGGTTCGTTAGAGTTGTGTGCCGATGTGAAAAGTATATCACCTTACATTTGATTTGGGGGTTTGGTCTCCTCATCGTCAATTAGGGTAAAAGATAACAAAAATGTAAAGTGTGGTGTGTTCACTCTTTCTTTGCCTCCTCTTCCACATCTGTGTTAGAGCCACATCCCACTCTACCCTCAAAATATGCTTTTCAAACATTCTCAAACGCATAAACTAAAAAAAAAGTATTATTAATTAATATATAATTTCACAATTAGCAATACTAACAAATGTGACAAATGAAGTGTTCAATTATTTCAAAAAACATGTCACTTCTTCATTTTTGATCACCCATATAAGCTTATACTAATAATTAGCAATAATAACAAATGTGACAAATGACCATACGTGACAAATTATTTCATATTATGGATTTTAGGAATCTCATTACCTGTTAACAACCACTTGATCATCTAGAACAGAAAGAGCAGATATTGAATTCATTTGAATTTGTTCAATTTGCAATATCAATTTTGTTGACTAAATATGGAAAAAAGTGAGAAGAATACATACATGCAAATAAAAAATGTTAAATTGAGTCATTATAATACAAAGTGAATATGAAATGAGGTTTAGGATAGGTAGCATATACAAATAGGGGTGGCAACAGGTTGGGTGAAGACTCGAATATTACACTCGATCCATTGACCTAAAATTGACCTGATTATTTTCGCGAGTCAGAAAATCTAACTCAAACTCGACCCGCTAATTTCATAGGTTATCCAAATCTAACCCGGCAACCCACCAACAAAAAAAAAAAAAAAAACTTTTTCTTTAATTAAAATTAAGGCTTAATGATTTAAATATTTATAATTTTACTATTTAATTTTATTAAATTATTTTTTATATTTATATAAATATTTATTACATTATTTAAAATATATTTGTGGGTTCGGGGGTCACTGGGCGAGTCAACTCAAAATTGACTCATTTATCTTTTTGAGTTCGTAAGTCTAACCTAATTTTTATCCAAATCCATAAAAGTTTGACTCGAAACCCACTAATTTTAAGTCAAATTCAGGTCGGCTAATAAATTGTGATACCTATATACAAATAAACCACACCTAACAACATTTCGTCAAACATATTGCTTGCATCAATATAGATATTTAAATTGTCAAATTTGAAGTCCAAAAATCTAGTAAACAAATGAAACCAATTATGAGCACCTTATTCTGAGTCACTTCACTGATAAATTTCACCACTACGACATTTGCACATAGTAAACACTTCTTGCTTACAAATGATATCTTTCCCGTCCTTTACATTCATCCTAAGGACAAAAATTACTCAAAAAAAAGTTACAAATCTATATAAATAACATAGACACACACACACACACACATATATATATATTGTATAACTATTGTAAAATCCTAATTAAATCAAGTATCTATGGTATTGTATCATAAATTCACTAGTACACCTAGAATTGATGTCCTCCCCACGTTTCAGATGCGAAAAAATCTCCAATTTCTATCTCACTCGAATGTAGAAATACTAGGGCTTGTTTGGTCATATGCCACATATTGGGACAAAATTTGGCACAACTTTGAGGGAGATTAGAATTAGTTGCAAATAAAGTCGTGCTAAAACTGTTCCAAAATTTGGGATGACTTTAAGATGGTTTTATTGTAATTTTTTTTATATATTTTTTTGAACGGCTTTGACACGAATTTTGGGATTACATGAAAATGCTGTCCCAAAACCGTCTCAAAATTTGGAACGGCTCTGGGACGTACCTCGTGCTCATTCAATTAGGCAAATTTGAGATGGCTTTTCACAAACAATATGATTAAGCTAGCCCAAAGTTGTCTTAAATTTGACACAATTTTGGAATGTCTATATTGCACCAAGTCTCAAATTATTTTAAGATGGCTTTCGGACGAATTTTCATACACAAGCTCAAAGCTATGTCAAAATTGTTCCAAATTCTCTAGGACGCGGAGTTGGATGACTTTGACACGGTTGCATCCAAATTTTAGTAAAATAATTTTGGGACGGCTTTAGGATGGATTTTGGAATTTTAGGATGAACTCATCCTAAAGCCATCCCAATTTGGAACATGTTTGGAACTACAACAAAATCTATGCCAAATTTGAAATGGTTTTGCTATTTTTTTAATATTATTTATTTTGAGATAACTTGGGATGAACTTAAAAACGCCGTCCATAATTTGGAACATATTTTAGCCGTTATAGATTTGCCATTCCAATCCGGCCAGTTTTTTGTAGTGAACCTTACCTAAAATCTAAAATCAAGTAATATATTATATATAGTAATATAATGAATTTCCTAATATTAATGATTTAATTTAAAAAGGAAATTCACTATTATATTTTGATATTAATTAAAGAAAATTACCAATGCATATAGAAGCAATTATATCTGATATCTTAAATCCTACCTTGAAATGATTTGATTGTAATTATTAATAAAAATAATATAATTTATAATAAGTGAGAAATTTTCATTTAATAAAAAAATAAAATTCTAAAAATTTATGATTTAGGCTAAAGTAAATTTACAATTTAGACGTCAACAAAGAGAATAGGAAAGTAATTAAAACAAATAAAAAAAATTAATTAAGGAAATAACAAAATTTTGTATTTTATTACGATAAAATTCTTCATTTTCTTTCGAAAATGTCACAAGTCTGTAGTTGAAAATTTCAATTTTGGCATCATTGACGTGAACTTTATTAAAAAGTTTGCAAGTTTGATATTTGATGTCTTATTATTATTTTAATGTATAAATTAAGATGGGTTTGATAGTAATAAACTTGTAATGACTAATGCAAACCTTCAATCGTGCCTAAAATCACGGCGTACAACCTAGTGAACATAATTAAAATTTTGAAATGGATGATAGAGTTTAAAACGGTAACTAAATAATCATATAATAATTTTGATAAATGAAAATTTAATAAATACTTCTAAAAAGTTATATTTAGTATATTTAATACTATCTAGACATCTAAAAGTAAATATTAAATCAATATAACAATGAAAGTAGATAAATAAATAAACGAGTACAAAATGAATATTAAGAAAATAAAACAATTAGAAAATAATTCATACATTGTACATAATCTGATGTGTGTGTGTGTGTGTGTGTGTGTGTATTAATGTGCAGATTATTATGTTTCTCGCGTTCAGACTTTACGAAAAAATTGAAAGAAGTTCATCGTTATCATTACTTGGTGGGAAGGCATTAGTGAATTAATAGTAGATATTCTTTCTTTAATTAAAAGTAACAATATTCAATGAGAAAAATTCAAAAAGTGAAGTCAATAATGGATTTATTGGAGAGTAATGATTGTTAAAAAAACAATTAAGATATTTAATCAATTAAAATTAAAGATAATCGAATGTATAACATAACGATCGTTATATAGTGACTTTCTTTTTAAAATATCAGTGGATAATTTGTGGACTTTATCTTTCGGATTAGAACTGGAATTTAAGGTGACTAGTTAAATTATGGTTGGAAAAAATTAATATTTTTAATAAGTAGGCTAATTTATAGAAATTAATTACTGAAAACATTTAAAAGTTTTCGAATTAAAAACCAACCCATAATATTTTTAAAATTAAAAATTAAAAAAATTATGAAAATTCCGTATTTGGTCAAATTTGAATCAATTGGGTAAAAAAAACCCATTCAAATAACAAAGTATTAACTATTGAAGCACAATCGACGCTTGCGCAACTAATAAAAATTATTTGATAAAATTAAAGACATGTTGAAACTTGCAGAAAATAGAAGAATAAAATTTGTAAAATTTTGAGGCACAAATTCATAAAAATCACTTAAATATTTGTTAACAAAGGTTTTTAAATTTTTATTCTTTTTTTATTTTGTGTTTTTCAAAATAATCTATTTTTACATAATAGGTCATTCCGTAGTTCAAAATGACAAAATTCAACGAAAAAAAACATGTTGGCCTACTTTATAGGAGAATGATTGTTGGATGAATGATTGTAGAATGATTAGGGTTTTGTTAGGAGAATGTTAGGATTTGCGAGAATATTAGAGTTTTGTTTGGAGGATGTTAGGGATCGTAGAATAATTAGAGTTTGTTTGGAAAGTATCAGGATTTGTACATTTATTAGGCTTTTATTGGGAGAAAATTAGAGTTTGTATATTGATTAGAATTTTGTTGGGAGAAGATATTGATTAGAATTTTGTTGGGAGAAAATAAGGTTTGTATATTGATTAGGGTCTTCTTTTAAGACAAAATTAGAGTTTTATGGTGTGTGAGGATTTTCTTGATTAGTCTAGTATTTTTTTTGGGTTAATTTAGTATGTAGAGACTTTATTTAATTGAAAATGATGGTTACTAAAAAGATTAGTAAATAAAGAAAGACATATGCTGCAATCAAATAATTGTAAATTAGTTAACGTAATAACATAATTTCGTAATTTAATTATACAAAAAATGATAGAAAACTAATGATAAATCTATATATATCATCTATTCATGATATATAACACTATAACTGGTCCTTGTGCAGTACCCTTGTGTTTTAATATGTCGACAAGGCCCTTTGTGGTTGCTATGGCTCCTATTGTTGGCAATTTTAAGACACATCCCCGTGCATACAGTATGACCTACTCTTGAGTGCTCCTAATGTGTAATCGATGCTCATCTAAGCATATGTACAAGTCAATACGCAGAAGAGTGGAACCCTTAAACTGCTATGATGTTGATGTGAGCCCTTAGTAATGACGGCAGTATGACTTCCAGTTAGGTCACTCTCGATGGACATCAATGCCTATCACAAGTCGCCCACCCATCAATAGATAGCTGGCATATAACTGCCACACCCTGTAGAGTAATCATGGTTTCACCTAACGCTAAGTAGAATGCATGTGTTTCTCATCACCACGTATTAACCGTGACAATCACTAAATGTCATTCTATCTGAAAGTAACCACCAATAAAGACTCTATATAAACTGATATTGTGTAGTATAACAACTACTATATTGCTCAACGAACAAAGGCGCCACAGACCCTTGTCAGGATAATACCGATAAAGAACGTTGTCGAAATCTCCTACCCACACCGACTCTGATATGTGAATGTGTTGCGTAAATATTAAACTCTAGTTAATAGGCTCAAGGTCCATCCTACATCATGAATCATGAGGAAATTATCAGTGGAATATATTTTGTTTATACATGTAACATTTGAGGGAATCATGAGTCATTTTCATTTGTGTTAAGGTATTTGCATGACCCAAGTTTTTGCTATGGGTTGATGCCACCCAAATCAATAAAAAAAATTTACTATCCTTCTAAATAAGGAACCAAACATAGTGATAGAGTTTGTGGGAGAGAAAATTACACTTTCAAATTAGTATCATATAGTTCAAGTATTCAAGACATTTGCTGGATTAAAAATGATTTATCATTAGTTAATTTAATGAGTTGAATTGGCTATAATAAAACTTTAATTTATGAGTAACAAAATTGATTTACCCATATATTGAAGAATGAGTTACATTTTTAAAGTCAGTTTGAATCTTATTGAACTCTAACTTATCTACTTAACGTAATTAATAGGTGATTCAACCCGTTGACACCAATCATGTATTACAAAATAACATAAAAATTCTTTTCATCTATTACAAATTAAAATAACATAAAAATATCACAAAAATTAATATAATCCACAAATTTCTAAAGGAATTATAGACAAAAAAAAAATCAAAGGGCCTTAATTTTAATGGAACAAATTCAAAATCTGAAAATTGTTGTATGAAAATATGTGTGAAAAGATAAATAAAAAATTTGGTTATGGATGAAGATAGGATGACATGGTGAGAGAAAGTGGAAAGTAAACTTACGTGAGGATGGAATGACTTAATGACGTGGTGATAGAAATTGAAAGAACGTGGAAACTAAATTTTACAAAATAATATGTTTAGTAACATACAATTTGATTGAAAGTGTGGGGATTAAAAGCCTGTTTTCGAACATTGCATAAGTGTCACGAGGCGTCAAAATACATCGGCATGGCCATTATAAGTGAGATACGAAAAGAGCTGCACGAAGATGGTGAGATGTCATAGTTGGGAGTCTAATGTTGGTAATTACATAAGTGGACAATTTTAAGATGTTCATCCACATAGACAGTCCTTTGAGTTACTTTTTATTTTATTTTAAATTAAATTCACTAGGTTATTTATGGAATTAGACTTGTTGCCACCAAAACCGGCTGTCTAACAGCCACAGAGTTAATAAGGAACCAGCAATTAAGATACACACACACACACACACACACACATGAATGTATGTATATATATGTATGTATATAAAATAATAAAAATAGTAATAATTGAATATATTTAAAAGGAGCAAATTAATGTTACAAACGAACATAAAATGCTAGATAAATATGCTTAGAAACTTTAGCAATGCACAGAGATATTAGTGGAGGGAAGATTCAAGGACAGGACAGACAAAGAACTTCTCTATCTCCAAATGGAAGATTTTTCATGACCCCACTCTTTCTTGAAAAATTACCTAAAATTTAGACACTGTAAATAAATAGTTTTTGCATTAAATTAGTAAAGATAATTTTGTTAATTTACTTTTAACAACAAACACTGTCTCCCTAATGTGCTGCCATTGTTAATAGTAAAAGACAGATAATAGGCAACTGGCATAATAGATATTCCTACTTTAATAATTAACCTTCTAGAATATATAGCATGATGGTGACGCATTGCTTGAAATCTGAACCCACATGCAATGTTATCTAAATAAAAAAATCAATTTCTAAGGCTTGAAAACCAAAAATTCCTTTATTTTTATTCCAATTTTTCCCTTTACCATGGTTGTTTACCAAACATGACTTTTTGCGATTATATTACATCTCAATCATGCAAAGCACCACATGATAATTAATCAAAACCATACAAGACAGGATTGCACTCGTTCCAAAATCACATTCACATTGACATATTAATTACAGTACCTCCAACCAACAATATACTGAGTTAAAAAAATACAGCAGCATCAAAAACTACTAAATTTTCCAAAAATATATGATTCAAGGAGCCTCCAAAAACAAAATAATATACGTAACCCAGATTTTGTAACCTCAAGCCATGTCTAAGCCTGACCCACAAGAGTACATCCTAGTCCAAAAGGGTGTGAAATGGATGTGAGGCTGAACCTGCCAATTGTAATGTACAAATTTAGACCATGTAGGTCATGCCCACCTGTATCAGATGTGAGCGCGGAACATTCAAATTTGCAGTCTCCCTCCTGCAGTTCCTTCTCAAGAAAGCATAAAAATAATTAATAATAAGCTTCTTAAGAAACCATGAATCCTTCCTCGCCCTAATATCACCCCGACCAAGCAGATACACGACCCCCAACTCCTTTGCCTTCTGTATGAAAGACAGCTCCATATCAAGACTTTGCTGAGCATCAACACTGATCTCATCAGCAGATGGCTCTATCTCCCCTAGTCGTGATGTGCTGGCTTCTGAAATAAACTTGTCTGCATCCTTAAAGTCGGCCAGCAGAGGGTAACCAAGCGAATAAACACTCCCATTTGGAGCTATCAAAGTTTCTGAGTAAGAATCCACCACTTCAGAATCTGAGTCTTCATCACCGTCACTCTCCAGCGATCTCTCCTGAGCTTCCCGACGAATGAACTTCTCAAGACTCTCAATCAGCAATTTTTCAAAGATCAGGTGGTTTTCTTTATGAACATCCTTGTAGCCATACCTGTTGAAGGTACAATTGACAAGTACTAAGTTTCAAAATCATTTCAATTTCGCCACAAAAAATAAACACACGCGGCACTATTCTCTCAAAAATAATGTGGGACTGGAGTTCCTAAATTGAACATCTCAAAAACGTAACTTCCTTGTTTAATCCAAACCACAATCAACACAAGTAATATACAAGTCCAGGGAACAGGCTCAACAAAGTGGATAACACAAGGGTGGCTCTAATACCATCAATTAGAGTATGCAGCGGACCATTACTATTTTCTCCATGGCTGGGGATTAGCATGAAAAGAGGCACATATATATTTAATGATAAAATGGGGTGTGTTAGAAAATAATTAGAAAAATTAGTGCATATTGTATTACTAAAGTGATGCCCCAAAATATGAAATACGACAAGTACAAAGATATCAAAAATAAAAACTAACAAACAAAAAACTAATCTCATAAGTTAGGAAACAAAATATTCCAAACAAAATATTCCAAACTAATCTCATAAGTTAGGAAACAAAATATTTCAAATATTATCATACAATGTAACACTCCCCTCATATTGAACTCAGTAACTTTCATGAATGTTTAAGTTGGACTTGATCCTTGAAGAGTGTGAATTGCCATAAGATCAGAGTCATATAACTTAGTAAAGTGAAAGTCGGTACATGTCGTAAGGCAAAATTAGAGATAAATGTCATAAGGTGATGCTGGCAAAGATCTTATATGGTGACACATATAAGGCTATTGTTAGGCGACTGCAAAGTAGTTGTCACACGGCAACAAATGCCATTAGACAATAGCAGTAAAATAATTAGTCGAAAGCCAACAAGCATCATTGGGCAACAATAGTTGACATTAAAAGTTGACAGAAAACCATAAGCAGACTGATTAAATGTGGCTCAAGAGAGAGAACACATCTCCTGAAAAGTAAGTTTGACCTTTAGCCCAATAAATAGTGTGCACCAAGCTTAGAAAAAAGAAGCTCAAGAAGATTAGCCCACACAACAACTGTGCCCGCAAAGCTGCCATTTGCCCAAAACTCTAGGCCCACGAGAAACTGCCCAGCTAGGTTTCACTACCATACCTATCCATTCTTCTTTATTAGGCGATAGCGTGCGCAGCAGCAGCACACGGTGAGGGGATCTGATTGTATTGAGTTGTGCAAAGAGGCAGCAGTTTAGGGCATCGATAGCAGTTGAATTAGTAGAGATGAGGGCTGTGGAAAAAAAATCCAATGCTCTCATTCCGAAGGCGTTGATTTCAAATGGCGCAATGCACGGTGACAGGAGTTTTAGGCATGGGAATAGCTAGGGCTCATCCTTTTTCTTTTTATCTCCTTCGCACTGTGCAAAGTGGTTAGCTGTCGCATTTCATGCTAAGGGAGGATATTTCAGCCAAGGGATAGCATTGCAGGCATAGGTAGAATGCTGTGCACCTATTTCTTGTTTGCCCATGGCTGGAGAATGACAACGCAGAGCGAGCTTCTTGAACAAATAGGTGGCGAAAGTGGCGGAAAATTAGGTTTTGGTGATACTGAGATTGGGACTAGGGTTTTCTCGAATCCATTGACCAGAAGACCATTTTTGTTGTCTTGGGGGAGAGAATAGTTACAAGCAAAACTATACTTGTTTTGATATTATGTTAGAAAATAATCAAAAGAAAAGGTGCACATTTCATTAATAAGAGAAATCTCAAATTATAGTACGAAGCAACTACAAAAATATCAAAAGAAAGAGATAACTTACATAAAGCTAATAAACCAACCAATAATTGAGGTAACAATATAAAATCAAATATTATCAAATATTCTGATAGGATGCATACTATTTTATATTACATGTTAAGGTACCCAATTTTCTAAATCACAATTAGGGATGGAAAGGGGGGTTAGCCCCCCATCCCCTATTCCTTGTCCTCTCATCAAATATTTTTCCCTGCCCTGTCCCATCCCCAACTATTGCTCCCCCACCCGGCCCATCTCTCACCGTAATCCCCTCAAGTGCCTTGACATAGAAAGAAAAATATCTAATTTTATTTTAAAAATTAAAATTTTAAAAATTTGATTTTACTTGTTTCTATTATCAATATTAAGATATACCAACAAACTTCATAAAAATAATAAATATGAGAAGTTTTTTTCATGGTCGATATAAAAAACACTAAAATATAAGAGCAAACAATTTTTTATATTTTCATGATTAAACAATAGTTTAAGTTAAGTAATTTTTAAACTAATCACCCATAAAACAATATATAAAATTAATAACTAAACATTATATACAATTGAATGCTAGTTTGTAATTTATTCTAACTGAAATTATAAATATAAAAGAATGCAAATTTAAAATAATTATATAATTTTATATTGTACAACTTATTTCCTTAAAAAAAAGGCATAGACTATAACAATGTAAATATATATTTATACGTACCTTACTAATGTAGGAACTGGGGCAAGGGATCGGGCTGCCCCATTCCCCCACCCTATTTAAAGCAGGGTAAAAAATTCGCCCCTGCCCCTGCACCCGCCCCACCCAAATCCCACCCCATTTGTACTCCCACCCATTGCCATCATTAATTACAATCTTTATTCTTTAGGTTTTAAAACAAGGTTCCACTACTAAACAGTGCATGGTTGCATGACACGCATCACAAGTCAACAACGAAACCATTACACTATCATAACTCCTACCATGTGGTATGCAACACGACAAATTAAACATGCATAATCCAGAGAAAATATATGACGCTTTTCTCGCTATTTTGTAATTTCATTTGCTATATCAATTCAGCGAATTGTTTTTCATCTCCACTTGAAGATTTATGAGACTTCAATTTTAATGACAGGATCCAGAACAAAAAAACCTAATACCATGCTATAAAATTCAGGAGACTTGCCTGGCAACACAACGAAACATATGGTAGCTTCTTGGGCAGAGTCGTTTAACCAAAAACCTTTCACTTTGAGGCACAACAGATACTGGGACATACTTTATGCATACAAATAAGATCATTGAGTGCACAGCTGGTAGAGTGGTAAGAAAATTTCCAAATATTGCAGGTATCCCCTTTGCTAGCTCATTATAAAGCAAGCCAATGCCAGGAGCTCTGACAGTACCTAGGTTGGGACCCAATTTCCGGAGCAAATCCGTTGACATCTTTTGCTTCACCTCTGTCTCATACTTTAGCTTGCTCCCGTAGTTCCATATATTCAGTATTGAAAATATGACAATAGTAAAGACCAGTATGATCCAACCTCCATCCCCCACACTCCATAAAACTGAAGAAAAGAAAGTCAACTCCAATCCCAAGAAAATAAATGCAAAACTCAGCACAATAAAAATATTTATCTGCCAAATCAGAAGCATCACAAGAGTCACTAAGGTCGTCGTCATCATCATGATTCCAAGTTCAGCAATGCCTGGCAAAAAGAATCTAACTCAGACCACACAAGATTCTGCCTAATTCTATTTCAGAAAAAATGTAATTATATTGCAAAGAAATATAATGCCAGAATAAATGTAAGTTATTCAGCTAGTTCCATTTCAACAACAGGCAATGTAATCTTAAATTAATTCATGACTTTTCCAACATTGGATCATCCCACCGCTCACTATCAGCAAGATTTGTCAAAACAAGTGGCAGCTACCATTACATGGCTAGTCAAGTGGAATATTAAGGCGTTGGGTAGACTTACAAATATCAAAGGCCTTTCTCCAGATCCATGTGAGAACAAATAAATTTGAAATGTGCAGAAAGTGTAAAGTTATATGAAAGAGACAAAAACTAGGAAACGCATAATTCAGTCTTCAAACAGAAGTAACAAAAGAATTACCATATGCATTTCCAATCTCATAAGGACTTGAGATAGTGCAGACTAAAACCAGGGTTAGAGCAAGTAGAAACCAATTCATGACTGGAATATAGATTCGGCCTATGAATTTTCTTGAGGTGTGAATAATTTTAAGACGGGGAAAGCAACCAAGTGCTATCGATTGTTTAATACATGAGAAAGTCGCCGTAGCCATATTTCTGCTAGCAATCAAAGCAGCAGCATTGGCTATGAATAAGACAGGCCAGAATGCTTCACCTGCAGTTAATAAAAATCTTGAATTATTATTGATCCTAACAAATCACATATCACAGAAACATAGAAAGCTAAAAGTCTTGAATGAAAAAGATAAAAGCAAACTACTGAGACTTTAGTTAGCTAAATGTAGACAAGTAAGAAGTGCTATCAATGTTTTCTTAATTTAATAATGACGAATTAAATACATCAGTCATAACAAGCAAATGCCATACTTGGAACAGAAGAGAAGAAAGCCTGTGTTGTATCGGCATGGTTCTCCATGAGATAAGCAGCTTGACCCAGGTAACCCAATACAAGACAAGGTAATACTAGAAAAACAAAGGTAAGCTGCAACAACAAAGTCAAGTCCTTGGTAAGAAAACATTAGGTATATAATTAAGAAAAAGAAAATAAAGAATATTCTCTCGAATCAAAAATATAAAGAACGACACAACTCGCTGCTTACCTGCACTTGTCTCACAGAAAAATGGCAAAGATCTGCGAACATTGCCTCAGAACCTGAGACACATAACTGATTATCAGAAATCTATTAGATTGAATGCTTTTGTTTGACTGTAAAAGGATCACCAAAAAAGGTTATTGATGACAGCTAAGAATGCTATATTTTGGGTGAACTAACATATGCAACCGGTTTTAAGGAACTTTCTGTGGGCAAGTGCCTTAGTTCGGTTTTGGAAACTAAACCATTTAAAAAATAAGCGCATGGTTCATGTTACAGGAGTTTCTGCCGCTATGAACAGAAAAACGGATTTCCGCTGTTTTAGCTTTTGATAACTAAATTTTAATTGGGAACTCTTTTAAGAACAAAAAATCGCATTATACCATAACGTTGAAAGAGAAGGATAAAAAAAATTCAATTATAAGGTTCTTGGAGGCAGATAAAAAAAAACAGCAAAAGTTAAAGCATATAGAACATTCTCTTTTTAAACCACTTCAACCATCTAATGCGTTTCAATAATTTTTAATGATGATTCTTCCCCAAAAACTGAGAGTATCAATTCCTTTGGTAGGGCCCTCCTAAAGGTCATCACTTTCAGGGTTATATCTGATTACGCGTTAATCATACTCCTGAAGAGATCTACATTTGAATATGCACTAGAGGAAACAAGGGTACAATCCAAGATTTTGTGCGAGGAGGAGGAAAAGAAGGAAGAAAGGGAAAACGACTCATAATGCAACTAACAAGCAGTTACAAGAACAGACTTCACATAATAATACAATGAAAAACATGACACCAAGTAGACTACTGGACAGTGCTCTAGGACACTCGAATGGTTAATGTTTCATCTTTAGTTCAAATCTTTAGGAAGGTGTGGAACTAGAAGCATGAGTGGGTTTAACAAAAACGTAGACCAGTAGAAAGAAGACAAAATGGATTACATAATTAAGAATAAAAGTGCCTTGTCAAGGTTGTATAAGCAAAAGATTATAAAATGAAATTACAAAATCGAACTTCCGAATCACCTGTAGCACCAAGAAGGCAGCCCCCAAGGGAGTACCAACCCTTGGTTGAATCGCGCTTAAAGAAATAATAAATATGAATTGGATTAAATGCCCGTAAAACTCCAGTATCATATTTGATAAGGTTATATATTCCAATGCCCCCAAGAGAAAAAAACCATATGAGCAACGCAGGACCAACTACAAGCCCCGCTTTACTTGTTCCATATCTCTGTACACTGAACAAAACTATAAGAAATGCAACTGAGATTTTCACCACATGATCTGCAATTCAAAAAACAAAACATAATCATCTGTACAAGGCCATATCCGATATATGATCTCAGGAATTCCAAATCAAGGGGAACTTTAAATCAAATGAAGGATGTGGAGAAATGCATCACAACCACTTGGCTACCACCCAAGTGGCTTTGTGAGCTGTCGTGCATTTGAGGATGTCATAATATGAAACATCGGCTTATCAAACATAATCTGTAACAACACAAAAACCCAATTGGTAGTACCCAAGTGAGATCATTTCATGATTGCTAAGATCCTATGTTCTCTAGGCAAGGTGGCATATCATCAGTTAAATTATACCAATTGCCATAGTACAAAACTCTAATGTATCCCGGTCTTGTGAAATGGGTAAGATGATAAGAACATAGCAACCACAGAGAATGGGCCAAAACGCACATGAGGAGTGTTACAATTTGAATGAGGTAAAGAAAGACAACAAAGAGCAGCACAAGAATTTCATGACAATTTTGTCTCCTTTTATGGACAAATGCGTCAAGGGCATGTTCATTCTTTCTTACCAGTGCATTAAATAACCATTTATTTATATGCTAGACATAAGATATAACAATGAAAACAAATTAATATAATTATATTGTATGAAATATACTCAATCTTACAGACATGATATGATTTCACCTAAACTGGTCATATCTAATGAAATCAAGTTCTATCAAATTTAATTTGATTTTCAAAACTCTCTCTCAAGTTGAACATTGAAGTTTTGAATAGATTTTTCAACTTAAACAATTTTCAAATTAAACAATGAGATCAAAAAAAAATTTCTCATTTCTTCAATAAGCAATCATTATAGATATCAACAAAGGTTGTGCACTAATGGAATGAAATAGGCTACGATTAAGTCACACTGCTTTATCAACCAAATTAACATATATACATTTACATTTTGTCAAGTCCATCAAGTAGAAAGGGACCAATTACCTTGCTTCATCCCTGGAACTCCAACCTTTAAGCCACCAACGGCAGATATTACTGCACAAATCATAAGATTACTATAGACTCCAAACAATAAATCAATGTTTCTAAAGGAATACATATGGCGTCATATTTTCCCTTCTTAGTCTACTGAAACATAAATACTTCAGAAAAAATAAGATTTATTTAAGTGAATTTGCTAAAATGCACCTGACATAGCAGGTGTAACCACGCCATCAGCGATCACCATTGAAGTACCAGCGAGAACCAACATCAGAAGAAGCTTTTTTAGTGTCAGAGAAGCTTCAAGTCTCTCCTTTATTTTTAGTGACATCTCCAATTCTGGTGATGGCAATATAAGTTTGAAATTTGATATACGAGCATCTGATGGAAGTTGGTTGGGTAGAAGACTAACTTTAGCATGCCTACAAATTAACGAGTACAGAGCAAATGTACCACCTGCAGCAACAATTACCTGACAAGCTGGACTCATTTATACATAAAATCGTGTAAGCAAAGCCCAATAAAGGAGATGTACCTTCACCATCATCATTTGCCCGTAGAACAATAAGGACATACTTGATAAGTGGGATCAGAATTAAGGTGTATAAAACTAGAGACAATGCTCCAACAACGTCTTCATTCCCGTTGGCTGGTGCCTTGCTAAACATGACACTGAAGGTGTACAATGGACTAGTCCCCACGTCACCAAAAACGACCCCAAGTATCTGAAAAGCCAGTATGGTCCTCCTTCCCAAAGTGATATCCTGCGATTATATTTCAACATCAAGACATTGCCACAAACAGCAATGGTTTATCATGTAGCTTAATACCAGTCACTGATACAGAGCGCTCTAAAATGGTCAGTTATGAGAACTGAAACATGAAATTTATAATAGAACCCAAAGCAGCTTTCTCAACACTATAGGAATCATAAACTTCTTGATCAGGGGAACAGCCTGGATGTGGATTAACCTTCCCAATCAACTAAATTTTTTGTCAGTAAATCAGTCTGGAAATTATTTATCGGTCACCAGCATCTTTATAAAAAACAGGAGTCGTATATTTGATATTTTCTTGTTTATGAGATGATTACAATGAAGCATCAATGCTCACGAGACATCCATTATTGCCAATTTTTATCAAGATTTCATCAAGTTCACCTATATTAAATATATGGGGTATCTTATTAATGACTTATTTCAAACAAGGGGTCACCAGCCTTTTTATAGAAACATGGGAGTCATATATTTGATAGATTCTTGTTTTATAAGATGATTACCATGAAGCACCAATGCTCATGAGACATCCATTGTTGCCAATATTTATCAAGATTTCATCAAGTTCACTTGTATTAAATATTTGGGGTAAGTTATTAATGACTTATTTCAAACAAGGTGCGATTGAAACATAGATATTATTACTAATTGGGTATTTTCCAGTTCAAATCAGCATCAACAAAAGCAGAAAAAAGGATGTCCAAAATTGCCCCTATTTCTCTGCTGCATTATTTAATCCATGTGTATCTCACTGATCCCATCACTGTTGGTACCAAAAATTTGACAAATCTTGATAGCCTGGTCTCTGATCAGTTGGAAATATAATTGACAAAGAGTAGACAAGTATATTTCAGCTGCAGATGCAGTATACTATTAGTTCAGATTCCAAAATCGAACATAAGCCTGGTAGTTTAATCACAACATTAAGCTCCTAAAATACACTAGAACTCGTATAGTATTCTCAAGTTAATCCATACGATATCTACCAGAATCTTTATCATCCAAACGGGCTTACAACGTAGGAGATTATAGTCCTAAATACTACAGCCAGCAATTTACCGTTGCCATGAGCTCTTATTTAAACACAACTTCTTCTAATTCTTGGATCACCGACTTAAATTCACCAGCCGTCCTGGCTAATCACCACTCCTTGCAGGGGAAAAAAAGTGTGTGTATTGAAGAAAACTAAAGACGCAAAACTAAAGTAAGAATACCGTGAGGGACAGCCAAAATTAAATTAAAAACTTGATGAAAAAAACAGTTCAGCCAGAAAAAGGCACCTCAAAAGCATTTCTCCGGGCTCCGGGAACTTCAAGTGCTTCAACATCAAACGAATCAATCGTAGGCCCCATGCGAACCAACCTGTGCTCGATATTTTCCTCGTCATCGAAATCGAGCCGCGGCAAATCCTCACCACCGCCGCTATCTTCAGGGGCGCTGTCGATCCCGTGCCCCTCGTCGTCTTGGTACACCCACCGCGACTCCATAGAATCCATGGACGCAAATCCCCCGTTCTCCCTCTCCGACCCCTCCGCCATCGATCAACTTATGCTTGCGCGTCTTCCTACGGAAGTCAGTCACCAGTAATGCATCACCTAATCGCAGAATCGATCCGATTCATGAAACTGATCGCGGCTCTTGATTTTTGGGCATATTTTTGAACTGAATTTTGCAGATGAATGTCGTCCATAGCGTTGCGGGATAGGAAAGCAACAAACAATGGCTATAGTCGTGATCGCCAGGTTAAAAAAAAGGCATTTCTCACGACGGCGGCAACAAATTACACGTGATGGTATTGATAATTTGATGTTAAAAAAGATGATGAGAAGAAGTTTAAGGCTACGATTCAAGCAAACCTCTTTTCCGAAAGGTAATTGTAATAAAGTGAGGAAAAGAAAGAAATAATTCAATATAAATTATTTCAAATAAATATATACATGCACACTTTATCCATGTAAAAATTTATTCATGAACTGTAAAATTAAATTTTAAATGATAAAGTTAAATTTATTTAAAAGTATAAAGAATACATAAAATAAATTTAGAGAAAAATCAAAAGAATTAGAAAAGATTAAAAATTTTAGAGAGCACATAAATATAAAAAATAAGTTAAGAGAAAATAGAGAAATAAAATGATAGAAAAAATTAAAAATGTTAAAATAAGGGTGATTTTATAATTTCATGTTGTTCGCCTGAAAACTCTTATCTTTGTAATAATATATTACTTCTGGTGTTTTGGTACATTATGCAATTATAAAAAATTATTTCAAAGATAAATTTCTATGAATAAAGATGTTTAACATTAATTGGTATAATCTAATTATATTCATTTATTATAAATTAGCATCAAATTTTAAAATATATATATTTATATTTGACAATTAATGTTATTTAAAATAAAAAATATTTAAAAAATACTTAAAAGAAAAAAGAACGAGAGAGAAAAAGAAGCAAAATGAATGATAAGGGAAATATGGAGAAAATATAATATTTAAAAAGATGAGCTGATAAAGTAAACAGAAACACACACACATATATATATATAAGATAATCAAAGATAGTTTTAATTTTACTTTGAGAACAAAAGGTAGTTTTTGTATAAAATTTAGCATCAATATTATAGAAAACATTATGAATTTTAAAAATGGATTAAAAGAATGGGATTATTTTTATAAATATATTTTGGTAATCAAAAAGTGACAGTTATCCTTGATATATAGGAATAGATATATAAATATTTTCTTAAATTTAAAGCATGTGGGAGAAAAATAAAAAATTATAATTATAAAATTTAGGTTTGAGGATACATAAATAAATGAGGGGAATTTGTAGAAAATCGCATGCCATTTAGCTTACAGCCAAAAAAAATTTGGAGGTTAGTATTCCCACAGTCTTAATAAATCATTTAATTTTTAGGCAAATATAAAACTATACATCAATTAGTAATTTTAACTCAGAGTAATGTGTCTGTACCATGTTTATATATTGTTATAAAAAATAAGACTTTTTATTTGTACAACATAAAATTACATAATTATTTTTATTTTAAATTTTTTATTTCTCCCTTTTATCTTAATTCATCGGTAGTGAGATCTCCCTTGCCAGCGGAATAAATTTGCAAAATATAAGTATCCTTAATTTTATGATTTTGAAAATAGTTCACGTATGTTAATATTGTGTGTTCACTTCTATTTTTATATATTTATTTATTTCTTCTTTTTTAATTTATTACTTTTATTTGTATTTCCTTTCAAATTTACTATTTTTCAATTTTTGACATTTCTTTAATTTCTTTTTACACCATCGTTTTAAAATAGTTTAATACAATAGGACCCGGCTTCAAGAGGAAAAGATGCACAGCAACCTGAGCCGATGCCATTTGACGCCGTCTCCGTTAGATTAACGGCCATGGATGCCGTCCGTCCCTCCTTCCCTCCAACCCTTTCTCTCTCCTTATCTTCTCCATTTGCCTTTATGCATGTCTATACAATTATTTAAAATAAAATTTTAAATGTTAATTAATTTTATATAAAATGATAGTTTTTAAATTATTTAAATGTAATTATCATACTTATGAAGTGAAACAAATAACTTAAAATATAAAAAAATTAAAATTGGGAACAAAACAAACGGATAAGAGCGATAAAATATATAAAATTAAATGCAAGAGAAGTGAGGATAGAAATACAGAAAAAATTCATTTGATGGGGTCGTATTGTTTTTTTTATATGTCGATTAAAAGTATGTTAAAAGATTATTAATATATAAAATGTATTCTTCGATGCTTATGTGTATGCTAAAGTAAATACCTACATATATATGCACGTGTTCTATATAGCAAGGTTTAGAGCCCTTTATTATTACCAAATATATAATTATTCAAATATTTTTATTTTGTATATTCTATGTCACTTTACTTTGTTATTTTTTATTCATTTCAGTATCTTTCTCTAAGATTATATGTACAGTTTTTAATCTACACTCCTAATTTCAATTTATTTCCTTTCGTCTCTCTTTTTTTCAGATTATCTCTTTTATTTAAAATGACATAAATTTTATATCTAACAATTACAATTTATTTATATAATTATTTACACAGATTAATTGTATTTTTTATCCCTATTATTTTATGATGAAACAGCAACGACAGTAGAGAAATACAGAAGAAAAAGAGGAAAACAAAATTAAATAATTCTTTTCACATGAAAAAACTTTTATCAGAAATCTGAACACTTTTTCAAATATTACCACTAATCTTTGTTTTAAAACTTGAAAACTGTATACTCGTTTTGTGAACATATCATTTAAAAATTAATTAATTTTATTTATTATAATAAAATCTAAAATCATTATTATAAAAAAGATTAATAATAAAAACAAAGTATTTTGTAAAGTAAAATAATATTTAAGACTTTATAAAAAATAAAGAGATAAAAGAAACTAGAGGCAAGAATATAGAAAAAGAAAAAATCAAATTTTTGTTAAGGAAAAAAAATGGGGAAAGGAATTTAAAAAATAATATTAATGAAAAATATAAAGATAATAAGGATAATTTAGTAATTTAATATCGAAGGCCGAAAGTTTAGTTATTGCGAATTCCTTATCCTTAAAAAAAGATAGTGTGAATTAAGAGTAATAACGTAAACTTAAATATTGTAATTTCAAAATTTTATTAATATATTTAATATAAATCTTTATCTTTTTTAAAAACCTTAATATATTCTCTTTACTACTAACCTCTTTATCTTTGATTCGCCTCTTAAATGAATGTCTTAATTTCAACTGCACGTGTGTTATTACACATCCACCAATGAGTCGAGTGACGATGTGATGGGACCCAAACCACTAAATTCGGCACGCGCAACTCTCATGTTTAATAGTGTATTAACAATTAACAATAAATTAAATATATCAGATAGTTAGATCATTGTAACCAATTTATGTTCCAAGAATGCTATTTTAATGTCCTATTCCTTGAAATTAAATTTATTAGTATTATTACAACGAGAAATATTTTTATTCTTTTGACAATAATTTCTCAACAAATGTAGTGTAGTAAAATAATTAGCCCCAACCTTTATATTGCTTGAAGTGATATTTTTACTTTTTTGGTTTATTGTGATAAATTTGCTTTCGTCATACTGTATAATATTAGATTGTGAAGGAAAAAATAGTAATTTTGTGAAAAACGCATACTTCATCACAATTAAATTTTAAATTTATTTACAATTAATTCTTTTTATATGATTTTTTAATTCTCCGTTCTGTGATCAAATTACTATTTTAATGAACTAAAATTTAAATTAGTAAAATATAAAATTAGATATCAAATAAATTGATTGACAATTTTTGTTAGTTTTTAATTTATTTTAATTAAAATAATTTACATTTTTTCTAGTTTATAATTTATTTAATTGCATAATATATATTTATGTGAATTATAAATACTATTAATTAATGCGCGGGGGGGATCGTTGTTACGCCATGCTTCACCCCGTTTTAAGGCAGGGGAAAAAATCCAGCTCCCTTTCATCCTTGTTTCCATACTCACCTTATTTCTTCTTACAAGACAGGTATTTACCGTCAATCGCTCCCGTTAACATCTCTGTCAATATAGATATTAGGAAGAAACAAAAATCTCGAATTGACGAATTGCCCACTTGGAATTATTCCATCGTAGAATAGCTGATGCAAATGCTATCATGCATTTTTGAGGAATCTTATGTACTTTCCTTCATTTCACGAATATGATCTGATTCACTTTTGACCCCAGAACGGGATTTTGGGTAGTACTTTTTAGTTTATATATATATATTTTTTTTTTTAATTTTTGTTTTAGTTTTTTTAAATTCCCACAAACTTAGTTAAATTAGATCCATTGGCACAAACATAGTTAATCAGATGATCGATTCTATGTGTTAAGAGGAAGGCCTAAAAAATTTATCACATCTGTCCAATGTATAAGGATTAAATATTCGTCCTTTTTTTCAAAATCTTGCTTCTCTTCTTCTTTTTCCTATTTCTGTTTTTGCATCACTTCCCAACTAATATTAATGCATTATTATTTTTTTATTTTTCTTCCAAATTTCTTCTTTTAATTTTCATGAATTTCTCAAAGATAATCTTATTTTTTAATAATTTATTTTTATTATTAAAGTTATTACCGTGTTATAATATATTTAATTATCATTAATTTAGTATTATATATTTTTTATAATCGCATACACTTAGAGTACATCATTTTCACTAGATAACAAATTATAAAATAAATAATATATTACAAAATGTTTGTACAGTAAAAATCAATTTTTACGTGTGATAATAAACTATATTTTTGAATTTTATGTACGCATGCTCAGTTTGCGTAAATGCCTAACTGATTAGAATATTATATATTCATTCTTTGTTTTTCTTTTTATTATTTAGACTTCTTGTTCTCTTTTCTCCAATATTTTATCCTTCCTCTAATTTTTTTCTCTCTCTTTTATTTTTATCTTCATCGTTTTTTCTTTTTAATTAATCTTCCTTTTATTATTTTTGAACTTCCTAATCTATATCTATATCTATATCTATATATATATATATATATTTTTTTTTTTCATTTTCATTTCTAAGTAAATTTATTTCTATTTTATTATTGTTAATAAAATCATACAAGATAATATATAGATGTAAAATGTTTAAAATCCACTGACACTTAATGATTATCCAAACCTGCGACCATGACATATTTCTCATACAGTGAACTTGCTTCAGTAAAATATAATAAAATCTATTTACATTATTTGTTTAGATTCACTGAAAAATGAAGTTGGTTCCCATTAGCATGGTAAGCAAGCCTCTTCTTTTTTCTAAACCTTTTGTTTCGAAATTATGTAATATTTATTCTACTTAAAAATTTTACTAATCTAACATATTACCATACAATTTTTTTTTTCAAATTCAAATTTAAAAATTTCTCTATCTTATCTTTTATAATTAACAAATAATTTTTTAATTATTATACCTACTAACAATCAAATTAATACATATCTCTATAATTTTTCTATTTATATTCATTTTTTATTACTTAATAAACATATATATTACATATTATTTAATTATTCTTAAATATTAAACATATATAAAAATAATTTTCTTATCCACACAAATCTTACAAACTAAGCATAATTTTTATCCCAATTGAAATCATCCAAATTTTCCTCTCCTTCTTAATTAGGAAACAAAGATAGCTTGTTTTCCTTTATCCAAAATTATGTTTCTTCATTTTCTTACCTTGATAGGTGAACAGGCCTCAAAAATAGGAAAAGCCATATTTGGATGTTCTGCATGATCTGCCACAACCATAATGCCCTGTCAACACACACACACACACACACACACACACACACATATTTATACTATATTATTATTTTAATAAAAAAAATTTACTGAACAAAATAAATTTACACCCTTTTCAATTATGTTACATATTTTTATTATTTTTATTATTTTCTCCACTCTTTTCATACAACTTGCAATATATATTTAAATATTATTTCAAATTTTATTATTTTTTAATTCTTCTAATCTTCCATCATTTTAATTTTAAATATTTTTTACAAGGGTCAAATTATATACTTTTTTTAATGTTAAATTTTTTCTTTTAATTTTTTATGTATGTTTTTTAAAAAATTTATCTCTTTTGTTTTAAAGTCTCTTGACATATATTTTTTTATTTTACATATTATTTATACTTTATAATATTAAATAATTTCATTTTTTATTTAAAATATTATAATTTATAAATAAATTCATACACATATAAAATGTGTAAATCTTATTAGTATATTGAATTGTGATACAACATGGTTAATCAAATTATATTTCACGAAACCCAAACTCAACTCGACAGAAAAATCAAAAAGCAAGACTCGAACTTGAGCCCGTGATTAAAAAAGAAAAAGGATTTGAGTGTGAGACTCTTTATTTATGGTATTATTGATATGATGGAATAAATATTCCTAATTTCATTCTTAAAAGTATGATTTAAGATTAGACATGAGTATTCAATTACGAAATATTATTTCTACAAATATAGGATTAGTAATTCTTCCAAAAGCATGGATTTATCTATTACTAATTTATTAGAAATAACTTATATCCTTGTTTTGTCAAGTATATCTATTAATTTAGTAAAATATGATATAACTAATCAATTAAATTTTTTTAACTCGTTAACATATCATAAAAATATTAATTATTTTCATGCATATTCAATCTTTCTCAATTACAATGATATATTCTTTTAAATGAATGTTAACTTTAATTATAAAAATATTTTTGTCATATTCGTAATTTTTATCTCTATATTCTTTTTCTGTTAAGTATATCTATTAAATTTAATAAAATACGATATAATTAATCAATTAAAATTTTTAACTTGTTAACATATCATAAAAATATTAATTATTCAGCACACATATTTAATCTTTCTAAAATTACAATGATATGCTTTTTAAATGAATCTTAATTTTAACTATAAAAGTTTTTTTTGTCATATTCACAATGAATATTTTTTTATTACATATGAAACCCAGTAAAATATCACTTCATTCATTTATTATTCATTTTGCACACTAATGACGAAATACCTTATAATATCTCATTCATTTTCTATTTTTAATCCATTTCAGGATTCACTCAATTACCATCTTATTCCAATTTTATATAATAATCATACTGGTACAGCTTTAAAATGTTTTTAGTATCAAACAAACATTAATTTAAATATTTCATTAAGTTTTAATTATAAGAAGTAAGGAACAGAAAATGCCAAACTTGCGCCATGCAGCATTAAAACCCATGACCTCTTTAATTGAAAAAAAGGGAGCAAAATTAAGCTAGAGGCATTCTTCATTATTATTTTAATACAAATACATGAATATATATTTGAATTGAATAGTTGGACAAGAATTGAATCTACATGAATTATTTTCAAACTTGAGCTCAATTTTGATTGAGTTCAAGTTTAACTTTAATCGAATTATTTGACTAAGTAGTTAGTCTGCCATTTCTCACCCCACAACGAAATTTGTGTGCATGACCAATTCTTTGTATTTACATAAAATTTGCTTTTAAATAAACAATAGGGCGCACATTTTCCACTTGTCATGATTCCATAGGGTAGTTCCGAATTAAGCAATTGATCAAATCACCACACGTGGATTGATTTCACACTCAATGACTGGTATTGAACGCACAAAAAAAAATAAAAAATAATAATAATAATTATTATTATCCTCACTCCATTATGAAATGTTTAAACCTAATTTGTTCACATGACCTGAATTTACGCGTATAATTTTACTTTAAAATTGTTTTATCCTCTATTTCTCTATTTTTTAAATTATATTTTGTATTTGTGTTTTCTCTTAATTTTTTCATTTTTCAATTTTTTACTATCTTCTTCATTTCTTATTTCAAATATTATTTATATTTATAATTTTAAATAATATTATTTTTACTATATAAAACATAATAATTTTTTATATGACTAGTATTTATTATGTGATAAATCAAACAGACTAACAACTGGGCTTGATTTTCTTAATATTAAAATAAAAATACAAATTAGTTGTCTAAAATTATATAAATATTAATTAGAGGGGTTGCTGTCCTAATATTACGAGGCTTGCTTCTTGAGTCATTTTAAGCAGAAAAATAACAAATTTTCTCCAATCCGTAAAAGGTGGAGAGAAATGAGAAATGCTGTTAAGATCTGTTCAACACTGAAGTGTAAGACAGATTAGTTCTTCCCGTGCCTACACTTATCATCATTTGATTCGTTACGTACAGCAGTCTGATGAAAACGCTGCGGTAGTGTCTGCGTTTGCCGCCAGCTCACTGTATGTTGCAGTGCTTTTTTCACTCAAAAAATTGGGTGAAAAAACCTCCAAATTCTCTCGTACAAACATATGTTGAAATGCAATTTTTTTCGCCATTCGCATATATAAATGGTTGTGCGCAGAGCCAGAATTAAACAGTGTTTATTCCTTTTCTTTTCCTCCGTCTGTAATGGCGTGACTCCGTAGCAGTCTGTGTATGTTAGCGTGTGTTTGTTTGTATGTAAACCATATGTGCAGTCCTTTCGTCCTTGCATGCTTCACCAACTGATTGTTATAATGAAAACCCGAGAAGCGAATGAGGTGGAAAAGGGAAAAGGAAGAAATCGATTTTTGAAAGGGAAAAACGGGGTGAAATTCTTTTGAAATTTCGCCATCGCTACCTTCTTTCCATATTTGTTACTTGGACTTTCGGTTTTCTGAGCCCAACACAGACGCGAAAAAGCGGTAATCTCTAGTGGTTCTCCTAGCTTTCTCTTCGTTTGATCGTTTCTCAGTGTGGGTACTTCGATTCTTGCATTGATCTCTTTGCATCTGTTGGGAATCTTGCGTTGTTTTTCTGCTTTTTGCCTT
Organism: Avicennia marina; assembly: GCA_019155195.1. Lineage (NCBI taxonomy): Eukaryota > Viridiplantae > Streptophyta > Magnoliopsida > Lamiales > Acanthaceae > Avicennia > Avicennia marina. The sequence goes on from JACDXK010000032.1 coordinate 2,034,358, forward strand.
TTATTTTTTGGATGTTGTTGTTGTTGGTTATTGTTGATATTTGAGTGGTGCGGAAATTGAGAAGAGTAGTGCTAAGAACTATGACGGACGATGATGAGTTAGAAATGTTACTGGGTGAAATCCCTCGTGCCACGTCATCTTTGAATCTTCCTCACGTACTCAGTAATGCTCCTCATCATCACAGTAATCTCGTTGATCATGGGTATGGTTATAATGTTCATGGTGCGTATAGTAATGAATCTTGGAAGCATAAGTATGCATGTGCTTCTTCTCCTGTGATTGGGTTCTCTTTACACTCTGATGGTTCTTCCTCTAGTTTGTTCTCCAGTGGTGGGGGTTCATCCTCTGATGTTGGATTACAGTCCCCACCACAATTTGAAGAGCTCAAACCTCACCTAATTTCTGGGAATGGATCTTGGTCGGATATCAAGAAAGCCAATGAAAGAAATTTGATAGATTATTTCAATTTGCCTGGGAATTTTAGCAAAATGTACATTAGTGATAAGCAAGAGGGTGCTTTAGTACACCCAAATGGGTTACAGTTTTGCGATCAATCTCAAAATGATGCCATCCAGATTGGTTTGGAGAATTGTGGACTCTCTCATGAATATATGAAGGGTTTTTCAGATTGTAGAGGATTTAATCCCTCTGTCCCAAGAGAACCTATAAAGTCTAATGGGGAGGTCAAGTCTACATTGCTTCAAATGCAGAATGATCAGACAATGGCTAACTTATTGGGATCATGCTATTCTCATAGTAAGTCTGATATATTGTTTTGTCGGACAGATTTTAGCAACAATGCTCTGGATTCTCAATTTTATAGGACTAATACGTTGTCTAACGGCAATTTCTCAATAGGAGTTGCAGTACCAGATGTATCACCCTCTTTAGATAACACCTCAGTTGGTGGTAGTTTGTTCTGTCCTTCCCATAAAAAGATGAACCAGGTTGATGCCGGGCAATCTTTTTATTCACGTGACATGATTCAAGTGGCCCAGCCTTACTGTAAAGAAGAATATTTACTTCGTTACCAAACAACAGTTCGTAATGGAAGTAACAAAGTGCCATTGCATGTTGGAGTTCCTCAAGGGAGCGTTGAAGCATTCACTAGGGAGGATAATTTTATCATTCAGGGAGAAGGTATGAATTATGGGATTAAGAGGGAAGCACTTCCCAAGGTTTATAATATAAAGAGTATACAGCATAAGAGTGGTGAGGGCAAGACCCAACAAAAGAGTTCACAGCTAGATGGCCATCTGCACAATGCTGCAGTGCAAGATACTGTCCACAGTCCTGATATGTACGGCCCTTTCATTTTGCCATCCAAGTGTAGTCCTCTTGCTGAAGCTCAAGGATACATATATCACATAGCAAAGAATCAACATGGTTGCCGTTTATTGCAAAGGCTGTTCAATGAAGGAACTTCTCTAGATGTGCAGATAATATTCAATGGGATAATTGACCATACGGCCGAACTTATGATGAATCCATTTGGAAATTATCTCATGCAGAAGTTGTTGGAGGTGTGCGATGAAGAGCAGAGAATGCACATACTGCTCAAGGCGACTGAGGAGCCAGGGGAACTAGTTAGGATCTCTCTAAATACACATGGGTATGCACATCAAATATATTACATTACCCTAAAAGTCTTCTATTAACTTTTTCTTGTCCTTTTCTAATCAGCACTCGAGTGATCCAGAAGTTGATTGAGACACTTACAACAAGGCAGCAAATTTCTCTAGTTATTTTGGCACTTGAACCTGGATTTATCACTCTCATCAAAGACTTAAATGGCAATCATGTTATTCAGAGGTGCTTGCAATGCTTTACCAGTGAGGATAGTAAGGTAATTACTCTTCTTCATCGTTATCAAGCTTGAAAGCATTTTGATAGTACAGTATGCACATCTACATTTATCACATTGCCTATGTTGCTTTATTTTCTCTTGCATGTATGATAACTATGATAGTTGAACTTCATTTTTTTTTTTCACTCCGCTCTCATATGTGATTGTTCTCCTGGTGTTCAGTTTTCTGAGCAAGTTACCAAAAGGACAAGCAAATGGTTTCCTATAAATATAGGCTATGTTTGTTTTCAAATTTTGGTATGTGTTTTTAGGTGTTGTCTTAAAAATTGTGTAAAAATAAAGAGAAAGAAAAAGAAAATTAAAAAAATGTAATAACTGTATATGTATTTTTAAGTCTAAAATTTGAAATCAAACATAGCCATAGAGAATATAGACACCATCGAAGTGGTTGAGACTGAGAATAATGACATTACTAGTCCATGGAGCATACGTAAATCCTTTTTCTGCTTTTCCCAAGTGCTGCAATCTACCATCCTATCACTTTAATGTTTGCCAAATAATTTGCTCTTCTCATTCTGCTCTTCTACAGTGTCATTGGTTCCTTGACATACACAAACCAGAAAGCTTTCCCACCATCGGTCATTTTTCACTTTGCGAGATTGCTGGTTAATGTGCATCTGTTATAATTCTTACCAAAAGTTTGGTTTAGTTAGGCTTTAAGTTAGAGCCTTAATCCATTGGCCGCTTCATGACTGAAAAGGAAAAAAGAAAGAATATAAACATGGATACAACATTCTTCTGTGCAGTAGTCTGATTATAATGAAATGGAGAGGACTGTGGCACCAGTAATGGATGGTCATGAAGGGATCAAGGCCCCTACACACCTATCTGTTGGCTCACATAAAATTTTCTAGTTACTCACTAGTTTGATCTTAGTTTCTTATAATGGCTTCAGCCCACATTTGCTAAATGCATATTGGGTGCTAAAATTTTTTGCCATATGCTGTGTTATCATGTTCCATAGGAAGTCTGACAACCATGGATACTGGTTCTGGTTAGTTATATTAATGTGGGTATAGATGCTAAATTCAGTTTGCTACATAGGAATTTTTTTTTTTTTAACATATCTTCTTCGCATTGCCACCGAGAATATAATTTTCTTTAATTTGTAAACAGTTTGGCTCTATCTTACCATATTTATTCCATTGTCAGTTCATTTTTGTTGCTGCTGCAAAGCACTGCATTGATATTGCAACTCATCAACATGGATGCTGTGTTCTACAACGTTGCATCAGCTATTCAAGGGCAGAGCATAGGGAAAATTTGGTTGCAGAGATTTCAGAACATGGACTTTTGCTTGCTCAAGATGCATTTGGGTATTATTATTCTCATATTCGCCATTTTCATGCTTTAGTCTGGTAAAATTTTTGCAGTTTTTGCCAAGATTTACCCTGTGCTCTTCAAACTTAAAATCTTTCAATTTTTTACCTTGTACATGTAATGATAAAACAAGACTTTGGTTATTTTCGTTTGTTGATTGGAGTAATGTTTTTCTTTAGCAAGTTCTGGAATCTTATACTGCTAAAATGGTGAAACCTGAAGTTCAAGCCTTTGTTAATTCTTCCTTGTTGCCAAATAGGGTTGATAGAAAATTTTATCTAGGCCAACTCAGATGTGAGCCATCTATTTTAGTTTCATAATTGCTGGTCTTTGTTTTACTTCTGGATTATTTTTGTAGGGTTGATAACAGTTGGATTTGTTTCTTATTTTTTCAATTTGTAGTTGACAGCCAAACATGTATACACGGTATCTACATTAATATAGCTGTTGACTTTATTTTTTTCTACCTGTGTGTTTCTTCTTTCTTGTAGTTTTCTATACATTGTTATTGAACTTACTGAAAATTGATTTAATTTTGAATGCAGAAATTATGTTGTTCAGTTTGTGTTGGAGCTTAAGATCCCATGCGCCACATCCAAGTTGACATCTCAGTTTGAGGGTAAATATGTGCATCTATCTACACAGAAATTTAGTAGCCATGTGGTCGAAAAGTGTCTTGTGGTCTGTAATGATGAAGTCCGGTCAAAGATCATCCATGAACTGCTCTCTGCAACCTACTTTGACCAGTTGCTTCAGGATCCGCATGCAAATTATGTTGTTCAAACTGCTGTCCGTGTTTCTGAGGTAATGTATCTGATGGTATATTATTTAGTTTTGCACAAATTCTCTTTGCAAAATTGATTAGATCTCAAGTTCTATTCTATTTGAGCAATGGATAATTACCCCTTAAATTTTACTTAATGGTGGAAACCACCCTTCTATAAATTTAACAAGACAATGTTCTGCTGTTGTGGTGAAAGCATCTTGATTCTCACCATGGACACCGTGGATTGATGATTCTTTAACATTATAGTAAAAAGAGGTCACATGCTCATTGCACATCCCTCTAGAAAACAACCACACTGACCCATGGCCGATAGCCCTGGGTAAAAACAAATAAACAAACATGAAATAATCACAACTTTACTTCGTGGTTTAATCTTCTAAGGATTAAGTTACATGCACGTGGCATTTTAATAGCTGTTAATTCCAAGCATTAGTTTGTGGCATTGCTAAATGAGCACTCAAATTTGCATTATTTAATCATCTTTATCCGTGAATGTTTTAATATCCTTTGACCTAAAGACATTCATATTTCTTTTGAGATCAGGGACACCTCCATAAGTCTTTGGTTGATGCCATCCTATCCTACAAAGCAATCTCACGGAATAGCCCCTATTCCAAGCGGATTTTCTCTCACAAGCTTTTGCAGAGGTGATGTACAATCTTAGTTCTAGCAAGCAAATGTTGTTGTTATCAGCTGACTCCATCATTCCCCCTCCCCCTGGCAGCTATGTACATCGAAGCTAGTTCATGCGTTCATACTTGCCAGTGATAATTTGTGTTTGTCATCTTTGACACGTACTTTATTACTGAAGAGTGTAAAGATTGCCCACTGTGCTTCTAGTGGCTTGAAAAGATGCAGTGTACAAGTAGTGTTGTCTATGCACCCTCCGGGTGGCTTTACATGATTGACACGTGGGAAGGATGATTGACACGAAAGATGATTGCCACGTTAGAAAGCCTAACCCACAGCATTAGCAGATCCAAACTTAAATGACATAATAGTGAAACTGTCATTGGACCAGAATGATACGTAGTGGCAATCATTCGCAGGACCCTCTAAAAAATGAGCCACACTCTTGGACAATGGACACTAGGATGGCGCAAGGGGGCGGGGTGCCTTTTTTTAAAATACCAACCACCCTCTTCATAGTCTTAGACTAAGGTATATGTATTAACTAATCTTGTTTTCAGTTGGGGAAAAAATGAGAAGTGCGAGAACTTCAAATTTTCTATAAAAATATGAAATCTTTGGTTCCATGTATTAGATGCAGTGATTTCTTGGTAGATAGGATGAAAGGCAGCTTGCGTTAGATGGCAAAGGCTATGTATTATATGAGTACTTTTGGCAGATTAAATCCTCTTATCTCATATTTAATTTTTATTCTCTATTATCATTTTTCTATCAATACACAATCATGATGTATTTAAACAACTACAACGGGTGAAGAAATAATAAATGTGGGAATTACATATTGTTGGGGATGGAGGATTTCACAGGGTATTCTGAACCTAAGATAGCTGTGTAGCTTTTGGAGATGTGATTAGTTTTACCTTAATTTTTGTTTCTTCTGCTATTTTTAGTTGGTATGAGTGTGGAAGTCTACTCTCAGCGTGCCGAATATACACTCACTATGAAGAGTGTTTTATCTAGTATTTCCCTTATTTTAATTTATTATTTCTTTGTAAATTGAAATGTTTTTATTTATTGTAAGAAATTATAATAAAAATTAATTTAAAATTAAGTGTGTGAAATTTATAAAGATTAAAAGAGAGAATTGAAAGACATAAAAGTATAAGAAAAAATAAAATTACTTTAAAAGAGAATGGAGGATGAAAGTAAAATAAAATTAGACGCGTTATTCAACCAAATTTCTTTATTTGCTTAATATATATGGTGGGCAAATTTGATGCTTCCACTCAAATTTGTTAAATATGAGTTTAAAAATATTTATTATAGCTGTTGTTGAAGAGTGTGTATGGATTTATTACTAAATTGTTTTTGTATATTTAATAAACACCCAAGATGAAATAAGATAATTTGATATTTAAAAAGAGTGAAAAAAAAAAAAAACGAAATAGTGCAGGAGAAATGATAAAAAAATTGAATTCGTATTATTAAATTGAAGAAGATTAATATTGTTACCATCTCCATACATAACATAAAAGGATTATTATTTTAGCTATTATCTAATAAAATAGAGTTTCAAAAGCAATATAATTTGTTAAAATTCATTAGAAAATTCAAACAAAATTTTGAATTATTTTTGGACCACTCTAAAGTCCGTGTGTGTGTGTGTATTTAATTAATTCATCAAAGTGATCTCTTACTCATTAATTTGCACAAGTCAAACCTTCCAATTGGAGCAATCGAGAGAAGAAAAGAAACGAAATTAAGCTTCCAAATTAAACCCAAGTCCAAAATTGCGTCCAGCCTATTAATAATCATTTGTTCAAGGACAATTGATGTAAATTAACACTGTTTAAGGGTAAAGAGATAAATTTAAATTGTGACCAAAATACCCTTGCATGTGTGTGTTCCTCACTGCTTTTTGTTGCCATAATGCAAGTTGCGGATTTTTTTTTGAAGGTTTGAGGTTATGTTTGGAACCTAATTTTCAACTTAAAATTATTGTATCATAATTTATATTATAAAACATATAATTCAACAAAATATTAATTCAAATTTTCTCTCTTATATGTTAAGTAATTAATTATTTTTTAATCATTACACTTGTTAACAATCAAATTAATTCCTATATATATATATATATTACACACACAGGTATATTATCACATCATCCAATTATTATTATATATTTTATACATATATTCAAACAAATAATACAATTCATTTCATAAAAAGTATTTTTACTAAAGTAGTACTCATTTCAACGTAACTCCTACCAAACATTATTTCTAATTAAAACCTCTCTCCCAAACATAGCCTTGAGATTTGAAATACGAGGAAATTACAACTGTTCATATGATATATATATATTTCTATTCATACCCTTATATAAGATGAACTCCCCGTCCATTTACAGATGATTGTGGTTGTCCCAAATTCAATGTTATGAATCTTAGATCATGTTCACGTTACATGAGTAAGGTAAAAAAAATTATTTAATCAACACTAATTACACATTTATTTTAATAAATAATTATCCATAATATATAATAAATGTATGATAAACTAATTAAAATTAAAATTCTATATAACAAGTATGATAAAACAAAGACCCCCACTCTTATCAAAGCGAACATGGCTCGAATGTAAAAAGATAACCGACACAGGCATTCTCGTATCCATTGGGACATCGTGGGAGCAAAAACAAATTTAAGTCATGTTCATTCTTAACGAGACGATTAAGGATTAGGGTTCATTAAAATTATTTTGAATGTTTATTTTATCACATTTATTATTAATTATTTATAATTTTGAATTTTTTTATTAGAAACTTTTACTCATTAAAAATTATGTAATTAAAATTAATAAATTAATTTATTCAATCCGACTCACCGTCTCGTAATGGGCAAGCTCATGTAGCCTCCGTTAGGTTCCCCAGCCTTTTGGGTACAAAGTACAGGCAGGGTGCCGTAATTGACAAGTCATCAACAAGTTGGTGTTTGTTTGGCTGGTGGGATTTCATTCACTCTTAGAAAGTTGTCACCACTCACCAACCTATCCTCTCGTGCCATGTCAACCACAACTATATACGCTTGTTATGTGATGTAAATAGGTCTGATTAATCTGATCAGAGCAAGACTTGTCCGTAAGTGGGTTGATATTCGGATAAGATGACAACGGTAGATACGTATATATATATATGTATATATAGATATATTCTATATTATTATTTCAAGAATATTTTTGGTTGTACAAATGAATTTAAAATTACCTTTATATTAAATATATCTATTATTCCATCATTTTCTTTTCTCTTTATTCAAATTATAATTTATATTTATATTTTTTCTTAAATTTTATCATTTTTAAATTCTTTCGATACTTATCATTTTTTATTTTAAATATTTTTATATAATGTATAATCACATAATTTTTTTTATCTTTAAATTTTCTTTTAACTCTATTTTATTTGTGTTTTTTTTTCAAAATTTCTCTTGATATTTTTTTATTTTATTATTTTACATATTCTTTACACTTTTTAGTATTAAATAATTTATAATTTATAAATAAATATGCTCACATACAGAATATCTAAATTTTATTAGTGTGTGTATATAATATCATTGAGAGTTTGAGAATGATTTAGTTACATTGTGAATTTGTAGTGTTATCCTTAATTAAGTAGATTACACTGTTATTCTTAATTAAGAGAATTAAATACACTCAAATGGAGGTTTTTTTTTTCATCAAATGGATTTACTAATACACGCTTCTTTTCTGCACTACACGTACGCTATATCTACCCTATATCATAGAGTTAACAAAGATGTTTTGGTTACCCAAGCTATAATATGTCAAATACAATATCTTTACTTTTCACTATTTTCTTTATTTTTATTTTCACTATTTTCTTTTTTCTTTGTTATTTTTATTTGTAGTTTTCTTTTTCACATTTTGGGTTTTTTTTTTATCTCTTTTAAATTATTTTGATCTTTCTTATTTTCTCATTTTAAAAATTTTTAATTCTAAGTGATTTTATTTATATTATTGAACTTTTTGCTAATTTATATTATGTAAATTATCTTGATTACTATAAATCCATAAAGAAAACCCTATTATGTTTGGGATTGCCTTGGCAGATCTGTGGACAGGACTATGGAGTTGCTTTCATGGTCAATTTCTTGTTCTTAATGCATGCTGTGGCACTCAGTGGATGAGTGGATAAACATATGATACTACTTTTTAATTATTTCACAGGGATAATTGTCATTATCCTTCCATTCCCTCTTTTTCTTGATAAAAAAAGAAAAGAAATGGAGATGCCTTCCCATATTGAATCAAATGAGTACTTTTTCCAGTTGATGAAATATTGACGTTTACTTCTATGGATAAGAATGATTATTTAAAAACGTCATGTGAAGTAATCAGTCCTTAATAATAATATTGAATAAGATGAATTATGGTATACTTATTCTAAAATGCATAAATACAATATTTAATAAAAACTGATTATTTAAGGTTAAAATAGTAATAATAGAGCAACAACGTTGTTTTTCATGTGAAAGATTAAAAATGCCCTCAAATATTTTTGTCCTGAAATATTTTATCCTTCAAGTTGACAATATTTAATATTATATATTGGAATAGAATTCATCATACGTTTTTATCCGGCGGAAAATATTAAGTTAACTTAGACATCATAGATAATTTAATCAATTTAGTCAAAGTGAATATGGCTTTTGTAATTTTAGGATCCAAATAATGCAACTTAAGTTTTACATTAAGAACAATATATTTCTTAGATCTTTTTCTATATTTGAATTTAAAAATTTCTCACACAAAATGAATAAATGCTAAAAACAATTAGTAACATCATCCTACCGGAAGGAAGTTCTGGTAAAAAGAATTATTCTATATCTAAAAAATTCTTCAGTAAATTTTATTTTTTTAAAGTTCCCGAAAAATTATAAGTGCCCAAAATGACAAAAGATTGGTCATCATAATTACCATTAACCCGGATAAAAAGATTAAAATAAACCCAATTCACCTCAACCATTATCTCCAAAACCCTTCACCAAGAAAACATATAATTACAAAAAATTAAAATAAAAGCCCAAGTGCAGCACTTAAAATGAGCCAATTCCACGTTCTCCACTGAACCCAGGACACGTGTCGACCCGCAATTTCTAGCGGAATAGGAGGACCAATGGAAACGCAGAAAGAGATCGATTCTGGACACGGGCTCTCAACCACGAGTTTTGACACACAGTCGTCCCACTGCCGCCATCCCCTCCACGTGGCCATATGTGGTCCGCCAATATATCTATATATATGTATGCATTAACCATTAGAAAAATGACATAATTCAGAGAAAAGCTTCTCTGCTGTACACAGTGCCTTTTACTCTCATCAGAGCCTCCTGGTTTTGGGACTCCCTCGGAATCAGAGTTCGGGTTGTTGCGTTGATTTTGGTGGACGTGGTTTGTTTCGGATAACGTTTAGGATTTTCCAGCGGTCGGTTGATTTTACGGTGAGCTTCCGTTGCTTGAGTATTAGCTAGCTGCAAAGCATGTTTCGCAGTTTCCCCCTCCCGTCTTAGGGTTCAGATAGTTGAATCCATCTTCTGATTCAAAGTTATGCTCGGTTGCTTTGAATTTGAAACCAAAGATGACTCTGGTTCTGTCTTTGCCTGTAAATTTTGGAACTCTTAAGTAATTGAAATGCGCTGCACTCTGTTTTTTTCACAATCTTATGGGCGATTCCTAAAGGTGAGAGATAACGAAGCTTGATTTATTTGTATTCGTTTATTCTTTGTGGCAAGCCTTAATATATGGCCAATGGAGTTTGTGTCAACTGCAAGGTATATGTTGATTCTTAGAGAATCTATTATCCATATTTGTACTAACATCAAAAAGTGCCTGCCAAACTTTTGCATCTGTTCCGATCATTATATTATCATGACTAATCAGTTGTTATAGAGGCTTTAAAGAAACACCAGATTACTGTCTTGTCTGGTCACGGGAAAATTTCACTGTTAAAATTTGGTTTCCGGGACAGAACAAACATGCTTCAAGATTCTGCCTTGAACTTACCATTCTTCATTGAAATATGTTCGGACAGAGTCGGCGAATCTGCTTATAGTCCTCTGCTAATTGTGTTCCAAAGGGCGAATTATACATACTTTTTTTGTAAGTGTTGAACAATTTTAAATCATTGAGACAAAATAAAAGCAGCCACCTTTTTCATGTAGAATGGTATATCATATTCCAAATCAGGCACAAGATTTGACAGTACTAGCATCTATATCTTGATTTGCCTTTCCAAGGTTTGCTGTCACATTTGCATCTTTTGTTAATGGTAATGCCTGATTCTTCATTTAATAAAGTCCAGCTCTATGTCATTCATAAAGTACTATTATGGCATGAAAAATTTGGATAATTGGCTTGTGGTTCCATTGATCACGAGTTTTCTTCTTAGCAACTGTAAGCAAATCTGGCTCATTCTTTTACTCGTTAACTGGAAGTATTCTATGCAGTTATTACAGCTAAAACTCTGTAACTGTTGTCACAGTTTGAAGATGTAGCGTGAGATGAATTTTGCCAAATTGATGATCTTATAGCATCCCATCCTGGTTGTCAAAAGCTAGTTGACTGTTTCATTCGAGTAATATTGGAGGTAGATATGCTGGTAGCTTTGTTGATCACAGAACGGAACAAGGGAGGTATTCAACTCTGATTAAAAGAAGGGAAGCAATGTTGGGACAAGATTTGTCATCCCGAACACTTAATGCTGCATTGGCTTCTGCATCTGATAGCAGTCCAAAGAAAAAAGCTTTGACTTTAGCTTTTGATAATAACATGCTGTCAAGTCATTGCTTGAAGAACAATAATACAGATTTGGATGGTAGTGACTTCTGTGGGCATGATACCTTGTTCAGTGACAAGATCACCGTGGTTGGCAACAACTCTTTTGGTTATTCACTTGGTGACATCACCAGCAGTGATCTTGATTTCTTTGAAAATGCTGAGAACAAATATTCAGGCAATTTTTTACTTTATGATTGGCCAGAAATACAGAACTTTGAAGATGTTGACAGCATGTTTAGGTAATAATGAATTGTTTCTTTGATCAGGTTTTCATTGTCATAATATTGTTTAGACTTATAAATGTTCCTTGTCTTCCAGAAATTGTGATTCAGTATTTGGTCTTGGCGTCAATAAAGAAGATCAGTTGGGTTGGTTATCATCACTGACTGATTTAGGAGGTTCTGGAGATGTGCTGAAGTCGGATGTTAAGTTTCCATGTCCTGAGACAAATGTGGTGGAAAGCATTTCAGAAAGCCACAACTCCTCGCAGGACTCTTCTATAAATGATTCTGCCATGATTGGTCTACCCATTAGATCTAAGGACAGTTCTTGGACTTCAGAGAAAACTGATTGTTGTGTGCCTTCTGTGAATGGACCTCCCCTGGCTGATACCAAGGATGGATTTGTCCCTCATAAGCAGGTCAATTATGTTCTCAAAATCTGATCTCATGCTTCTCTTCTTTGAGACTTGTGAAACCTGCATACTATCTCAAATTACAATTTGCTACTTATACGAGTTTTTTTGTAGGGACTAGAATTCAATGGTCAAATTTTTCCGAGAATTTCAACTTATAATCTTTCCAGAACAGGCAGTGGTGACATGGTATGCTGGAAATTTATTGATTACTGTTAATTTACTGAATTAAAGTTCGCTTGTTGATTTTTTTCACCAGGATTATGAAATAGATTTCTATTGATAATCCAATAGTCTTACTGTGGCTATGCGGGAAGGGATTTGGTTGCAAAATTGTAGAAAATTTCAGCTCTTGGTTTAATTTTGAACTCCATTTATGCATGTCAGAGTTCAGTGATTATCACCATCCATTCATTAATTTTTGCCAATCAGTGTGACTGCATTTAATTTGTGTTTGATGCATTTGGCAGATCAATAAAAATGACATGCATATTAAGCTACAGAGTCAATCTGATGGGAGAAGCAGTGTCAATTACTCTGGAAATGGTAGTCTCAATCACATCAATGAACTACCAAATGAAGTAATGCAGCTTCCTTCTGGGCTCACTTGTCACCAAACTTCCTCATCTGTTCAAATGCTACCCGCCAGTTGTCCAAAGTTGTGTAGTTATTTACAGAATCATGTACCTCTTGTGCATTCAGATAACAGTCATTTGTCTGATCCAGCTTCAGTACATACGAAACTATCAACTGTGAAATCGGAGGGTAATGGTTTAGTTCCCATTCCCCTCGGATACTCCTCCCATACATCCAGTCAATTGCAGCATAGAGTGAGTCCTCATGATCCTCGATCTGAGGTGTCTGATTTAGCAGTGTGTCAACAAAGAGAAAAGCTGCATAGTTGTCAAGGTAGTCAATCTTCCATCAACAGCAGCCTAAAAAATGGAAGTGCGACAATATATGATCTTGGATCTGTAGAAAAATGTGAGAATTATGGTGATCCTGAAGGGGTCAGCTTGGCTTACCCAGCAGAATTAGGTTCCTCAAATGTACACAAAAACTTGACAATGAGTTTGGGGCTGGATGATATTTCACTAGAAGCAGCTAGTTTTCTCCAGCTTCAGCAAGTTACGGAACAGGTATTACTTCTAACAGAAATAGAACAATTTTCTCTGATTATGTATCATGGCAAGTTCATATAGTTGCATGTTTATCCTGAAAGGTGCTTCTATCATGTACCTGTTTCTATCCAAGCTGGTCATTATTGAACTGTTTTAAGAAATGTTCATAAATGATTACAGTGAACATTCTGATTTCACTTGGATTAGATAGAATTTGACGAATCCATTGCCTTTATACTAAGCTTCTCTGTGTTTGCCAAGCATTCTTGTGTCTTCAATTACAACACACAGAACATGGTGAGGCACAACAGTTTTTCTTCTATTTACTTTGGCTTAAGCGTAAAAAGCAGACTTCCCTCAATCAGCCCATCCTAGACCCCACCTGCTAACACCTTTGCAAAGGTGTGAAACAACCACTCAACCTTTATTACATATTCCCAAACAACCTATTAATTGATATTTTGTTGGAGATGCTAATATGCTTTGATGAGTTACTCTTTACTCTCTGGTTTTAAGATAGTGCATCTTTAGCAGTCAAAGTTAGTGTGACCCATTTGCATTGTGGTTTTAGGGTTCATTGTCCTATAACTAGAGTATAAGTTTTCAAATGCTCTGTTCTCTTACATATTCAACTGTTTTTAAGACTGATATGGTAAATTCTTGGTTTAGTTGGATTTGAGAACGAGACTATGTATAAGGGACAGTTTGTACCGTCTGGCTCAGAGTGCTGATCAAAGACACAACCATGCAAGTCTGGATGTTGGTTGTGGAGATGAAAGGGAGTCCGGCATGGCTGAAGGAACAAACAAGTATGTGACCTGTTTCCTGATCAATATGTCATTCGTTTGAAAATATAATTAGTACCTTAGATACACATACTTTCTAATTCTCGTGTATCAATCTACGATGGGAAAATTATTTGTCTGCTCATTTTTGCTGCAAATGTGTAGTTGTTTTCCACATGCCATGTCCTTTGACTACTGATGTTCTCTGATTACCTTCCTTGCAGGTGCAACCAATTCATGGATGTGGAAACGGATACGAATCCTATAGATCGTTCAATAGCACGCATATTGTTTCACAGGGCTTCAGACTCACCTTCTGCTCCTGCTCAAAACTCATTTCCTTTCGAGTCACCTACTACTGTAAGCCTCATTTCAAGTGCCATAGATCCAACAGTTGTATGAAGTGACCATTGATGTTGTTATGGTGCTGTGTTGACTTTCTGTCCCGTGAGCAGGTTCACGGGTCTGTAGCTAGCCCACTGGCAATTGGTAGAGAATTTGATTAGTGGACAAACTGTCTCTGAAGTAGAGAAGGTCTCAGAAAGCTGATGCAATATTGCTCCAGCAGAGTTGAAACCGCCATGCGCCGTGTATAGAAGTGCTCCTTAGCATAAATGGCAAACCATTTCGTATTTCTGAATGCCATATCTTACTTTCCTGCTTTTAATTCTGCCATGGTGCTCTTCACTGTAACATTTTGCTCGGTAAATTATTTAATTTTTTGTATAGATGCCATTCTGTCTGTCATCGGGCAGAGTTCACTGTTTGTGCCCGCGTGCTGGTGGAGGAAATATGCTAGTGCTGAGCTTGCCTCTTAGTTCGGTCATTAGGTCAGATTCCATTAATCATGCAGAGTGTGAAAGGGTCTGCCTGAAACCCATCGTCTCGCCTCATCCTTCTCGAACGTACCACTGACGTATTGGTATGGCTGCTTATTCATGCCTTGGCCTTTCCTTGAGCTCTGGTTCAGCATCATCCCCGCACCCCAAAATATGAATAGAGTTGAGCAAATTAAAGGGCCCCCTTTTCTCCATACTTCCTAGTTGTGGAAAATTATATATAGAAGTTTCACTGATAAAAAGTGGTCGTTTCAATCTTACCCCTGCTGAAATACACCACCGCATGTCACAATATGGATTGAAATGTTTTTGAAGATTTAAAAGCTTTTCAAAATTAAAAAGAATAATGAAAAATTAAAAAGTGAATAGATAAATACGTAAATATATTAAACATCGAAATATTAGAAATGTTGGAGATGAGTAAATTTTGAGTGGCTTTATTGTGTGTTTTGTTTTGCACTTCATGAAAATGGACTTTTTTTGGTGAATATATTTGCTTTAATCATCAATTCTTTTTTATATGAAATAAAAATTTATACAAAGTTAATATTCATTACTAGATAACATTTTCTTGTTCTAGGTGCAACAAAACTAAATAACATTTGAAATGATTAACGTAGACAAATTTAAACATCTTTATTGTTTGTTTTAATACTTAATTTAATAATAAAAACTAATTTTAAATTTTTTGTGTATGTTTATTCATAAGTTATTTTCTGTGAAAATTTAAAATTATTAAAAAGTATGGTACTCTATCAGGTAGGATTTTTTATTTTATTAAAAGTTACAAAACTAAATAGAAGTTTGAAAGTGTTTAAATTCAGATGATGGTACATGTTGCAAGATCTTACACCAGCATATATCATCTAGGTATGGATAGAAAAAACATATAGTTCAATCGTGAAACCTTTTTTCTTTTCTTTTGTTTTTAAACTCTCGTATGTTTAAAGTGAGAAGAGAATTTTGTCGAATTTTCTAATTGCAAGTACTTTCGTGTGGTGTCAACCCTTATATGGCATCGTCTCATTATAAAGTTAACTGGACACCCATTTTCGTGTTCTTCCCTATTAGAATTAATCTTCTGACAATAAAACCCTAGTATTGAAGATGCATATGTAATGCGTACGAAGCTTTACCCTGGCTATTCACCAAATACAAAAACTCTCGAATCAAAGACATAATCTTGTCAAGAAGGAGAAACTGAGAATCATCAAACACGGTCGGTTTCTTCGCTAATCATACTGTTGTCGGAGTTGCATATCTCTCTTTCACTTTTCCATGTTGCATGCGAGGATTGGCTCTTCATTCTCTTGCTCTTTTCCTCATATCCCTAAACGTCGACCCTTACTTTTTCATAGGTTCTTTATCTGTATCTTTAGAAGGTTGATCGCCACATGCGGC
The DNA here is from genome assembly GCA_019155195.1 of Avicennia marina. Classification (NCBI taxonomy): domain Eukaryota; kingdom Viridiplantae; phylum Streptophyta; class Magnoliopsida; order Lamiales; family Acanthaceae; genus Avicennia; species Avicennia marina. The sequence goes on from JACDXK010000032.1 coordinate 2,050,605, forward strand.
TCAAGCACATCCTGAAACCACAGTACGTGGATACCAACACAAACATGAAGACGATTTGTCACCTATTCGACAACTAGAGCTGTTATTACTCAAAAGGGAACTATGCTGTTGACTGGCTCCATAGGAACGTTGGGGCAAAAGGTAAATGTAACACACGGCTGAAAGTACTCAACTGCATCTCACTCTCTCATTTATACCGACTGACTGAGCCGTAGACTCCACCACTGCACCCGTAGAACAACACAATTCAGGGTAAGAAGAAGTGCCAAACTTTCTTGAAAAACAAGTGTCAGACACAACAATGGTAGGGACGATACATCTCAAGGGAAGAGTAAAGATTAATAATAGAAGAACCACACCACGGAAGTCAGGTAATGTCCTAATTCATTTCATCGTGAATTTTAGTTACCACACCACGGCAATTGCTCCCAAACCCTGCCCTCACTTCGTCCACGCCTGGAGGTTTCAATTTTTAACCCATATGAATATAGGCTCATTTAACCCTCCCTTCACTTCGCCCATATATTTAGTCGCAATGTTTAAGAGTTATATACTCAAAACGCACGTACAAAAACATTACAAATATTTAAAATTTAATCACTAAATCATACCAATAATTATATAACACACGTTATATATATATATATATATATATATATATATATCCCCCATTTGGTAGAGGGATTTTGTTGGACAAAGATATTTAATAAGAATTGTTTAGAGGTAAGTTTTAGTCATAAGATTTTATTAAGATAAAATTTTTAATTTATTTGAGTGTATATTTAAATATTAAATGATGCGATAGTATATGTAAATAATAATTATTCTATAAAGAATATATAATATAATTAGAGAAAAATTAGTTATATAAATTTAAATTTGAACGAAATTTTAAAGTGTAAAATATTTTGATTGGTAAAAATTTGAGTGAATTGAAAATAGTAACAAATGAGAATCAAACAAAGCCATCTCTTTACGATGTTCATAAAATTTTACGCAAAAAAAGGCGCACGTTACTTCTGACATCCAAGTGGCCAACAATGGCCACGGCTTTTGCCTGTTTTCCTCGAAATCACGCAATAAAACAAATCCTACTACTATTTCCCACTGAGACCATAGCTTCAATTTTCTGTCGTAATAATTTAATTTAAATTCAGAGAAAAAAAAAAAGAAAGAAAGAAAAAGCTGATTTCGTGCCATTATCTAATCATTGTCCGATTATCTCTGATCATCTGCAATTACGATCGATGCAGCCCCGGAGAAAGATTCATCCGTCAGCGAGCGATTCAACGATGAATGCGAGACGTCCTCGTGTTCCGAATCGACGCCCACCTTGATCAGCTCCACCTTCGCCCCAGCGGTTGCCCCTCAAAATGGGGAAATGAATTTCCCAACCGAACAGCCATTTTCTTTCAAAAACCTGCCATCCAAAAGGTTCATAAACTGAGTAGCCCATTAACCAAACTAGCCTTAATGAGCCACGAACCCTAATTTGCATTCCCTCAATTGCATCGTTGTTGTGATTCCAGAAACCATAGCGTGGCAGTTTTCTATTGCTTAGGTTGCACTTTTCAGTCACCCTCTGTCCCCCCATTATACCTTAAGCTGCAACCCCGATTGCATGACCAAGCCCAACAAATCCCATGGTCGAACAGCCCGTCATGTAAAAGAAAGATCTGTACTCAACTCTTGCCTGTTCCCAACTACACCCCCGAAGTGTTGCCTATGAGCTCTTCTTCAATGTGATGACCCAAGAGAATTCGGGATAAGAAAAAAATATATGAAAAGGCCAAGGGTTGTTGACACCCTGAGAAAGGTAGAAATGACAGAAGAAGAACAGGCACAGCCTCGCCAGTCTAATCGTTTGAATCCCTTGATCTTAAAGAAAAAGTTGAAGATTCAAATTCACTCAACTATTAACTGAATGTAAGAATTGTCTCACCTAGCTTTGTCGCCCGAGTGATTGAGAAGGGCGATTAAGAGGAGCACTTGAGTGAGTTGGGCTGATTTAATTGGGTTTAAAAAATGGTAGATTGTGTTAAGTTTTGAGAAAAAAAAAAAAAGCTGTAATGGATTGCGAGAAGGGTTTTCATTTAGACCTTAGATCGGTTTGTCCTTTTTTTAAAAAAAAAAAAATGCAGTGTTCTCTAGGCCGATAGATTGTGGGTATGGGCTGAATAATAATGTTTGAGTTGAAAAAATTAAGTATTTGGGTCATGTCTATGTTTAGTATTGAACTAAGTCTAAAACACTCTCGATCCCTATAGTTCAAATGTATAAAAATCTTCCGAAACTATTATCCTTAGTTTGTTTACCCATCAAGAAAGAGAGTTGTCGTCATATGTGAAAAAGAGTTGCCACACCCATCACATGTAAACGAGAGTTGTTAGGCCCATTGCTTGTGAAAAAGAGCAACAGTGTCCATTACGAATGAAAAAAGTTGTGGCACCCATCATGAATGGAAAAGAATCACAGCCGCATTTAAGCATTCAAACTTTACACGATAAACAACAAAGATGATTAGTTTGTATGCATGGATAAAATGTGCAAGTTAAATGCTTCAATTAAAAATTTCATGTTCAACTTGAGTGGTAGAGAATATTAGAATATATTTTACAATATTTGTTTAAACATCTTAAACATTTAGTTACGTGTTGTAGGTTTGCAAATATTTTGTTTCCTAATTTTTAGGATAAATTTTCTATTAAGTTATTTTCTATTTTGGGTATGATTATACTTGTCTAGTAAAATAAATTGAAATCATTTTTGATTAATGACACAACAATTCCAACAATTATCTTTCAATGCTCCTAAAATTATGTGTCTTGAGCTAAGTGAATGAGAGACATGAGTAACAGAAGAAATAAGTTTCACTCTCACTCTAGAGAGATTCATTTATAGCCAAACGCATCGACATCCATAGTCTCAAATAACTTGCTCATATGTATGGTCACAAGTTATTCTAGAACTATACATACTCTCTCAATAAATCAAAGCCAAAATCATGTAATAGAACCATGCATGCAAAGTCTCCTCGATCGTGTCATCGCCACTTAGAAGCCAGAACTACTTCCAGCTTCTTAACGCTAGTCTAAATATCAGCTTTCTAAAGGCATTAAGGAGATCAAGTGTTATGATATTTTTAGAGGAAAGGAAAGAAAAAAAATTGTAAGTATGGTATTATAACTAGTATCATTTCGAAGATCATAAACACTTGGAAGGTTAACAATTTTGTGGCACGCATCAATGTTTGAATACTAGGCAAATACACGAGATTTTAAGTTTAGGTGATATTGAAAAAAAATGTTGTGCATATTTTTCGATATTTTATGACTGCTAAAACCAACTATTGAAATGGTTTGTTGATTTGGGTACATATATAGATGGAATATTCATGTTCAAAATAATATATATTAGTTAATGTCACATATTTTATGATACGTGTACATGTATTTATAAATTAAAAAATTATTATTTTTTACGTGATAGAAATATAATTTTTTGAAATTAAAAGTACAAAAAATATTTGAAATTAAAAAGAAAGAACGGTCAAAAAATTAAAAAGAGAGAAAATTTGAGATAAAATACAAATAAATTTTTACCCCTTTTTTTCAAAATTTTTTATTAATCATCATGTTTCTCACATCTTAATCGTTGTTGATATAATATGATCTATCTATACTATCTAATTAAGGTTATGGACCATATGATAATTACCTCTAATTCTAAATATAGATGGATTAAAACATCCTTATTTTTATTCTTTGCTCTTTTTTATATCTATTTTACTCTCTCTCTCTCTGTCTGTCTTCCCTCCAAAAATATAATTTTATATTTTTATTGTAATTGATAAAATAGCATTAGTACTACCAAAGCCAAGAGTCGAAAAGGGATATATGTGCTTATTGATTCGAAGTGACATATAAAAAAATGTAATAGAATGGATCCCCGATCGCTTTTAACAGCAACGAGTCTGCATCATGGAATCAAAGAGATGATTTGCAGCATATCGCTACTTCTTCCTGAGCACATTCCTCAGAGGAGAAAGATTTGCTCGCCACGCTGGGTTCACTTTCATAGGAAGTTGGTAAGAAATAGCAAGCCCAAGTTCTATTGCCTTTGGTATGAGAGGTCTTGCCTTCTTCACCAAGGCGGAGAAAGCTCTTGACAAAGGGGTATTTTGTTATAGACCCTCAAGGATGTGGCTGACTATGGTGTCTTCAGATCCTGAAGAATCCTCAAGCGTCTTTGATCATCTTTTCCTTTCAATCTCTCTCGTTTCTACCTTTTTCCGAGTTGGTTGCCTAAGACCCTCTTCTTTTCTTTGCAAAATTCGCAGTTGAGATCACCTTTCATGATCCCAAATCCACTGGTGAGGAAGATTATTGAGATTCCCTATGTCAATAAGTGGCGAACAGCACCTGCACTAGTAACGATTTCTCGATTAAGAAATGTCTGCTTTAGGTAGTATAAAAAAAATGGTAGCTATATTTTCAAGATTGGATTTCATATTCGAATAGACCTCCTAACCATTATTAAGTACAATCTTCGTCAAATTAGATCAGCTCTAGAGAATTTTCATTTTATTTATTGAATCACATAAAATTTTATCCAACTCCATATTTGAAATGAAATGTATGAGCTACATATGAACAGAGGATAAAGAGAATTTGCCATTGAAATTGGAAGTTGCAATAGATCAAAGTGGAAAGGAATTGATAAAACAATATTGGAAACAAAATTCTGTCTCTATACTCATTGAGGCCATAGGATTTTGTATAAAATAGAAAACAAAAAAGAAAAAATCTATGAAGTGAATAAAATTTTAAAAATAAAATAGAAGTTGAAAGAAGTGAATAAAATAAATAAAAATTAAAAGAATAGTGAAAAATACGTAAATAATTCAAAATATTTATAGTGAGGATAAATATAGTGTATATAATAAAAATTTATACCATAGACAATAGTATATGTAAGCCCATGTCAAACAGGACAGCAATGCTTTATTACAATTTGTTTCGATTAGGTTGTTGTCTCCGTCTCCTTCGTCCCAACAAGAAACCAAGCCAGTCACTTCGCCCACCAACACCACCTCGATCATTTCGCCTCTTGCTTATATCTTTGCATTACATTCTTCTCAAATTTACACGCGAGATCCTACAATGGCGTCCGCAGTTTTCGCTCAATCTCTGTTCTCTCAGAATTGCACTTCAGCGTCGCCAATTTCCAAGAAAAGCATAATCGGCAATGTTCTGCCTTTCTGTGTTTCTGTCAAGCAACCTCTCAGTATCTCCAGATCTCAAGTAGTCTCGACCGATTTCAAGAAGGCCCAGAAGAGTTTTGTCGCCAACTCAACCTCCTCCGGCGACGACAGCTCCTCTGCGGAAACCCTAATTGAAATGAGTATGCGTCTCATGTCAATTGGTTTGTCTTATCCTGCATGTTTGGAATCACTAAGCGTGTGTGTTTATCTCTTTACAGAGTACCCTGCATTTCCAACGGTCATGGACATTAACCAAATTCGCGAAATTTTACCTCACCGGTGCGTGAAATTTTACCGTTTTTTTGGTTCACAGTTCCCTTGACATGATGGATTAATCTTTTACGACAGTGCAATTTTTCATCTGGTTGTTACGTCTGGTTTGGTTTTACCTTCGGCGTTGCAGGTTTCCTTTCTTGCTAGTGGATAGAGTGATTGAATATAATCCCGGGGTGTCGGCTGTGGGCATCAAGAATGTGACAATAAATGATAATTTCTTTCCCGGCCACTTTCCTGAGAGGCCTATTATGCCCGGGGTGCTCATGGTCGAGGTAATCAGTCGATTTTCCTTGCCTTGTGATGATTAACCTTTACATTCCTTATTAAATTGTTTCTGAGTTCCGTATTATTAAATGCCTTGATTCAAATTCAGAACAATTATGTGCACAATTAGTAGCCTCCTCTCGTAGATCCATTCACTAGTTACTCACGTCATAGTCTTGGTGAAATGGAAGAAGTGGCAACTGGTACCACTTCATGGTTCTCTGGGGCGTTGCTCATAATAACATGATATATCTATGTGTCTTATGTGTTGTTATGGGGAAAAGAGTGAGTTTTTTAGGGGTGTGATTCAAAGTTAATGCAGCTCTAATAGGTAAATGCCGTTCGCAGAGATTTATTTGAAACTTGAAACTTGCCAACTGAAAAATCAGAAGATATACCGAACAAATTAACTATTTAAGAAGCAGTGCTGAAGCACGCCCGTTTAAGTATAACAATACTATTTTCTAGAGTCATAACATGGACAAAAATTGTATAGAAAACACCCTGCCTCTCTAATCTGTAGCCAATCAAAGGTAGAGTAGCTTAACTTTGGTGGTGAATTCGTTGTGTCCTCAATTTGAATCATCAGACTGTAGCACTTGTAAGAATTGCTACAAAGCTTTCACATGATGCCATGGAATCAGTCCACTAGTGGCAAAGTCAAATGCAAGCTAAAATTTTTAAAATATTAATTTAGTTAAAAAATGTTGTGGCTGGTTATGCCTTAAGGGAATATGTAGTTAACGAGGGCTTTAAGTTAAAAATGAAGCTTTACCCAAGAATTTGGCTGCAAAGGTTTTTCTGTAATTGGAAAATAAGCATTTTGTGTTAGCATCTGCAATATTTGGAAGATTTTTTCTTGGAATTTTTGCTAAATCTTTACTTGTTATGATGTCCTAAACTGTCAACAGGGGTGAAAAAACATGCCCCTTATTTGTCAAGTTAACAGGGAAACATAGGTTGATATGTTTCTGTTGGGACAATCTAGTCAGAAAACCCAAAAGGAAGCATCTTTTTAGCCGATTTTTCCTAGCACATGGTTCACCTTGGGGTCTAAGGGAGGTTCACACATTATGAAAAGTGGCTTTGTATGGGTGATTCTCTAATTATGCGACCAAGAGAGGAAAAGGAAAAATAGATCATCTTTATTTTATTTCTCTAAAATGTGAAATTGAGTAATTTGGAGGATATAGGAAATTTAAAATTTGAAAAAGAGACATACCGACGGTCCTTTCTGATGTCAACCAATCTTGTTGGCTACTTTTTGCTAATTCATATGAAGACTTTCTTCAGCATTGAGTTCAAACACCTCAAACCTTGCTTCTTTGATTTTTCGTTCTACTTCTATGCTGGTTGCAGCAGCCTTCTGTCAATTAGAGTTTTCTGCTCTCGTTTCTTTGTCAATCAGCGGTGTTCCTTTCCCACATTGATCAATCTTGTTTTACACTGATGATTTATGATAAGAATTTATCCAAATAAATGCTGCCTAACTCTTATTATTGCATTGTATTTTGTTTGCAAATTTGTGAAAAAACAATTACCCCTAAACCTTGTTTTTAGTTCTAAATTTAAGTGAATTGGTTTTCTAAACTGTGTTTCTAACCTAACTGCAAATAGCAGCAGCTTACGGCAGCTACCTTTTTCACATGTGACCAGTAAATTCCAATGGGCATCTTTTTTTCAGTGGTTGTGTTTGTTCAAGAAGTGACATATTTGATACTGCTGGATGCAGGCAATGGCCCAAGTTGGCGGCCTTGTTATGCTACAACCAGAAGTGGGAGGCTCACGTGACAATTTCTTCTTTGCTGGAGTTGACAAAGTAAGATTCAGGAAGCCTGTTGTTGCAGGAGACACCTTGGTAATGAGAATGAACCTCGTCAAACTGCAGAAACGCTTTGGAATAGCAAAGATGGAAGGGAAAGCGTATGTAGGTGGCGATGTCGTTTGTGAGGGTGAATTTCTAATGGCTATGGGGAGCGATTGATCTGCATACGATGCTGTACTTTTGCAGTACCAAGTGATTATATTTTTCCTCTTCACAGCTATAACTTTGAACTTTCTCTTCTTGTTTGTTTGTTGAGCAAACCTTGCTGCGACTGCTTCGCCATTTTCAATCAGTTGAATAGAGGGACTAAAGTTAAATGCGGAGATCCAATTTATTATGTTAAGTTCTTTGGCAGAACTTGATGCCCACTTTCATCTTTCCTCAGATGATATTAGGCCATCCTGCAAAAAGAATAATTAAATTGGTAATTTTTGAGGGCTTTTCCCCCTCAATATTCTTCAAATGGCATGCTATTTTCTCTCTCTACCGGTGACCACATTCTTGCTTTATGTCACTACAGTGTACAAAAGCAATGCAAGATTCATGCCAAAAGAATTTTGAATTCTCTCTGGACTAACTTAAAGCATGAAATGATGGATCCAGCTCTGAGCTTAATTCTCTACATTGCAAAGTTTCTTCACACAACAGTGTTCATATCAAAGGCCTTTACAAACCAAGGGCTCCAAGGGGTGTCTTCCCCTGCCCCGCCTCAAAATAGAAGATCAGCATAGCTAACATGGCAATCCTGGCGTGCTTAATCTCTGCGAGCTTCAGTCTCTCAAGCTTCTCAGTGTCAGGTATGTAAACTCCATCCTTCAATGTGCCAGCAAACCCCAGTGGATCAAAGAACTTCCCTCCAGGGTAGCCCTGTTCGCCGGTGGCGTTCGCGAAGTTCTCGGCGGTTCTCGACCAGGGAGTGGCCCATTCCACAGACTGGGAGTCAGGGTTGAAGAAGTCCACCCATCGCTTGCTCTCTACCCACCCCATGAGGAGGAGCTGAGTTCCGAGGAGCGTGCCGAAGGAGAAGGGCGCCAGGGCGCCAGGTTCGGCCCCGGCTTTGAACCAGGGGACGCCGCTCCAGGCCTGACCGATGAAGATGCCGACGACGGCTGTCATCGCCCACCTGCCGTGGATGAGTTCAGCTTCCCTGTACCATTTTAAAAATGCTGGATCCTTTCCGAGGCCTAGTGGGTCGAAACCATAGTCACCTGGAAGCCTGCAAATCATTTATGTCATCACCAATTAAAATCTGATACCTTGTATTTCCATACATTTAATTTTAAACAAAGGGACTTACGAGCCATCGAGCCACTCGGGATTGACAAAGTTACCGCCACCCCTAACACCAGGGAGCCAGGACTTCTTGGGGGCGGCGGCCGCCGCCACAATGAACCTCTTGGGAGCCACAGCACCGCCAACTCTGGCGGCAACAGGGGCGGACAGCAAGACCCGGCTCTTGCTGCCGCCAGTCAGAAAGGCGGATCCCAAACCATTCACCAACGCAGCAGAAGTGGAAGCCATGTCCCCTCAACTCTTCTCTTTTCTGCAAGAAGTCGGATACCGAAATCTAGGTGGTGTTAGTGTTTGGGAGTCCACTTAAAAGCAGAGTAGCTGTTGGGGAAATCAAAAGGACACTTGTCTGGTGAGCCAGGTAGGATAAGTGAAATCTGGAGAGGGAATCTGGGAGGTCTCGTGGATAGATTTCTAGCCAATGAGATGAACGAGCTGATCCACACTGGTTCCATCCACGTGGACCTTTTTTCTTCCTCTAGTTTTGATTTGGTTATTGTCTGCACCGGCTTTGCCAACGGAGTGACATGATATTTTTTCCCGACACAAGTATTTAATGTACGTAGTTTACAGGGTTCTTGGATGAACATGGTGGAACGTGTTTCACCTATTCGAGATCACTAAATGGGCATTGAGTGGATTTCACTGCTGTGACTCCTATGCCAATTTGTAATTTGATCGTAAAGTAACTATGTTTGTTTTTGTTATTGGTGTGTTTTTAACCATAGGTAAAATGTTGGAATTATTTGATGAACCCTTACTACTTGGACATCTCATTGTGCCCAGATTGATAGTTCTATTTGGACATATATTTCATGTAAAAGCATCAACTAAGAAAATATTGTTTGTTATAGTAATTTTGTGATTTTTTTGAAGATACAATATTTTTTAAAATTTTAATTTATTTATACTAATGAAATAAATCAATCATAGTTAGAGGGTGTTTGGCTAAATTTATTTTTAATAGCTTATAAAATTATATAATTTATAAAATGTTTTTAGAGCTTATTAGTTCATAGATCTTATTTTTGACTAAAAAGTATTTGGATAAAAATAATAAGACCATCTTATAAGATTTTATTAAAATTTATAATCATAAATTATTATAATTTTTTAACATAATAATGATAAAAATGAACTAAATACCATTAATATAATATAATTAAGAATATTTATTTCAATTTTTATATGCAAACTGAAGAAGCTTATAAAATGTCTTAAAATAAGTTATAAAAAGCTAATTTAATTTTAAAAGTTTGTAAGCTCACCTTAACACCCTTTGTCTGTGGTTATTGAGAGGAAATTTTTGTGATTGTATTTAGAATAATTTAAAATAATCATATTAATTTGTAATTATAATATTACGTAATTATCTAGTCAGTTTGATGGGTGTTTATGAACTAGATTACTTGATTTGAATTTAATTAAATTTAAAAATATTTTTAAATTTTATTGAGCTTGAACTCAAAATTCAAAAATTTTTTAAATTTCAATTTTACTATTTAACCCCTACTCGAACTTGAATTTGACTTACACAAAGTTGAGCTGACCAAATTTGAATAGTCATTAAACCAGAGTTGCGACCCAAACCCAGCTTATTTTCACTATTCTCCACCATGTCAAGAAGCTAAAACTGCTACTAATACCAATTATGTAATAGATTACGCAAGCTAATTTGCCAAATTTTAAAACGAATAATTTTGGTGCAATTATATATCCGCTATAGCTGGGATTTCGTGACAGGATATGGATTGCTTCGTGGTTAGTGCTGCTTTAACATTTTTCCTTGTATAACAAATCCACTAATTCATCATGACATTGAAAAACAAGAGGAATGGCAGGGAACAATAAAAGGTCCCAAATAATAATAATAGTAATAATATGTGGTGCATGAAAGCACAAAAGCAGCCACCCATGTATTGTAAGCTTATTACATCCACCGAAAGTTGACGGGCAAGGCGTGGTTTGGAGGGCCCTTCACCAACCCACGCTTTAACTTCATTTCATCAAAAAAACTTTTTAATGTATACTCTTTCTAGACACATGCGATGATGGAAAGTCCACTTTCTTGAATCATGGCATGCACCACGACATGGCATCATCATGTCGTGTGATCGAAAGGAAATCTTGTTGTTTCAACTTTGTTGGGTTTTTTTTCATATCCCATCTTCCCCTATGAGCTAATGGGTGAATAATTTGTGAAGGAGTTAGTGGTCACATGATATGATGATATGCATCATGGCAATCTAAGCTACGTGTTTGATACAAAGACTTCTTGCAAAAGAGGTTTGGATCAGTATCCTTTACTTTCGATTGAGGTTAAGACTTGTCTTCAATTGGTGGTCCAGAATAGATTTTCTTTCTCAAATTTTTTATCCATCTCCAAAGTTTTACTGATAAACAATAATTATGTATATATATATATATATATATATATATAACTGTGTCACGTAATACTAAAATAATATATACAATAATTATATATTAATGGGGTAGATGGATGGAAAGCTAAAAATTGAAATAAATGATTTACGGGTTGCTACTGGCATTTCAGTATCTGAAGAGTACATTTGGATACCATTGAATTGATGAAGTGTATCAAATTTAAAATAGCTGAGTAAAGCAATAGTGATGGATTGCCATGTTTCAGATATCAGTCAGATCATAGTTAGTGGTAGGAAATTTAATCTCAATATATAATCTTTTTCAAAATCAGTAAAAGTATGACACCCAAGATTGCTCTATAATAGCCCGTAACATGATGACACACAAAATTTTTCGAACATATTCAAGATCGGTTTATCCACACCAAATCCTTTTTCTCATTTTTACTCGGTATGTTTGATTTTTTGTTAGGGTAGATAGGAAAATCTTCATGATTTAAGTGAGTGAAAAGTTTATATTGGCTCGTAAGATTTGGGTAAATAGGAAAATTATTTTTGTATATATTTGATATGTAATAATGATTAAATAATGAGATAGGATATATGTTTATAGAGTAATAAAAAAAATAAACGTGAATAAGAAAATTATGCGGATGAATGTTTATTTGATTGTGAATAGGTATAACAATTAAAAAATATTAGATAGTTATAAATGATAGCAGAGAGAATTTTAAATTTGAATTTGAATAAAATTTGTATAGTAAGATATTTGATTTGTTAAATTTTTAATATGTAATAAATAGTATATAATAAAGCAACAAAAAAAAGCCAATGTTTTCTGAATTCAGATTTTTCGACAAATACATAGACCATGTATTCATGTAGTTGTTACGTGTGGATATATATATATATAGAGAGAGAGAAAGGCCAAAAATTTTTGATAAAAATAAGTTAGATATAAAATAAATAAAATTATAAATAATTAATTTGACATGACAAATATGATAAAATCGTCGTTTAAAATAATTCCACAATCTTAATTACATCTTAAAACCGAACATGCCATAGTTATTAAATATTGGTGACTAAAGGTTAAAGATAAAAAAGGGGACAAGAATTTCATGGGGTCAAACTTTTGTGGCCAGTGCCCAGTGCAAAGCTGAGATGCCTTCTTGAAAATTAGCCAGATTTCATGTACTTTGGCTTTCATGTGCTCCAGATATCTACTCGAGCTCGACTCGAGTCGATTTTTTACGAACTCGAGTAAAATTTTACAACTCGAGCTCGAGTTCGCTGGGCTTGGAACTCGAGCTTATCGAGCCGAGCTCGAGTCGAGCTCAAGTTAAATGTTAGATCATGTTTAAAAAAAATTTTAAAAAAAAAAGTCGAACTCGAGCTACTCGATCGAGCTTGAGTATTTTTTTGAAATACTCGAGCTCGACTCGAGCTCGTTATTGACCGAGCTCGAGTCGAGCAACTCGGTTGAGTCACACCCCTATCTGCAGTCATGGAATTTCACCTGACAAACAGAAGGGCTTGGGCTATGTTTGGAACCTCATTTCAATCCCACGCAATCCACCAACTTTATATTATTAAATATATCACTCAATAAAATTTTATTTAATTTAAATTCAAATTTTTTTTCTTACATATATAATTAATTAATTATTTTTTCATCATTACACTTATTTATAATTAAATCAATATCTATATATACATATATTCCCATATTTATATTTTTTATACCCTATAAACTAATAATTATTCTTATATACTATTATATCATCCAATCATTATTATATATTTTATACATTTATAAATAAACAAATTTGAATAAATAATATCATTCACCCTATCAAATTTTTTTTAAAAAATATATCATTAATTCTAACACAACTTTCATCAAATATCATTCTTCACCAAAACGCTTGTCCAAACATAGTCTTGGAGCTTACTTCCAAGTCCATGTGAACATATATGATGCTCGCGACGTTGGACTGGGTCCTTCCAAAATTGACCAAATGAAAGCGGAAAAGCGTGATTTTAAAACCCGAGACCTAACGGACGGAGAAAAAGCGCAACTGCAGAAAAGGTTGGCGCAGAGGGATGCCCATAGCCAAACCAATCATTTGTTGAACCCACAAATGCTAGCCTTTTATTTTATTTTAATTTATTTTGTTTAACATCTCTAACAAAAGTGACTAATGGGCATCAATTTGGTGGGAAAAGTGCCCTTTTTTCTCCAAAAGTAATACAAATTTAAATGCAAGTGGCACTCCAAAAAATTAAAAATGTATTTAACATCTGGAAATCATATCTCAGTCATAATTTTACATTGCATGCTTGAAAATTATTGATTGCAAAATTTGCTTCACTGTCTTGAAACGCTTTAATGATTTGATATTCAACGTCTCACTTCTAATTTCAAATGCATTGATTTGATTGGGATTTGGGCGTCTGTTATTACATTATATCTAACATTTCCAATTTTTGTTACTAAATGATAATTAAAAAAAAAAAAGAATTCAAGATCTACCATTGATCTAATTTATTGGCCCAATTTATAAGTTTTCTTTGTTTAGTTAAAGATAAAAATTTTGGTGATACAATATCTATCCATTAATGTTTCATCCTTCCAACATCTCTGATTCATATAGCCATAAAATTTTTATATATCAAAATGTATTTACTACTTTCATTTTTAAAAAATGTGTGTCTTACTTTTCTAAGTAAATAAAAAATATTTCCCAATTTTCCATTGTGTTTTATTATGAATAGTCTTTTTTTTTTGACACAGTAAAATTATATATTCTGTCATCCAATTGTATGGATTTCATACATTTGATCTTTATATTTTAAATTTTTAATATTGGTCACGCATTTAATCTTTTATCTTAACTTATTATGCATTTGCTCTTAAATTTATAAAATGCTTCACGTATCATGGTGAAATTAAACAATGATTGCTGAAAACATTTTAAGAAAATAAAGCACATGCTAAAATAAAAGATTAAGACTGTTTGGTTTGAAATTGTCATTTCTTGTCTTTCCATCAAAATGCGAGCACTTAAAATATATTACTTAATAAAATTAATATAGAATTATAATTATTCTTTTAAAATATAAAAAATCAAATTAAATATATAGAATCCATACAATAGAAATGACACTTTTAATTTTGCGTCCTCTATCAACTCCAACAGGCAACCAACCTGTAAATATGTAATAAATAAAAAGAAAGAAAACTCCAAAATCATTACCAGCACTTTGCATCCCATAATATACTACATTGCACACTCTATACGTGTGTATTTTAATATGTAAATATATTGAAACACAATGGATATATATTTAATTGTATAATTTATTATTTAATAAAAATTATTGATTTTGAATTTTTCTATAATTTTTAATTAACAACAATAATGTATAAATTAATCATATTTTAAAAATTTTAATAATATAAGTGAATTATTCAAATTAAAAAATGCAGACAATGAAATAATAAATAAAAAAATAAAAAGAGAAAATATAAAAACTGAAAACAACAATAAGTTTTAAAAAGACATTTTAATAAATTAATTTTGTGAACAAAAATGATTATTATTCACATTTCACATATTTTATATAATATTAGTAAAATTGACACATACAAAGAAAGATAAATTAAAAAAAACAAAATCATAAAAGATAGAAAATGATAAAAAAATAAAAATAAAAATAAAAATATAATTTTATATTATACGACTATAAGAGTAAATATATAATTAAAATAGGAATCAAACACTTAATAATATAATATTACTTACCCTTTTTATTCGAATTTCCAAATTCCCAATATCGAAGAACCCTCAAAACCCGCTCGATGCGGCACCCTTTTTTAATATTTAAGAATAAAAAATTAAAAATGTAATCAATTGATGGCAAAATCTCATGACTTCAATTGATTATATTTTTAATTTTTAATTTTTTAAATATAAAAAAAGTGTATTAAATAAAAAAATTATATGTAATATTTATTAAAATAAAAAATAATATAGAGTAAAAAATGTAGCTGTAATAAATTTGTTTTTTTATACCAAAATGTTACATAAATTAAACATATATGTGTAATAAAAAATATTTAACATCAATTTATTTAAGTGGTTGAAAATTTATGCATGCGTGAATTTATTTATTTTTTAACATTTCATATATTTTTTATATTTTATTTTGTTTCTTATTACTTGTAATTTTATTTTTTAATGTCTTATTTATTTTTTTAGTTAATGTACTTTTATATTTTCAAAAAATAACTTTAATGCTAATACGACAAAATCTACTGCTTCGGTGCACGAGCGACCGTTCAGGATCGTCGAGACTCCCCTTTTATATACAAAGCAAGCGTTACAATGCATCACAATCCCATCTTCTCTTCTCTCGTTAGTTAATTAAATTTCCCAGTATAGCTCTGTGTTTCGCTCTCTACGCGTCAGGAAGAAAGAAATGGCTGTGGTGGCACCGAGAATCCCGGTCTTCTGCATGCTTTTTGCCTTCTTTGTTGCGGCGGATTCAGCCGGCCATTCGGCGCCGGCGCCCTCGGCGGACTGCTCCAGCCTGGTGCTGAGCATGGCCGACTGTTTGTCATTTGTGTCTGCCGGGAGCACGACGAGCAAGCCGGAGGGAAACTGTTGCTCTGGGCTGAAAACAGTGCTCAAAACCGACGCGGAGTGTCTCTGCGAGGGCTTCAAGAACAGCGCCCAGCTGGGCGTGAAGCTCAATGTGAGCAAGGCCGTGACTCTGCCCGCTGCCTGCCACGTTTCTGCTCCCTCAGTCAGCAGCTGCGGCTGTAAGTTTCATCATCACACCGTTCTGCTTCGTTTTTCTTTTCCTTTCTCTGTAGAGAAGTTGGTTTTTGCCCTTTTCCTTAATGTGTTGCTTTACCTCTTGAGCTTTTTCAGTGGGAGAACAAAGTTCACTGTGCAGAATTTTATAATTTAATTTAAGGGCTTTTATTTGTAGAGCTGCTGCGTGTAGAATATAACCTTTGTTATTTTTTGGCCTTTTTCTTTCGTTAACAGTGAGCATAGGCCCCGGAGCTGCCCCAGGTACATGCATATCTAACCATTTATGATTAATTTATTCACATTTGATGTATATTTCTCAGTGTAGTTTAGTCCCACTTTGTTATTGTTCTCCTTGAAATAGGCAGCTGGACCAGAATTAGTTGAGTGCCCCTGCGTTTTTATGACCTCTTTAGCTATCATTTACTGGCCACTCTTGAAAATGAAAATTGTGGTGAAATTCTGTCTCGAACAGGCTGGTTTTTGTATTAGCGCATAGTCAGTCATCTTCTACACAACAAACTAGCCTCAGAATCTCAGATGTGATTTAAGTTCCTTGTTCATATTTAGTTTCCGTGTGTCATCTCTCTTTATATTTTTCTTGGGCATTCTTCTTCTATTGAGTAATAATAATTCTGCTAACATGGTTATGTTCCGTTCCGCCACAGCTCTCTCTCCGATGGCCCTATCTCCTAGCTCAGTCGCTGGGACTCCAACGCCCACCGTTGGGGCCGACGAAGCTGCGCCAGCCCCCGCCCCTGCCGGTAACTCCATGACTTCTTCTTCATCCATTGCTGCCCCCTTCAAGTTGCTAGTTCTTACAGTGGTAGCTGCTGTATCTTTTACTTCATTCTAAGTGCGTAAAGAGGGATCGCTCTTTTTGTTCACCGGTTGATTGTTGTGATGTTTGTTGATTAATATCTCACCTGAGTTAGTATCAGTAGAGAGCTTTGTTTAGCGTATATGTTGAGAGCAGGCGTGCATAGATGTTAGTATGATATCAAAATTCTTGTTATGATTTGTACGAAGTTTTTTTTATGGGGGATTTCATTTGCCCGTGTTATGAATTTTGAATTTTGACTGCCGTGTTTTGAATATTAATAATAATACATCTCTGACTCTCTAAAAATTTGAAACAATTTAAGATTAATAGGGCATCGCAGTCAGGTTCAAGTAAAGAAATCCTGAGTATGAATCTCGGACGTCACCTGTTTATGAGAAGGGTGTTCATTGTGCGAGGTTCCATAAATGGGGTCACAAATGTAAGATTTTACAAAAAGGACACTCCAAGGGAGTGTAATAGAGTAATTAAATATTAAAATTACAATTTTTTCTGTAACAGTTTAAGTTAGTACAGGAGAGAGATGATGTGGTTTCATAGTGAGGTGGGCTCTGTGGTCACTTTTGACTGCTAGCATGCACAACCTCATAAAGTTGTTGCTGATGATTGGAAATCTACTTTAACAATTGTTGTTGCTTGTCATGAAATATTGCTTTATATTTTTTGGTCAATAGCTGCTGTCTTATTTTTTGGAGTCCAATATAAGATTAATAAAAATGATTCGAAATTTTTCATTGGGCTAAACTACTTCGCCCAGGAAAACAAAAGGTTAAGGCTATGGCTATGTTTATTTTTAAATTTAAACATGTGTTTTTAAATATTTTATTTCAAAAATTATATAAATATATAAGAAAGAAAGAGATAAAATTTAAAAAATACAATAATTGAATGTGTATTTTTAAAGTAAAAAATTATAAAATAAATATCATTAAATTTTTTAAATTTTATGAGATAAAAATACTAAAAAATATATGTTTAAATTTAAAAACAAAGAAAGTCAAAGACGTTAATCTGCGGATGACGTAATTTGTACAGTATGAAACATGTTTAATATGGTGGGTTTCACATCAGATAGAATGTAAGGGATCTCTTTGCAACTGGTCAAATTTGAGCAGCTCAGCGAGACAAAACATTGCAGATTTCATCCCATTTTTTCAACTCAGAGAACAGAGATTTTCGTGCTGAAAAAAGCAAACCATGTATAGAAGTGTCTGTCAATCACACAGAGCATGTTCAGAGACATGTTTCCCCATGCCAGAGGATCAACGTATAATCAATTCCCTTCCAAACGCCTAGCTCAAAAATGAAGTCATGATCATATCATCAGTAACACACAGTATTATTACATTATTTATACCCTAAAATAATTATTATCTCTGTATATTATCACATTATTCAATTATTATCATATATTTTATAAATATTTAAATATACAAATTTAAATAAATCAAACTATTCCTCACTTCAAAACCTTTCTCATCCACCACACATCATCTCCCAACAAAATCGCCCCTCCCAAACATAGACTAAAAAATTGAAAACAATCTTGAGGAACTGACCAATGAATTCATTTATCCTAACAATTGACTCATTTAAAGTAAACAAAACATAGTATTTAATAATAACTTCTCAAACATAGTCAAACATCAACGTGCTGTACATAAATTTAAAATCCAAAACTAAATTATTTTTAAAGTGTGCAATTTCAACCCACAAAGCATGAAATCATAACTCAAATAGCAAGAAAAGAGAACATGGCTCACACGTGTTTGATGCACAGCCTCAAGCTGTAGACAGTCCATTCAGCTGCAGAAAAGCCTGCATGGTCAGCAAACTATCCGAACCGGCCTGGTGGCTTCTCCCCGCGCACCGGTCCAGGTTCAGGCTCCTGGCCACCCGGTCCAGTCCCCCGTGCAGTCCGACGGACCGGATCACGTTCTTCAGGTCATAAACCACCGCGCCGAAATAAAGCCTCACCAGCACCATAAAACCGTTCAGATCGTCCGGCAACGGTCTCCGGGTCAGGATCTTGATCAAGAACCCGAAATCGTACGCCCCGTGGAATGTGATCCACGTCAAATTCTCGTGGAGCGAAGCCAGGCCCAGCCCGGAGACCTTGAACAGCAGAGCGAAGTGGTCGGACTTGATTCCCTCTTGCTTGTTCTTCAGGAAATCGATGCCCTGACGCCTGAGGAGCGATATGGATTCCGGGTTGTGGAGGTCGCGGTCCGAATCGAAATCCTGGAAATTGAATTGCCATATGTACCGGAATTCGGTGCCTAAGTTGGGAAGATTGCCGTCGGCGTCAGAGAGGGTCAACCCTAGTTGAATGAGGTTCAATGCGTCGACGTTTTGCTTCATGACAGCGTAGAACTCCGACGGTGAAAGAGAGGGGTGGCCGTGGCCGGGCACGCCGGCGGCGTGGTAAACGGTCCCCGGGAATTCAGTGTCCATGGAAGCGAAGGGGAATTGGGATAGAGATTTTTCGATGAGATGGAATTCTGAGACAAGATTGCTCTGCCAAACTTCTCGAACGACAATCTCCGACGACGCCATTGCTACGTTAAGTTTTCTTGAGCGGAAGAAATCGACGATGGGTTTTAACTGCAATCCAGGGCAAGAAGTTTGAGTTTAAATATATGACGACTCTTCCCCAACTCAATTCAAAGCATACTATACAGGAATAGTTTTTCTTGATGGATTGCAAATTTTTGATAGTATAGAAATCGTTTTTTTCTTGTATTTATATATTACTAATTTATTAGAAATGTATTTATAACCTTCATTATTTATATATTATTTTTTCTATATACACTCACAAATTTTATTTATTTCATTTACTTCTCTTAATTTATTTTTACTCCATATTTTCTATTTTTTAATTATATGAGTGCAAAAAATATAATTATATTCAAAAATTGTTATTGTTTTATTTATATGCATAGATATTGGGTGTCATTAAATTTTAAATTATTATATTTTTTGATCAATATCCTTTATCAATTTTAATTTATTCTACTTTTTCTTATTTTAAATTTCATTTTTTATCATTCATTTTATAAATAATGTAAAATAGTATTTATACAATCAAACATATATTTATCTTTTATAAAAGTTCCATGCCAATACAAAAAATCATATCTACCAAAGTTATTTTTCTCTTTTCAATCTTCTTCTTCTTTTCTTTCTATCTTCTTTTTGAATTACGTGCCATTTTTTTTATCTTTATTCACTATTCAATATTAGCTTTTTAGTAAAAAATTGAAACTCCATCATGAGAAAATTGACGATGCTTTTGGATTGACAAACAAATGATTTTTTGTGTTAAATTCTTTTTTTAAATAGTGGATTCTTTTCAAATGATTTAAGTGTTGAAAAATATAAGTATCAATTGACTTTTTAATATACAATTCTATAAAAATTTATCATTTAAAAATAATTTTATCATTATAAGTAAGTTCATAATATTTATATATTAGCAAATTATGAGAATAAAATTTGGAGTAAAAATTTTATTCTTTTCTCATTCACTGTACATAACGTATGCAATTTTCATTTAATTCTTTTATTTATTTTATTCTATTCATGTATATTTTTTGAACTAAGATCTCGAACATGGGCAATAGAGTTGTAATAGCATAGCGCAGTAAGACTCTTCATAAAAGACTTCTAACTCAAAGCAAAAAGCTTTCTGACTTGGAATCATTATTGCTCAAGCTTTCCCTACTAGCACCTATGGATGATGGATCATTTGTTGCAACATGAGCATTAGTACTAATCTTATTTTGGTCCAATTCAAAAATATATCCTATTAAATTTAAAGTGTGAAAATGTATTTAAATATAGTTTAAATAATTTTTTAAATTTGTAGGACAGCATTAAATGAATAAACTTAGATAATACAGCATTTGACACTTACCCATCGACCAAGAGTATGATAATTTTAAATGATAAGGTTGAGCAGGTTATCTAGGTTAATTTTTTTATGAATTAAAACCATATTATGGCAAAGGCTTGATACAATATTACAAAATTATATGATAATGTAGATATAAAGGCTAATAGTGATCTCCTTACTTTGCTACTTGATCAGTGAGATGGCTTAAGCATGAAAATTCAAGAAAGCGTTAACAAGCTTGATTTGGGAATTGGACGCGAGAGATGGCTAGGACAAATTAGAGGAACTCAAGATGGGGGCTTGGCTTCAAATGTTGACATGGCAAGACCATAAGGGTCAAAGAGCTTTTACTTTTACTTTTACAATCTAGCAGAGTTTCGATCAATCGCAAGCAGTGGATCGACATGAAGGTCAATCGAAAAGGAAGGATTGATCGCATAAAAACATGATCAACAAGGCAGGGTTCTTGAATTATGATTACAAGTTGACCAAATCGATCACATGAGAGCATGATTGACAAATTAGCTTTTTGGACTAATCAATTGCAATGCCATCTAGATCAATTGCTCCAAGTTGCCCGAAAGAGCTTTCAACTATTATATGGTAAATTTATTCTATTTAAAAGTTATGATAAAATAATTAAATATTTCAACTTACCCCCCCCCCCCCCCAACCTTAGAGACCTCAAGACCGAAAGGAGGTTTGATGCAATAAGAATATATTAGATAATTTATTTTGCAATATAAAAAAATTTTAATGCAGTGAATAAATGAGAAATTTAAATGTAAATAATTGCAGCAAAAAATAAATGTAGGAATCCATAGATGGCTATGCCGACTATATAATTTAAACAAGAAATAGATAAATGTTTGTAAAATTCAAACCTTTTGTAAAATACTACAATTGAGATAATTATCTATTGGAATAATATTCCAAATTTTATACAATAGAGATAGAAGGGTTAACAAGGAAAAGGTTTTGGAAAAGGATTCACTCTTTTCTAACTAATCACTCTATTACAAGTTGAGAGAAAGAGATGGATAGTAGAAAGGGTTTTGTCTATCTAAAATTTTGTTCTCCCAAGCTTGTCTTGAAGTAATGAAGGAGCCTCCTTAAATAGACTCTTGTAATGACATCTTTGTAGTTTTTGTATTGAATTGTACAGGAGTTCCTATGATTGAATAATGTTTATATAGCGATTTGAAAGTAATCAACAGTAGTCTACATGTTTGAAGAGTATTTGCACAGTGATTAATTGTCAATTATTAGACTTACTATCACAGACAATTTTATGCAAAAATATTCGGCTATTCCTAAATCTAGATACAAATATCAGAAATCTAGATAATAAAGAAGGATTAAAAATCCTTCAAGATTTAAAATTTCAAAGACATTTGAAATAGGAAATAAATAAAACAAAAATAGAGTTAGGAACTTTTTATCAATATTTTGAGATAAATTTCAATAAACATATTTCATCCAAATGCTCAGAGAATTGCCACAAATCATGCAAAAAATCAGACAAAATTCATAAGACCCCTTCAAAATATAAAAAACCTTACAAACCTCAATAAGAATACTATTAAAAAAAATCTCATAACAAAATTTATAAGAAAGGCAAAAAGCCTCAAGAATTTTTGAAAAATATAAAATGTTATAGGTGTAAACTAAAAAGAAAACTTCAAAAATTACAATTAGATGAACAAATTTTAGAAAAAATTTTAAATCTTTTAATTAATTCTTCAAAAGAAATATTAGAATCTGAAAAATTATCATCAAATTCTGAGGATACTAACAAAATCTTCCTAATAGAAGATGATGATATAAATTTCAATTTTGAAAATTCAGATTTCCCTTCAATAAATACTTTTTCAAAGAACAACAACTCTCCATTGATGTTATAAAGCAAATCAAAAATCTAAAAATTCAAAAGGAATACTTAGAAACACTCCTTAAAACTTTTCCAGATTTCCAAGTATAGAAAATACTGAATTAATAATTCCAAAACCTTCAAAAAATACTTATGATATAACTAAAATTTTAGGAAGATCAAAACAGATTAAAAAAGATGTAACAATCCAAAATTTACAAAAAGAAATAAAATAAATAAAAATAGAGTTAAAAGGCATAAAAAGAAAAATGAAGACAAGATTCAGAAATTATAAAACAAATCATTGAAACAATCAAAATTAATGAAGAAGTCAATGGAACTAATGAATATGAAATTCAAGAAAAAATCCAAAATATTCAAAACGTACCAGAAGACTTTTTATTTGTGCTAAAAGAAATTACTTTTAAAAAATACATCATCAAAATTACTCTTGAATTCTCCAAATTTTTAAAATGAATACAATTGCTCTCTTTGGTATAGGTGCAATCAAATTGTATAAAATATAACTTCGTCCCCAAAAAATTTCTTGAAAAAAACACAAGAAAAGCTTTTAAATGCAAATAATTCAAAAGTTCAGGTTAATTCAAAAGTAGAGGCATCAATTCTGAATGCAGAAATTTCTTTAAAAATTTCATTCCTTATTGTCAAAGACATACACTATATTGTTATATTGGGAACTCTTTTTGGAAACTTTTTTACTCCTAATAAGATAAAACCAATTCTATATCCTTTTGTGTAAATTTCAAAAAAATTTATTTTCTATTTCTTCAGAAACCAAAACCCAAGAATATTAATCTCCTCAAAGCCTATCCCCTATATGAAAATTCTATTAATAATATGGTTCAAAACAAAACTTTTCACCTATAAGAACTAAAAAAAAGATATTTCTCTAATAAAAATTACATCCCAACTTCAAACTACATAGGTTCAAAACTAAGCCAAAAAATTCCAAGAATCGGTAAAACAATAAGTTTGTTCAAATCTTGCCAATGCCTTATGGGATAGAAAAAAACATGCTATTAACCTCTCTTATAAACCAATTTTCACAAAAAAACAACCCCTGCTGTTAGACTAACGAACACACCCTGGTCATACAAAAAATAAAGTTGCAAATGACAAAAATACCATGTCTATATTTAGTTGATCTCAGTCTCTCAAAAATCATAGAAACCAATGCCTTAGACATTAAGTATGGTGGGATTCTCAAACAAAAATAGGGTGAAAAAGAGCTTATTATCCAGTTCACCTCAATCGATTGAAATGATACTCAAAAAAATTCCACAATTAAAAAAGAAATTTTAAACATTGTTTTATGCATACAAAAGTTTTAAAGTGATTTGATAAAACAAAAATTCTTATTCCACATTGATTGTAAAAGTGCAAACAAAGTTTTGCAAAATATGTTTAAATCTTGCATCAAAACAAATTTTTACATGAAAGCAATCATTACTAAGTATTTTTGATTTCAAAATTGGATTTATCAAAGGATATACAAATTCTATCTCCGATTTCCTAACCTGTGAGTTTTACAAAATAGGAGTGATACCACTTAAAATTCCATCTTGCAGAAGGAAAATCACAAATACAAACAACTCAAAACCACAAACATGGTACAACAAAGTAGTCAAAGAAGAAAAAGATCTTTAAGACACAATATAGTCAAAACCCACGAAAGCCAAAAAACCCAAAAACCCATATTTTACAAACAATCTTGAACTATAAAACATTTTTCTTGCCTTTCTAAAATCGCTAGAGGTACAAAAAGTCCTTTATAAAAAATCTGATAGTTCCCAAGAAAGCACAAAATCAAAACTTGTTACAAAACTAGGAGAAAAATCACCTCTTCTAACATCAAATTCCTTCTCAACCATCTCGCAACCATCATCAAGTTCACAAATACAATCTACACAAACATCCAAACCAAAATCTAAACATTTCACTAAAGCAATATAACAAAACATCATAACCGTTGAAAAAGGTTATTTCCATGAAACCCTTTCTAAATAACAAAAAATTGCTTTGGAAAAAGATGGTTTTACAAACCCTTTAATCAACAAAAAAAACTCCATTTTATTACCAAGCCATCATTGAATGTACCAAGTCAGTCACCTTCGAACACTTTTATTTACAAGAAAATCACCTGGACCCGGCATATTCAACTTGCAAACTCCGTAAGGTTATTGCTCCTACAAACTGTTATGGTAAACTCTCCAAGTCTATTGCCTTTCTATAATTCTACAAAGGCCACTCATTTTTTCAAATATATTTTAATTATTAGGAATACAAGTAAGTTTGGTACAAT
Source organism: Avicennia marina (assembly GCA_019155195.1). Taxonomy (NCBI): domain Eukaryota; kingdom Viridiplantae; phylum Streptophyta; class Magnoliopsida; order Lamiales; family Acanthaceae; genus Avicennia; species Avicennia marina. The sequence goes on from JACDXK010000032.1 coordinate 2,075,662, forward strand.
TCATTCTTGATACAAAACTAGAAGGACAAGCATTATTGGCTTTTCCTTTTTGATACACAAAGGGTTGATATCTTAAAATTTTTATCATGGTGGTCACATTGGTGGGAAAACTTTGATTCAACACTTGATATTCAAAATCTAATTGTCCAAAAATCCTTTGAAATCTTTAGAACCAAATACAGTCCAATAGACGAAGAAGGAAGATTCATCCCCTTCGCCAATTTCTGTACAACATTCTACCTTTCGTCGATATTCTCATGGTTTTTTGATCTGTCTGAGTACAAAATTCTAATATTCGGGTGGAGATTCAAAATAAAGTAGTAAGACAAATGCAATATTGTCAAAAGCTTATACCCGACAAATGTGAAGGAATGGATCAACAAAACATCCAAGTAGAAACAAATTCCAACAGTCTAAACATCTAGTAAACAAAGTTCTTAACACAAAAATCACAAATTGTAACAATGTCAGCAACAACAAAACGCTAGAAGAAGTTAGTCAAATCCTTGCAAAATTTCAATAGCTTCAAGAAGGAACTTCCACCCCCATAGTACAAAAGGAGGTTTCACCCACAAATTCAAAAAATTCAATTAATATTGAAGAAGTTGAAGCCTTTGGCAACAACGGATTTTAACTCAAAAGTTTATGTTACTAAAAAAGAAAAAAGAAGATTACTATTCAACATGAGAACTACTGTTGATTATTGTTTAAATTACAGTGCAAATATTGTTCAATCATACATACTACTATACAATATCATTCAAAAATTATGAAAATGTCATTACAAGAGTCCATTTAGAATGAGCAAAAACCCTTTCTATTACCCATCTCTTTCTCTCAACTTGTAATAGAGTGTTTAGTTGGAAAAGAGTGAATCCTCTTCCAAAACCCTTTGCTTGTAAACCCTTCTATCTCTATTATACAAAACTTGAGATATTATCTCAATAGATAATTATTTCTTTTTTAATATTTTACAAAAGGTTTGTGTTTTACAAACACTTATTTATTTTTTTGTTTAAATTATATGATCAGCATAATTGCTTACAAATTCTCTGCATTTATTTTCCCCTACAATTATTTACATTTAAGGTTTAGTTAGAAAAGAGTGAATCGTCTTCCAAAACCCTTTTCTTATAAACCCTTCTTTTTTTATTGTACAAAATTTGAGATATAATCTCAATATATAATTATTTTAATTTAAATATTGTTTAAAAGGTTTGTATTTTACAAACATTTATCTATTTCTTATTTAAATTATATAGTCGGCATAGCTGTCTACAAATTTTGCGTTTATTTTCCTTTGTAATTATTTACATTTAAATTTCACATTTATTTACTGCATCTGAATTCTGCATTTAAATTTTTTAATATATATATATATATCTATATATGTACATATTCTTGAAAGTACCAAATTAATCTTAAATGGATTGTTTAGGTAATAAAAGTATAATGAAAAATATATACATAAATCATGCTAAATAAATTCTATATTACAAAATATAATTATCAATAACTTATTAATTAATAAACTTTTTCTTTATATTCAAAATGTAATTCAGTGCAATGAAGCCAGCGTGGTCCAAAAATACAATTTAATTCAAAATCTTCGTAGAACTTTATTCAAGATCATCATCATCATCATCATCACTATTATAGTTATTGTTGTTACTTACATTATATTATTAAAAGTTTGGAGTCAATTTGATAACACATTATAAAACGTATAATATTACCTTTAATTAGTATATATGCATCTTTAGTTCATTACTCTTAATTAAAGTAAAAAGACATACTCAAATATTATCAATAATATACCATTATTTTTTTATACTATATATTAAACTAAATTTTTTTTGCTATATAACGTGAAGTTACATAATTACATTTATTTTAAATTCGTTTATTTTACTGTCATTTTCTTTGTCTATTTAAATTTATTTTACGTCTATTCTCCTTTAAATTTTTTCTTTTTTAAAATTTTTTTTATCATCCTTTATTTTTTTATTTGACATACTTTATACCTTTAATTTTAAAGTTTATATTTTCTTTTATGTAAATTATAATAATCTTACTAAATAAATTTTCACAGATAGTATTCTATTTTATTATTGTGGTGGTGATGTTATTGTTACTATTATTATTATCATCATCCTAGTGGTCCTCGTCGTCGTGACAATACAATGACGGTGAACGATGATGACATGCGATGACGACCATGATGACTTAGTTCAAATGTAAACAAGAGTTTAGTGGAAGACTAAGGCTAGCCAGCTGTCTGAGTACATGTTCCTTGTAGAATTATAAATTATATTTATTTTTTAGTCTGCCCAATGTCATTTTTAAAAAATTTAAAAATTTTTTAAAACGTCATTTTCAAGGCTAATGTTGCTTGTCTTAGCTAAACCTAACGATAAACTAGAAAGTGAGTTGGGTTGTGTTGTCTAAACTCACCATAATTCAATCCCTAAAAAACTTAAATCCCTAAAATAAAAGGTTATCTATTGTATAAATTGATTTCGTCCTCTTTAATCATTGTGGGATAAAAATTACAATTAACTCTATGTATGTATTCTCTTTGTATTTTATTCTATATCTAAGCCAAAGTCATTTTTAAACAATTTAATTATAAAGGGGAAAAAAAAAAAGGAACCTTCTAAAATGTCATTTTCCAAAGCTTATATCGCATTTCCTTACACTAACCTTATTAATAAATTAATGGAATGAGTTGAGTTGGCTAATATAACTGACTTAATACATTATAAAAATCGATTACTAAATTAAAACATAATCCTAATTAGGACAGGGAGAAAAATTTTGGTGATTTTGACCGAGATGAAAATATGTTTGATTTGTAAGATTTGGTAGATAGAAAATTATTTTATATATTTTTGATATATAATAATAATTAGATGGTGTAATAATATATATGTTTATAAAATATTAAAATATATGAATATAAGTAAGAAAATTATAAAAATAAATATTGATTAGAATAATTAGTTAGTCATAAAAAAATGAGGAAGAGAAAAAATTTAAATTAAAATTGAATAAAATTTATAACATAAAATATTTATTTTGTAAGATTTTTGAGTAAGAGTCGTTAATAATAGTAAAAAATGGAGTGCCAAACATAGCCAATATTTACATCAATTCAAAGTACATTTGCAACGTTCGACATTCTCTCCTTATCAAAGTACACATTCTTTTCATATTATATTGCTTACTCTAAACTAGAGTCATTTTTAAATATTTTAATTAAAAAGGATGGAAAAGTTTGTAATTGCAACATTTTTTTCACTAAATAATAAATTAGTGGAGCGACTTGGGCTTTCAAAATTGACCATTAGCCCCCACTAGGTTTTCGTTTTTATATTATACTGTTATTTGGTCTAAACCAAAGTCATTTTAAATAATTAGATTTTAATTTTTTAAAAAGCAATTTCCAAGGGTAATATGTCATTTTCTTAATAATTTGTTAACAAATTGTTGGAGTGAGTCTGATCCATTCTTGTAAGAAGAAACTTCGTTAGTAAGAAAAAATGATAAACTACCGACTGTTTCCTAAATTTGGATTGGGGAGAAAATTTTGGATGACTTGAATGGGATAACAATGATATTTAGTTTGTAAAATTTGAGTGGATAAAAAATTATTTTTATATATATTAAATATATAATAATGATTTAATGATGTAATATAATATAAATTTATAGGGCAATAAAAAAATAAATGTAAGTAGAAAAATTATAGAGATATGTGTTGATTTGATTGTGAATAAGTATATTAATTGAAAAAATATTAGTTAATTATAAAATATAAGAGAGATAAAATTTTAAATTTAAATTTAAATAAAATTTATATAATAAAATATTTGATTTATAAAATTTTTTAAGGATGGTGCATAGTGATAAATTATACTCTAATACTATTTCGTAACGGGCTCTCTCGTCTTTTAAAAAATAAATTACAAGAAGTTCATTAATAATTGAATTAGTATAAGTAAAAGTTGTACATTCTACATGTCTACAATTTTATTTATAAAGTATAAAATAATTTTATATTGAATAATAAAAATAAAAATATTCAAAATAAGAAAATAAAAAGTTCAAAAAAATTTGAAAAGAAAAAAATTAAGAAAGAACATAAATAAAAGTTTTAAATTAAAAGATAAATAATAATTAAAATAATAGAACAACGTAAAAAAATTAAAATAGAATAGTTGCATAATTTGACCTTATATAATCAAAAAGATTTATGAACTTAATAATATGGTAAATATATGTTTTCTTTTTTCAATGCAGCTCCTCCCTTCAATCAAATCAATATTTATACACGTATAAACTCACATTATATATATTTATATTATAAAAATTTTATACATTGTTATATTGTTATTATTTTTTATATTTTCATCAATTTTTTTTAAATTTTCATTATCATCAAAATTTTTAATCTAAATTGAAAAAAAAAAAAATCCTCCACCGCTTTCTTTTTATCGCCCTCAAATGAATATTTGATGCCCCGTGGACTGACATGACATCGCACCCAAAAAGACCAAAAACAAATAACGACAACAAAGCAAAAGTCTCGAAAGGCTGTGGAAATTTGTGAGGTGTCTGCGCTAAATTTGCCCACAGGACGACTTCGAAACACAGCCAGAGTTAATGTCCAGACTCTGGCCTTTTTCTCTGATAAATGCCTCTTGTCTCTTCCAGATTCTTGCAATTTCGAGTACCTTCCGTTTCATCTCCACGCTGGTAAATTATTAGGACTATTTTTTTTTTGTGTGTGTGAAAATTTTCTTGATCTCTGTGCATGTAAATGTAAATTCGTTGGAATTCTTGTTTGTTTGCGCTTATAATTTGATTTGTGTTTCTTGGGCGGTTGTAAATTCCAAGAATTCGTTTGGGGAAAGGGCGTCGAAGGTAGATGTTCCTTTATATTTTATTTTACTTTATTTAAATTTTTTGTGCGTTTTCACAAGCAAGAATTCAGGTGGATTTTTAATTTTGAATTGTTTTGCAATTAAATATGCGATTTTTTTTCTGCCAAATGTGAAATTATTGGCATTGGATGCCTGGAGAAGAGTTTTGATATCTGATCTTCGGTTGCGTTTCCTTTGTGGTGTTTCAGTTTCCACTTTCTATATTCCCTTTTTCCTGAAAAATTGGGCTGACTTTTTGAAGTCTGTGATCTCTGATTGACTGAATCACTGAGGGTTTGTCAATAAAGGTTAATCCCATATACTTAAACCGTGATTCTTTTTGCAATCAATTTTCTATAATTTTCACTCTATCACTAGCGGTCTAAAATGATGAGTTGTTTATATTATTATTGTTTTGCTGTTGCTATTATTTTTTTGGATTTTTAGATTTAATTTTACACTTACTTGAAGCAAGCACATTCACAGGCTACACAGCTATTCCAAATGGGCGTATTGAATCGGAATTAGGTTATTTCTTCTTAACCTTTATTTTCCTTGTGTTCCTGAATTGGTTGAATAATCTTTGTTTATAGCTGGAAAGGTAAAGGACGAGTTCGATGGGAGCTAGATTGAGTTTGAATAAAGTGAGCTGCAATGAGCTCTCTCGGGAATCACAAAGTGAGACATGTAAGAGACAAAGGACTTCTACGAGCTTTTGGGATGAAAATCCAAGGTTGATTCCTAGCCTTCCTGATGAGATATCACTTCAGATCCTTGCTAGGCTCCCAAGGATTTGGCATTTCAATGCAAAACTTGTCTCAAGAAGCTGGAGAGATGTTCTAATGAGTGGAGAACTTTATAAGTTACGAAAAGAACTTGGCACTACGGAGGAGTGGCTCTACATATTGACTAAGATTGATGGTGATAAGCTTGTCTGGTTTGCCTTGGACCCAGTGTCCAAGTTATGGCAACGGTTGCCTCTAATGCCAAATGTTGCTGCTGAAGGGGGAATGAGAAGGGGCCTATATAGCCTTAAGTTGTGGAACATGGTTGATTCGAGTGTTATTGCAGATACTATAAGAGGCTGGTTGAGAAGGAAGGATGCATTGGAACAAATTCCATTTTGTGGTTGTGGTGTTGGAGCTGTTGATGGTTGCCTCTATGTCTTGGGTGGATTTCGCAGGGCTCTGGCCATGAATTCTGTCTGGCGTTATGACCCAACTATAAATGCTTGGAGTGAAGTGGCTTCAATGTCCATTGGCAGAGCTTATTGTAAGACAAGCCTCTTGAACAACAAGCTTTATGCTGTTGGAGGTGTTACTCGGGGTCGCGGTGGCCTGGCTCCTCTTCAATCTGCGGAGGTCTTTGATCCCCGTTCTGGCACATGGTCTGGTGTACCTAGTATGCCATTTTCAAAAGCACAAGTGTTACCCACTGCCTTTCTTGCTGACCTGCTCAAGCCTATTGCAACTGGGATGACATCATATAGGGGGAAACTTTACGTTCCTCAAAGCTTATATTGCTGGCCCTTTTTTGTTGATGTTGGAGGAGAGGTCTATGATCCAGAGACAAATTCATGGGATGAGATGTCAGTGGGCATGGGTGACGGGTGGCCTGCCAGACAGGCAGGAACCAAATTAGGTGTCGTTGTAGATGGGGACTTGTACGCGTTGGATCCATGTAACTCTCTAGATAGTGCTAGGATCAAAGTATATGATCACGAAGATGATGCTTGGAAAATAATTGAAGGAGATATACCCATTAACGACCTCGCTGATTCAGAGTGTCCGTATTTACTTGCTGGTTTTCTAGGAAAGCTACATGTGATCACTAAAGATGTAAATAATAACATCTTAGTTATGCAAGCTGATAGGCGAAATAGATGTGATTCCACGCCATCTAAGTCATCAGCTACCTTAGGTGAATCTTTGCAAGAGTTTTGTGAGATTGCGTCATTTTCATCAGAGAATATTTGGCAAGTCGTTGCTTCCAGGTCTGCTGGATCTGCAGAGCTTGTTAGTTGCCAGACCCTTGATATATAGCTCTACTAAGAGATATGGTTTGCCTCCTACTGTATGTTGCTTAACAAGCCTCCAAGTGAATTTTTTTTTCTTGTATTTAAAGCTCAAGTACATCCATAAAGTAATTTAAAGCATATGCCTCCACTAAGTGTTGTTTTACCAATGTGGAACTTGGCTGTCTTTTTGGGCGGGTGCAGAGTCCTGGTTTAGTAGGAGTTTTTCTTGTTTGATATGATCTTCCACGACAGTGTCAGACTGTTATACTGCACCAACTTTCTTGTATTTATGAACCCTCGGTGTTTTGCTCCTATTCCAAATTCTGGTGCTTGCTGATATTTGTTTTTATCTGTCTTGAATGGAATTATGAAGTTAATTGTATCCATATCTTAGAAACTTGTGAACGAAAAAGAGAGGCTCATTCCCTTCTAAGATATCTGCCATTGCAATTGCTTAAGAGCTGTCAAGGGAATCCATCTCTTTCATTGCATCAAAAGATTATGAAATGTTAGACCACTATCATAACTCAAAATCCAAGCAAAGCAAAGCAAAGTTCAGACATCATTGGAGAAGTCCCCAATCAGTGGTGGTGTAGGGCTGAATCTCATTTTTATTCCTTATTATTGCTGCCATCAGCTCTATCTTGCTGGAATTTGAAACAAAATGGTCCTTGAGAAATGCTGTGAAAAGAACTCTTGTTTATTCTGACCAGGTTTGTCAACGTACCAAGTCGACTCGCCGACTTGTCACTGTTGTTATTTTCTCCCCTGTGGGACAGCTTTATTGATAGCTAACCAGAAATCCATTTACTTGTCTATCAGAGAAGGCTCATCAGCCTTTCTGAAGCTTCCAGGATACTGTCTCTATGGCCGAAAGCAGTGACCCTTAAAAACTCTTTTCCTGCAGGACCAAATCCACTCCCTGGAACAGTTATTATGTGTGTTTTCTCTAGAATTTCATTGAATACATCCCAAGAATTTGAACCAGGAAAGTGCACCCAAAGATAAGGCGCGTTCACGCCTCCATAAGCTTTTAATCCCAGTGATTTAAAAGTCTCCAACAGTATCTCTGCATTCTCCTTGTAGTAATGGACGACAGAGAGCACATCCTGCAAGAACCGTTGACATGAAAATGCAACTCACTTTCCTGGTGTGGTAATATAAACACTGCTTGAAAACTTCAGGTAGGGTGTTAGAAACTTACCTTGAAGCCCTCTTTGGACAAGCTGGCCAAACCACCAGCCTGAGCTATTCTGGAAGCTCCATTGAAGCAGGTACACACGATGCGATTAAAGTCATTGATTACAGGAAACCCGTTCGAGTACAGCAGTTCCTTGGGCACCACCGTCCAACCAAGACGGACCCCAGTGAATCCGGCAATTTTGGAGAAGGATGAGACTTCTATAGCAACCTATCACAAAGACTTGCCAGCTTAGAAGAGAGAGATTTATGATCTGTGCCCAAAGTTCATTTCATGAAATATATCTTTACCTTTTTGGCACCAGGAACTTCGTATATGGAACGAGGACTTCCATCTGTAATGTAGACAGCATAAGCTGAGTCATACACTATGATTGATCCATTCTCTTGTGCAAATTGCACAACTTGTTCTAACTGCTCCCGAGATGCTGCGTGGCCCGTGGGATTGTTTGGAGAACATAAGAAGATAATATCTGTTCGTGTGGTTTTTGAGAGGTCGGGGAAGAAACCATTGTCAGGTCCGCATTTCATGTATTCGATATTATGATACCTCCCGGAATCTTTTTCAACATCACCGGTCTGGCCAATTATGACACTTGAATCTATATAGGCCTGCCTTGAAGCATGTGTTGTAAGAAGACATCTAAAGTGGCATGATGACTAAATAGATTGGTAATTCCAGTAGGTGCAAACACAAAACTGTTGACCTTATTGTCTTAAAATTGTATACTTAGTATAAGTTGCACACTCTATTATGTAAATAACATTACCTAAAAATAAAAAGAATAAAGAATATTTGTAATAATAAAATAAAGAAATATCAAAAGAATTTGACAAAAGAAAAAAGTTTTAGCAAAAATACAAATAAAATAATAAGTTAGATACAAATGAAAAAAAGGGAAAATTAAAATTAAAATGAGGAAATTTAATAATTTTACATTACGCAAAAATATTTTAGATAAGAAAATGAAAAAAGATTAAAAGAATTTAAAAAATGAGAAAATTTGTAAATATGAATTTTAAGTTAGATGAAAAGAGAGAACAAAAATAATAGATCGAATAAAATAATTTTAACATAAGGGAATTCACTATCCTTATTAACATAATAATATAACCTGGATATAGATATATCACTTAAAAATCAGAAATTCATTCTTCAAACTTGAGCAAATGTCCCAATTAATGATACAAGAAATTAAACATTAAGTATCAAAGCTTCATATCACCGGAAAAGATGGATCTTGAATGGCTGTGGACATGTTGGATCCAAAAAGCAGCTACAAGCAAAATAGCAAATGAAGAATCAGGTCAAGGCAGCCAGCAATACAGAAGCCACAGTTTTCTAAGACTAAACATTTCAGCAACGCTTAAAACATCAAATCATTGCAAACTTATACCTGCAGGCGAGAGATATCGCATTGTGCACCATCTGATACAAATACTTCCGTGTCTTGTATACCCACCTCTTTGTAGAATGTTTCTGCTAGGGCCTTCCTTAGTTCCTGCAGTACTGGACTTGAGTTATCCCTTACAGAAAGTGAATTTTATACAACTTAATAGTATAAATGCTTATGAGTTTACTTGCAGCCAAAAAATATGATTGGTAAAAGCTCAGTTTTTTTTTTTTTTTTTTGCCCTTTTTAGCACATTACAGAAAGTGGTTGCAAGAGATAAGAACAATATTTAGCTAGAAACAAAATAGATGCAGGTTAAGAACTTATCTTACTCTGCTTCCTTGTTCAGCTCCATACCCTCTATAACCTTCAGGTGTTGAGAGCCCATACGCATACTAGAATATAGAAACAAAAGACTTATGACATTTTAAGCAATATTCATCTAAAGTACACAGGGTTGCAGAATCATGTCAAAATTTGGTGATTTTTCATATTTATTCTTAGATTTCCCCCTTGCTCTTTTATCTGTGTCAGCAATCACAAAAACTTATTTCAACATAGAACCAAACAGACAACATCAAAAGAAGAATAACTTTACAATAGAAAGTTACTTTACTTGTGTGAGCACATAAATAAGCGGTCATAAGTTATTCATGTTGAAACGGTTAGAGGCAAACACAGATGGTCCAGACTGAAGAAGAACAAAATGTTTACCTTAAGTAGAATGTTAGAAAACAAAAGACTTGCTGCTTGTGATATTTTAAGAATATCTATATTCATTACACAGGATTGCTGAATCATATGGAATTTGTTGGTCTTTGTTTATCCTTAGATTTCCTCTTTTTGCCTTTACATGTGTCAGCAATCACAAATCGTCTCAACAGAGCACCAAAAGGACAACATCGACAAAAAAAAGATTTAACGATATAAAATTACATTACTTGTGTAAGTATAAGTAAGCAATCATAAGTTATTTACATCGAAAAGGCCAGGGTCAAACAAAGATGTTCCAGACTGAAGAACCAAAATGTTTCAAGATTATGTTACCACAGTTCAGAGCTTACTCAAACTTACATTAGCCATGCTTGAAGCCACAAAATTGGGCAATGGCTGCGTGGTGTCACCAATCCCAAGGCTTATAACTTTTGCATTAGGATACTTTTTAACGTGTTGAAGTTCGCGTTCAGATATCTGCAATATAGCAAGATTTTTAATCAAAAAAGCAAAAATAGTAGCTGCTATCATTTGGTGAGTTGATGACTAATCTAGATGCATGTAGGGAACAAAGCAGTGAAAGTTGATAAGAAACTAAAGAACGGATTTTAACAGTCAATTTGATCCGATGAAGTTGAGGCTTATTGTGTTAGTTACACTAGAGAATTTGGTTAGAGTTGTATTGAATACGAGGATGAGGTTTAAAGAACTACCAACCTCGGGGAACAAATAGTTATATCGCAGCCTCTCCATTGTCGGATTACGGATAACTTTTGTACGATAATTGATAACTGCATGAATTTTATCGACCGTTCAAAAACTATGCCGATGAAAAATTCTGAATTTATCTTACCAGAAAAGTGATCCCATACCATTTTCACTGTCTTGTGCCGCGATGCTGCACGAAAAGCAGATGACATAATGCGTTATTATTGATGCAATTTAGGCAAATAACTGATTATGGAGAAATAAAGCTTACTCTAATACAGTACCTAGCTCTAGGATGCAAAATAGTTTTGGAGGGCAACAAATTGAAAGATAAACTCTTGCACATCATTGCTACTAACTTACAACGGCACTCTCCAATAATGTCAAAATATACTACAGATAGATTGTTAACATGCACAATGTATTAGCCAAGATGGCAACATTTATACTCGTATGAGTGACTAAGTAATGCTTGTGTCACTCTCAGCTTGCATCCACACATGATGTCAAAGTAGGCGTGCCCATGACCAACGCTCATGTTGGTCCTCCAATCATGTGAAATCTAACGGTTCACATCATCTATCTAATGTGTAGTCTATATATTCTTGATAATAGTTGTTGGATTATGGTATCCATGTAATTTACAAAGTGTAGACTAGAACATGTGTGCCTTTTCTAAAGCCACTACCAATGATTTCTAACCCAAGTTCAGTTCTATTTTTTCCTTTTTTCTATCTGGTAAACAAAATATAAGCCGGAAAATTGACACACTTTGATCTTTTGCGTGCCCTATATTATTTTGCAATATTCTCTCTCTTTTTTCAGTCAGAATAACAAGAAACTTGTTAACAACTATGCTTAAAATAATTGATTAGATACTCCCTCGAGCACTTGTCAATAACCTGATAACTGCCAGAGAATTACAGCCCCAATTCAGGATGTTTTAACCAAAACATTCCTATCTTCAGAAACAAATAGGAGTGTACAAAATTAATAATGTCACTGAGTTGTTGCATGTGCAATTCAACAATTAACACATGCCAGTGGACTAGGAAATTTTTCATCTAGAAAGCCTAAAAGGCAGGGAGCTTTCCCAGTGCCTTCTCTTTGGAAGAGAATCCAAGTCGTGCAACTAATTAACATCAAATATGTTTGACAAAGATATAAAAGATAAATTCACAGACAACTCATTTTCCATATTTGAAATGTCAAAAAGAATTCACTATTGTCTTCCATTTCCCATGCAGCAATTATAAACAGTCAAAACTACGATTGTGACTCTCCTCCAAGTGTCCAAAATATAAAAAGGTAAACAAGACTGGCTTGTTTTTTCCACACTTCAAATTAGCAAGGATTCTTAGTACGTTGGAGGCTTATACTTTCACCATGGTCTCTTTTCTGGTTGCAGATATTGAGGATTATTGTGGATCTGCATGAATTCAAGATTATGTTCTTTTTTTACCCCATCCAACTACAGAAACCAAATATGCCTCAAAACAATTCAAGCGTTGCAGAACTCAGAAAAATTTATGTTATGTAATCTTCATCAAACTTCCATAAAACTTCATATGAACCAATGCAAGTTTCATTGCAAGTTTCATCAGAGCTCGCCACTAGCTTTGAACTTATTAAATCCAAGAGATCAGTTAGACAAGTATTTTGCAGTACAAATGCAGTTATTCTCATCAAACTTCCATAAAACTTCGCCGAATTCCAAACTAAAGAAAGTTTCATCAGAGCTCGCCACAAGCTTTGAACTCCCTTAAGACCAGTTAGACAAGTATTCCATGGTACAAATGCAGTTATTGTCATCAAATCTCCATAAAACTGCATATGACTAATGAAAATAATCAAAGCTCACCACTAGCTTCAAACTTATTAAATCCATAAGATCAGTTAGACAAGGCAATGAAATCGTCTCTCTGTAAAAGTTAGTCCCCTTTCATGTCCCCTGCAAGAAGCCCAGAAAGGTCCACAAAAAACTAAACAGCCAGATATGCCCAAAGTAGACTTGACCATTTGAAGATAGCATAAAACTAAATACCAAGAATATACATTTTTTGACCAAAGCCTATGTAAACAAATGTATCCACTATATCATATCCATGAACATTCACTTCCAGCAACTTAATTCTATTCAATTGTAAATAAATAAAGACCTAAACAGCATGCATAACTATGAACAGACAAGGGTTCGCATAAACAATACTCTCCTACTATAATTACATGTGCCCAGAAAAATAAATAAATCAGTAGAAGACATTCACACTTGACCTTATTGTTAAATTCATATAAAAAGACCATCTCTTGAGACCGAAAACCCCACAATAAATTCAACTTGCAGATACATTCCTTTAAAGAGTCAAAATCCTAACAAAAAATTATAAAAAATTGCATCGTATTTCTTTGAAAATTATAGCATTCCAAATATTTGAAATTATATTCAAACTTGGCAGTTGGTACAGACTAAGAATTATTGAATGTGCCAGGAAATTTACCCCGTGTCCTTTGGAAATTTGATTGAGATGAAAACGCCCTAATTTCCAGTTCGATAAAATCTGATGAGAAATTTCCGCCAAAAAAACAATCTGAAAGGACATTTGAGGGGAAGAATGGAAAAAGAAAGTCGTGGCATGCATCCCAACAGCCAAGTGTGACCAAGACAAGGTGCCTTTCTTACAAGAAAAAGGAGACAATAGAGAGGGATTTAACTTCATCTTCCAAGAATCATTAACAGCGACTCAAACATAAGCGTGGCGTGATCCGAAGGGACTTTCCCCGTCGACAAATTAAAGAATTTTTTTCCAAAGTTTATCTGAACGTTTGACTCGGAGCCGTAGATTGTATGGGATTCTGTAACAGAGGCAACCTTTGCTTTTAATTTTAAGAATTCATTATATGCCTGATAACATGCAAATAAACTTGTGCTGTGTTTGGTATTAGTAGATGTTGTGTTTGTATAAATAATATATTTAGTGTTAATATTTTTGATGAAATGAAAATTTTGATTTATTTGAAATATAAGAAAAATTTAATGATGTAATTGTATATATAAAAGAGAATAAGGAAAGAATAAAAATTTAAGAAATAAAAATAAAGATAATTGTATAATTTGACTTTTTATAATAAAAATTTTTATTCATTTAATAATATACTATAGATATGATAATTGATTTGTTTTACTTCTATTATTAATGCTAATAACTCCATTGGAAGTGTGTGCAAAATTTTTTGGAATATATTTGGAAGAAATTATTTCGATGAATTTAAGTTTAGATCCAAACATAGCCTGCATAAGAATTTTAGAGGTGTTTTTTAGGTAAATCGAAACCAACCTAAACAAAAATTTAGTGTATTGAAAAGTTGATACATTAAAATTGCATATCAAATTTTGAATCGAATGTTTTTTTTACTAAATTAATTTCACTAATTTGATTAGATATTTCGGAAACTGAAGTTTTTTTAAAAAAAATCTTTCACTATTTTTATATATTTTTATTTTAGAGCATGGTGTGTGTTGTCTTGTGTTTTTCTTTAAGAAATGAATGAAAGAAGAAGAAATGTGAAACTAAAATAAGAAGGCATGCAACAAAAAAAGATAACTATTATTAAATAAAACATTGTTTAAAAAATTAAATATAATATACTTTGACATCTGATTTGGTATTGAGCCATAGTATTGAAATTGAATTAGACATCGAGATTTTTTAAAATATTATTCCGAATTCCAAGTTGAATTTTGTTGCTTGGTTGCAGTATGTATAAAAATTTCAATATTGGTTCAATTTAATCAATTTACCAAAATGTGAGCAGAATTTTTAGAGGGTTTAAGAAAATTATTACCAACTATTTGAATGCTAAAAAACCCCCTAAAAAAAGAATAAATAAATAAATACTTGGATTGAGTAGCTCGACATGTGCAAAATAAAACACATCGTTTTTTTATTTTCGAAACGTGAGATCACAAAAATAAATCAAAGTGAGGGAAGCCCTCGCCTCAATTGAGAAAATAAAGTTTGATTTTGAAAAGAAAGAACTCAACTTCAATTACCAAGACAAGTATGGAGAAAGAACTCAACTTCAATTACTAAGACAAGTATGGAGAATAGGATGCTAAGTTAGCTAGTTTTAGAGAGCATGTTTAATGTAATCAAAGCACAATAGAATGATTTTATGGAAGACCAATGTTTATTATCTTTGTCTTGCTTCTCCTTTTCTTTTAATCCTAAATTTTTAGATTTATCCATACAAAAACATCTTACAAATATAAAATTTTCGTTGTTTCAACCTACTTGAATTCTTCAGTAGATAAACCCAAATTGTACATCTTCCAAAACCGATGCACACAATATTCGTAGTTCTACCTGGCCAATTTGCATTCACTTGATCGATTTTTTGATCAAACAAGATAACTTTAGCGTTTGGTTAATTGAATTCTTGCTAGATCAAGCGAATCTCCAATTAATTTGCTCAATTTTGGTTTACTAGATTATTTTGTACCTAAAAATATTAAATATACACATTCAAATAAGAAACATTAATTTCACATCAAAATTTATTCTCGCTATCCCAAAAAATAATAATTGATTATACTAAATTCTACAACCTTGAAAACAAACATGTTTTTTGACTGATTGTGTTGTTTTAGTTGTCTTTATAACTAAAATAGGTTATAAAGTTTATTCTTTATGAAAAGAATAAAAACGTCACATAAACCTACAAACCTGAAAATAAATTACATCGTTTTCACAGTGCTGAATATAATACAAATCACAAAAGTTCTGTCATTTTCAGTGCTGAATTTTCTGCACATCCATTTTCGAAAACTTTAAAATATTTTTTAATACCACAGTTTTCTTCGGACTCTCAACTTTTGCTCTTGACTATTCCTCTTTATATCTATACCGTATTATTCAATTTAATAATATTTTTTAATTACATAATACAAAATTACACAATTATTTTTATTTTAAAATTTTTTTATTTTGTTTCATTATTCGCTTTCTACCTTTTCTTTTAACTTACTATTTTAATTTATATTTTTTTCTAAAAATCCTTCTCTTTAAAAATTATTTTTATCATTTTTCAATTGTAAATATTTTATATTTTTATTTATATTATTTAAAATACAATAATTTTATAATTCATAAACAAATTTACATATGCAGAGATTATACACCTTTAATGGTATATATAATTAGATAGATGGGTCTGAAAAAAAAATAAATTTTCTAATTAGCAGAAGATTCATATTTACAACAAGGTCAAGTAGCCATACATGCTATGAGAATGCATGCGTGCAATGGTCTATCCAAGAGAAGCCATGGTATGATCAAGTTGTTAGTGTTCAAATCTGGATATGTGTGTAAATAATTTAATATTTTATACTCGTCCTAATTTTAATATCCATATCCAGTGTGCCATTTTCAGAGCTACACCAAAATTGCTATAATAATGATGCTTAATGTTTTTTTTTTAACACAAGATTGGTATAATTGGGACAATCAAATTTCAAGGTATAATTGTTACCTTTCAAGATAGTGACATTTGTAGGGACGAGAAGAGAATATGTGAAAATGGATTATTATGGCAAATTAAGGGGTGACACGTGAATATGGAATTGGAGCCCATTTGCACAATTATTGATAACATGTGCCCAACTTGTGAGAGAGGAATTTGGAAGGTTGCATTATCTCTACACCTTTTTTTTTTTTTCAAAAAAAAAATCAAAAAATCAAAGGTAATGAAACACACACGTGTTCGTGCACACGGATTTGCACGTTGCACGTGTTGATATGGTGCAATTTCAATCATGCCGCCAGAAAACTGTTAACCAAAATAAATTAATTAAAATATTAATTTATTTCATATAAAAAGATATAAACAAATTTGTTATGAATTTAATCTCACATCACAACAAAGATGAAAACATAAGAGCCTATCATTGGAAATGACTATAAACTGGATAATGTTTTAGATTATGAATATCCTGCCACAAATGTTATTCCAAAAGGTCATGTTTGGTTTCAATTTAACCACTACTCATACTCACTACAAAATTTTACAAACTAAATATTTCATTCTTACAAATTTTATTCAAATTCAAATTTTTTCTTTCTTATTTTTTATAATAAATTAATAATTTCTTAATTATTATAAGTATTCACTGTCATATTCTTATAATTTTCTTACTCATATTTGTATATTCTATAAACTTATATACTATCACATCATTTAATTATTATTACACATTAAATATATAATTTAAAGAGTTTCCCTATTTTACAATCTAGTACCAAACTTAATTTTAATTCCCCTCAAGACACTCAAAATTTTCTCCCTAGGAGACAAACATAACCAAAGTGTTGTTCTGCACGAATATTCTCCCAAGTTAGAGTGAACTCATGATTCCTAGCCAATAAATTGAATAAGAACTTATGGTTAAGTCCCCATACTTCAAATAAAATTAGATCGAAACTCAAACTGAAACATAAATCAATTTGAACTTGTTCGAATGACACACTTGTGCTCAAACTCTAATTCAAACTAAAAACACGTAGTTAATATTAAAAAAGTGTGGGGTTCTTTGGAATCAAATAAATTCGATTTATAGCCTAGAATGAGTTTTAAGTTTTCACACCATTTTTTAAGTCAACATCTAACATTACTTTAGCATGAATTTTTTATTCATCCGACGCAGTAGACGTGTATATCGAGTCCATGAACATAAAATGATGTCTGGTTGAATTTTTATTTTTATTTTTTTATATAACGTGGGACATGACATCGCTAAAATAAAATAAAACTTTAGATCAATCTAATATCATGTATTGGACATATTATCATGCCTCGCCAACTCTAACCACTCCACAAGTTTATTTTATATGCTACATTGAGCTTCAAGGTTTTTACTAGACAATTGAATTAGTTCTTATACATGTTAGAATTCTCTAAAACTTTGTAATAGAAACTAGAAAGTGCCAAAGATTACCAAAATATTTCAAAACTTTACCTAAATTAGTCTAGAATTGTAGTAGCTTATAGAATATTCTAATGAATTAATTTTAGCCGTCAGATTTTAACAATCTCCACCCTTTGTTAAAGAGATGGAGTAATATAAATAGTTGTACGGACTTCCAATCAAGTTTAAGTGTTTAAAAGTTGAACTCATTTGAGCAATAAAAGCATTATTTCTTTGCATTCTTGTGTACCTTCATTCTTTGCCATCTTTTCGAATTCTTGCCACATTTCTTAACACACTTGCACGAGTTAACTTTAGAGGAGTGAGTGACTTAATTAATCATAAGGACAATAAATGAGTAAAATGTCACACAACAAGGCTTGTCGAGAAATAAAGGCACGACAATATTTATCAAATACTTTTTGAAAGACTTGTAAACACCTTGGGGGCGAAGTTGGGTGACGTGGGCCACTAAGCTGTCGGGAGCATTTCGTCGCCGTCCGTTGTTAAATCTTGACCAATCAGTTTAGATCGATTGATTTTTATTTATTTATTTTTAAATTTTTAAGGAATGAATGAGAAGGCTTAGGAAGAGGCGATAAACCAATAAAATAACAGAGATGGTAAATAAAGAAAAAAAATATATTTCTGTTCTAATTGTTTTGCCAATATATATCATATTTTTGCCTTTCCATATGATTAATAATTAGTCGATGATTCAAAGAATAAATTATTTAAAAATTATTTAGAAACTAACAAACAAATTTATTTATTTATTTAATTTGTTCAACCTTTGATAATAAATAATTAAATCATACATTATGGTACATTTATTTTGTATTAATTAGTTATGTAATTGTAAAATATTATTAATAATTTTAAAAATTTTTATCAAATCAAATCATCATATGTGTACACTATATTATTAAAAAATAAAATTTTTTGGTTGCACATTATAAAATTATATGATTGCATTTATTTTAAATTATTATACGTCTTTATCTTTTTCTTTTCCCCTATTATTTTAACTTATTATTTTTATTTTTTTCTTTTTGAAATATTCTCTATTTTTTAATTTTTTAATGTTTATTTTTTTTCTTATTTTAAATATTTTTATACTTTTACTTTAAATTTTTTTTATTATTTAAAATATGATAATTTTGTAATTTATAAATAATTTGCACACATACAAAATGTGTTGCTTTGGCTAGTATGTTATAAGTCAAGTCAACTAATTTTTTAGATTAATAGAACCATTTGACAAGTGACCCGATACGTTCTCTAATTTGATGATCAATTTAATTTTAAAATGACTATCATTGATGTTAATTTGTTAGTCATCTAATCTACTTTTTGTAAGCTTTTTATTATCCACATTTCAACTATCAAGTTAGATGCCACACCTAAATAAATATTATGAGAATACTCTTTGTAAACAAGAGTGAAGTTTCCTTGTCCTCTCCCGGATGTATCTCATACTCCTAATAATATTTGAAAATAAAAACTTCATAGATGCAGGCATAATTGATCGAATTATATAAAATTTGTTTTTGTTCATTTTATGGATTGCTTTAGTTTTGTGAACAATTTAAAATTAATAGTTTTTTAAATTATATATCGTGAATTACATCAACTAAAATTCTATAAAACCCAACTTTTCCAATCAATTTTTCCAACATAGACCTAACACTTTTCTTTTGTACCTTTTTTTTTTAATGTAATGTTATAAAATAATATTGTTTGTTTATATTATACAACGACTAACATCCAAACTATTTGGTGACGGGAAAGACTTTTACAAGACTTGGGTAGGAATGGGGGCCATTTATAATGTTGGCAAAACGTCAAGAATGTAACCTTATTAAATAAAAGCAAGAATTGGAATGGAAACATATCCGAGACGTTGCATTCAAAATGAAGAAGAATCTTGTGGAAATTTTATCAGAAAAAATCCATGAACATCCATTTTATTTTTCCCTAAACATATTGCTCAATTATTCACTAGAAACTTGCAACAAGAGATCCACCAACTTTTCTAGGGCCCCAAGATTTATTTGGATAAGTTGTCTTTTATGATACTTGTTAGGAGAGTGGATTTATTTATGGTGTTTTACGAGAATGTATTACTGTTTTCCTTGCTTTTCCTTTTTTTCTTTTTTTTTTTTTTCTGATGGATAAGACATTATATCAAGATTTTTAACAGTGGGAAAAGAAAATATTTAGATTTGAGCATAAATATAATTTATTGAAAAACTCACAAAATAGAAGTTTCCAACGAATGAAACTGGATTAATTAATTATGGAAATTACGTTAACGCTAAACGTGCTTACATTTTAGCCGATTGACATTGAAGAGAAAGCCCAATTTCAAAAAATTTAAAAAAGGCCCAAAATTGGATGGAGGCCCAATGAATCATCAAGGAATAATCAAGACGGCCTCGGGCATGTATCTTCCAAATATTAGTTGGATTTCATCAGCGAGTTTTGTCCCAAATAACAGAGCCCATCACAAGTTCATAACAACACAGAGGGTTTATTTTTTATTTTTTATTTTTATTTTTCCCAATAAAATTTTTAATCTGTTTGATGGTCTTCGTATATTGCTTGACCTTATTCAGTTCATTATAAAATTTTTTTTTCTTTCTTTTAAATTTGGAAAAAATTCATCTAGATACTCAATATCATGACATCACCTTCTTTAAAATTTTATAATGAGTTTGTTTGACCCCTATTTTCATGACATTGTTCAAGTTTGAGACTACTATATTGCAAAAATGTTGTCCTAAAATTGACAAATGAGGGACACATCCCTACGCTCAACTCAATTGCGCTTTCCGAGGAAATTTATTTCGCTATATATATATATATATATATAAAATAATAATATTCACTGCTTCGCCATATAAAGTAATAAATAATATCATAATTTTAGCATTGTCACATATAATAATTTTTATAATAGTGAACCAAAAGAAAAT
The DNA here is from genome assembly GCA_019155195.1 of Avicennia marina. NCBI lineage: Eukaryota > Viridiplantae > Streptophyta > Magnoliopsida > Lamiales > Acanthaceae > Avicennia > Avicennia marina. The sequence continues at coordinate 2,096,559 of JACDXK010000032.1, forward strand.
CTAACATAAAAGTTTGGTCAGTTATCATTACCCAGAAGCTTTTCGGATGCGCTGCTTTGGTCATACCACTTTGCTCTTTGCCAACGAACGTAAACCAGTAACGAGTGTGTGTAATGAGGAGTCATGTAGAACATTATCCATTATTCCTGGGTTACGGATATGCCAAAAATTGGATGCCACTGTTCACTGCTCTCTCCCCCAAACAAATTGTGATACAATCAACAACTTAAAGCACTTTAAGCAATGACTTAGGTATTGATTTTTGTTATGGAATTTCACGAGATCTTATTGGATAGGCTCTGACAAAAGGCCCCAAAAATTTCATTTCATTGATAAACTCAAGAGGTACTTATATATATATTCATACTATATAAATTTATATACCATCATATTATCTAATAATTATTATATTTTAAATATATGTGTTGGCATTGTGTGTACAAACTAGTACTTATGTGACACAAGTTATTTGTAGAAAATATTACTGAAAAATTCTGAACAAAAATTGGAAAATTTCTCTTCAATAATTTTCTTAACTTGAAAGTGCAATAATCTTGAATGATGTGGAAAGTTGGAGTCTTTGACTATTCCTAAAATATTGCAGTTAAAAATTGGCTAGAAATATCTCTTAAAATGTCCAAGATGAAAGTTGGTCAAATTATATCTTGAAATATATGGTGATGCTAAAAATTAGGACAAAATCAACAAATTATGGAAGGTCAACTCGTTGAAATAAAAAATTGTTGCTACGACTCCAACACCAGACTGTTGACTAGAACATAATATTTGTCATAATCTTAACTGAATACTTGAAGGCAATTTGTAGCTGATCTACACAGATTTTTTGGAGGCAAATTCAAGCATGAATAAGGTTGGGTCATGTAGGGTTACGGTATGCATTCCCTTAAGAGTTTTGTAAGTTTAGAGTGAAAAAATCACACATATTCACCCTTATGTTATTTTTGTAATAAGTTTTTACAAGCCTTTGTATAGTGTTCATTTCATATCAATATGTAAGTTAAAGTCAAAGGGGCTTTGACCCGTCACTTCACCAAGAGAGAGCATGAAAATGCACTAATTAGTTGAAATTAAGTATAAACTTGATTAAAATAAAGTGTAAAGAAAGCAAGGGATTTGTACTTGGTTGATTTAATTGTAATCGATTGGGGCAATAGATTAATTTGATTTAGACGAGTGCTTTGCAGGCATAAGAGGTTGACTCCAAATTGCATGAACATATTGTGTGTCATTGTAATTACTTTTACTTTATGTTCTGTGCGTGTGGTGGTAACATAACATCGGTTTAAAAATTATCCAGTGGAATCAAAACTTTATTATGTTAAATTTACTTTGAAATTACAAGTCCTAGTCTAACTACTCTATAAGTGGTATTAGAGCCACATCACTCTTTTTAAGCTTAGTTGCAAGTAGGTGAGATATTAGAATTAGGAATTCAACCATGAGTGCAAAGGAAGGTAATTTAGTTACATGCCTCTCACTGTTGGATAAAATTAACTATCCATACTAAAAGGCTTGAATGTGGGCTTTTATCAAGTCCCTTGACGAGAAGGCCTAAAACTCCATCATCAATGGATGTACAACACAAACAACTAAGGGTGATGGCATGAATGTTGTCAAAGATATGAAGAATTAGACGGCCGAAGAGCCGAAGGTAGCCCTCGAAAACTCGAAATCCATCAATACCATATTCACCAGAGTCAACGAAGAGCAATTTAAATTGATCTTCACTTGCGAAACAGCAAAGAAAACATGGGATATTTTACAAAATATCAATGAAGGTAGGAGCTCTATCTGTATTTCTAAACTCTAAATGACCACTTCATAATTTGAATGTTTAAAGATGAGTGAGGACGAGACAGTTGCCATATTCAATGGGAAGGTACTTGACATAGCTAACCAAGCATACCGGCTTGGAAAGAAAAAAACAAAAGCCAAGTTAGTCCAAAAAAGATTGCGCTTTATCCTAAAATGCCTCTCTACTAAAGTGGCGTCCATTGAGGAGGCTCGTAATGTGGAGATGATGAAATTAGATGAATTGATAAACTTGCTACAAACATTCAATAAGAACATGGTTTAAACCAAAAAGGAAAAGGAGAAGGTACTAAAAATTGCATGAAGCAACATGGAGGATGAGAACTCCAACATCGATGACAAAGAGGTTAAAGTGGCCAACAAGCTAAAAAAAATTCATCAAGAAATAATTAAAAGGTTCATCTAATTGAAATAGCAGTTTCACCAAAAGAACTACTAAAAAAAGTGGCAAAAAAAGTAGTAAGAAAGATTTTTAAAATAATTGGCCTCAAAAAGTTGTCCAGTGCCATAAGTGTGGTAGACATGACTACATCCTTAGTGAGTGTGTGAACATCTTGAAGAAACAAGGTAAATCAATGACCACAATCTAGAGTGAAGATTTAGAGGTGTCAGAATAAGATGAACAAATAAGTAACCTAATTACATTCAATGGTGTTGGGACAACAGCGAAAACTGCTCATGCTTATGTTATAGTTCCAGAGACAGTCAAACTATAGTAGTGGCACTAACCTTAAAATTACACACGAGGAATTAATGTCCACTTATCAGATGATGTATAATAAAATATTTTCTCTAAAAAATAAAGTCAAGACCCTTCAAAAGGAGACGAAGGAACTGAAGGAGAAAATTCCTAAAGTGTTAAGGTCACGGCAAGAGATAGTTATTAAATCCAAATAAAACAAAAGGGCCTTAAAGAAATTAAACAAAGGTAAGGCAAAGCTTGATGACCATCTAACCATGGAAAAGACTTCTAAAGATTACTTTGGGCTTAGATTCATTGAACTACCAAGCATCTAGCAAGTTGCTCCTAAGGAAATCAAATTTATGCCAACATCTGTTTAGGTAATCACACCTGGTGTTGTTGCAACAAGGTAACAAAACAAAAGAGGAACTCAACAACTTAGAACTCAATGTGAATATTGTTGTAAATAGGGTCATGTTTTTATTAAATGCTTTAGTCTCTTAAAGGACTTTATAGATTGGAGAGAAGTTGATCACATATTCAAAAAAAAGAGCCAAGAGATGATACAAGAGGTTAACAAGTCAAACTTGTGTTGTCACACCACCAAAACAACCTTGAAGGGGTGCCTCAATTCTACTCAAAACTTTGACATAGGTTGTTCAAGGCATGAGACTGGAGACAAGGTAGATCCATCCAATCACCAAAGTTTTTCTAGAAGATTTGTCACGATTGGAATAGGAAAAAAGAGGCGTAGCAACAAGAAAAGGGTCTTGTATGCTTATGGAATGCTTAGACTTGTGAAAGGTATATATGGATCCTGTCAACAAGAAAAACAACCAAAAAGGTCATACCGGATGTTGCAACACCAATATACTACCAAAACATTAGAACTGCAACTTATGGATTTGAAGGACCCCACTAATATAACCAATGATGGAATTCAAACAAAAAGAGGAATTATGACTAGTAAGATGGTTAAATTTGAAGATGTGCAAAAAGTTGTTAAAAATGACAACAAGAACACAACACCCCTGATGTTACAACATCCTCACAACATCGAACAAAATGATCGGAACTCTTGACCAAAGGTGATCTGAGGCCATTGAAAAGAAAGTTGACTTTATGCCTAACCTAAAGTCCAACTAAAATAGCTCAATATCAGAGGGGAAGGAATAGAAAAACTTTAGAGGGAGATTTCCTAAATTCTTATACAATAATTTTACTTAATTACTTAGATTTTTGGAAATCTTATTTTCTTCTTCCCTAAGGACTCTAAAACCTTAATATCTCTGCTACTTATTTTCTATTAGCTAATACCCTTCCATCACTTTCTCTTACTTGCATTATGTTCCTTGGTTGAAAGATTTCATCATGAAGAAAAAAACTAACTGAGGTTAGACTACTTGCAAAGAAGTCCAGTTCTACCGTCAACATCATCGAAGCATACTCTAACTCTTGTGGAAATTGTTTTTGAAAGAATCCAAATACCGTTATAATCTGTATCCAATTAGACTTTGCTACCAAAGACATTAACACATGGGTTTAGATAATAAGGGCGAGTTTTGGTGGATAGAAGCTTCAAAATTTTGTAAGACAATATCCAACTCAAGAAGAAGATGATTATTGCTTTAGGAGAACTTCACTTTTTTGGGGCTTGCAAGTTAAGCAATACAATGTGGTATCTTTATATTCCAAAGCAAGTATGCTAAAGGATTTATGAGAAGATTTGGGTTGGAAAACCCTATAGTGTTGTAACACTAATATATGTTACTAAATTGTCAAAAAATTATGCTGGAGTTTTAATTGATCTCACCTTGTACAAAAGTATGATAAGCGGCCTACTCTATCTCACAACAAGTAGGGTAGTAATTTGTTATAGAGTAGGAGTTTATACTTGATTCTAATCAGTTGGTAAGGAATCATTTAAGTGCAGTCAAGAGAATAATTTGCTACATCAACGCCATAGTGAGCCTTGGTTTCTAGTATTTTAAAAACTCTGATATTAATTTAGTTGGTTTTCATGATGTTGATTGGGTTGCAAAAAGCAAAATTCAATAGCGTTATTCAGAGCTGAGGCGGAGTACATAGTAGACAGTGCATGTTTTGCTCAACTTCTTTAGATGAAGCAAATGTTGTAAGATAATGGAATTCATTAAGAAAAGATGATGATTATGTGTGATAACCAAAGTGATTGTCTTAGACTATGTTGGAATACAGTTACAACATGCAGGTATTATGACTAAATCTTTGGACCAAAAGAGCTTTGAGGCCTCAAGACATGGGGTGGGCCTTTGCTTAACTTAACTCGACTCCAAAAGGACCAAAATCTAAAGAGGGAAGAAATGAGAACTGAAAGATATAGAGGGTGATTTCCTTTAATCTTTTGCAACTATTTAGCTTAATTACAAAGATTCTTGAAGATACTATCCTTTCTAAGACTCTTAACCCTCCAAATTTTTATATATATTAGTCATTATCTTCTGTTTTTATCACAAAAAAAAAAAAATCATGAGTTTGTTGTACTTGTTGGTAGAAAAATTCTGATAATAACACTTAAAAAACTATAATATATAATTTAAATTTCTCATCTCTGTCACAATTTAATATTAAACATAACTTTTCTATCCATTGAAATTACCAAATTTTTTGTACTCTTAGAGTAACCAAACATAGCCTTGGTGATTTTTTGTTATCACTTGACTCTGAAGAAATCCACTCTTCATGACATTAATATAATGTGTAGGGTTTATACCATCAATCGTATGAATTCTCTAAATAAGTCTAACTCTCGGAATAGTGGAATAACCTCCCACGAATGATCAAGTGTTTACAAATAGAAGTCAATTTGCGTCGACAAGCACAACTATAGGACAATTTATATTAGATTGCTTGAACTTTTGATGTCATGTTTTATTAGTAAAGGCGTTTGGTGTGAGATCATGGATGGACAACTTTGTATCACAAGGTCACGTGATTGACTTCCTTTCGCTTATATGAAGGAGTATTGGTCGGTAATTTGCACGTTCGTTTATAAACAACTTGTCGTTTCAAAAACATAACCTAACCCATAATTTAGAGTGACAACGAGTCCCTAGTAGCCAATTTGTTCCACGAGCACAAATACTATGCCATAATTTATATCTAATTGCATCATATTTATTGAACTCTTGATGTCATGTTTTATTAGTAAAGCATTTGATGTGAAGGCATGAATGGACGATTTCCATCACAAGGTCGTGTGTTTGAATTTTTTGCTTACATAAAGGCAATATTAGTAGGTAATTTGTAAGTTCTTTTATAAACAATTTATGGTGTCGAAAGTATACTCTAATCCATAATAGCGATCGGAACCAAATCAGGACAATTTTTTACGTAAAAAACAGGGGGGAATGGCATTTGAGGCCATCATATGTTAGGGCCTAAAAGAGGGCAATGCACCTGATTATTAATTTTAAGAACAATCTTTGGCCATACCGTACATTAAACGATTGCATCAGTGAAAAAAAAATGAGAATACATCATTCCTGCCGTGGGTTTGACAGACGAAACTACAATAGATGACCAACTGAGTACAATACCTTCAAAATTCTCTTCTGGGGGACATAAAAAGGGCTGGAAGCTTGACACAATAGGAAAGTTGCAAGGAAACGAGACATGAAAGGATATCATATACAACTATGAAAGACAAGAGAAGGATCAAATACTTCCCAAAGTGTTTCCACGTATCACTGAGGAGCAGATAAGTGAGCCACCTAAACATCATCTTGGCCCCGACAATACATCGGCTTGGACGTTAAAAGTGGATTCTGGGATTATCCCCACGTGTTGGGGTTGATACGTGTTGTTAAATTCCTGGCGGAACCTCTCTTCCTTCTGCCACTCCTCCCACCTCTCGGCCAAGCCATCGCCTTCCAGCATCCTGACTACTTCCGACAATTTGGGGCGTTCCATCGGAGAGCTCTGCGTGCAGAGAAGAGCCACTTGGATCAGCTGTTCCACCTCAGATTGGACGTAATTGCCCTGAAGATCTGAATCCACTAAATTTTCCAATTTCTTGTCCTTTAGGAGTCCCTTGACCTGATATAATGGCAACAACTACTTAGATGCATCACACCGTAAAAGAAAACAATATTTGGCTCTGTTTGGATATGGTAACTTTTAGATAGAAGCAAACTAAAAGGAGGTAAAGTATCTCTCAAGTGAAGCTCACCCAATCTAGCAGCATGACGTCATCGTCATTAGCAAGGCGGGCAAGATCAAAAGCTCTTTGCCCGGTGATGAGCTCGAGAAGCGTGACCCCATACCCAAAAACGTCAGTTTTCTCAGAAGATTTGCCAGTGGACAGGTACTCGGGAGCTATATGACCTATTGTCCCACGTACCGCTGTAGTAACATGTGTATCCTTATAGTTCATGAGTTTGGCCAACCCAAAGTCACCCACAACCGCTTCGAAGTCTTCATCCAACAATATGTTGGCAGCTTTGACATCACGATGAATGATTTTTGGGTCGCAATGATCATGCAAGTAAGCAAGTCCCCTTGCAGACCCCAGTGCGATCTGTTTTCTGATTGGCCAACCAAGTGGAGGCTGAGATTCCGGTCGCTCTGAAAAGATGAATTAGAAAAGCTCTTAGAAACAATGAAAATTAAAGTCCAGCCATAATGGATTACTGCGTGTGATCTTACAAAATCAGATAAGCAAATTGATTAATATATTTGATTATGCACTTCAGTGTCACAGGAAGAAACACACAAGCATAATTCTAAAGCATAAGTACATGAGTACGAATGAGTAGTGCAATGATAAAACAGCTCAGAATTTTGAAAGAGGGGGCAATGTTACAAGGTTGGTTAGTGTTTCCAGTGGTCGAGGTGGCTGCTACACAAATAAAGAGCTTATAGATCTACAGAATATTGTGTAGGCTTTCATATCAATGTTTGACCATAATATCAATGTAATAACTGTTAATTCACAGCAATCTATGTATCCAACACTTGGGGATTGACGTGACCTTGTAAAATAATTCAATTTCAAGGATGACAGGTTCTTGGCGACACTTCTTCCACCAAACTTTGTGTGGGGATTAAAATATGAAGCTCTAAACAAAATAATCCAGGCAGTCACAGTAAGAACGGAATATGAAAATCAGATGCAGACTACCTCTTAAGCATGACGCAACACTTCCATTAACCATGAAAGGGTAAACAAGCAGCCTTTCTGTGGGTGTCATGCAAAAGCCATGCAGGCGAAGCAGATTGCGATGCACAGCCATGCTGATCATTTCCACTTCTGTTTGGAACTGTAGCTCTCCACCTTGAGTACGCTCTTCTTTTAGTCTTTTGACTGCAACGAGATGACTATCCGCTAATCGGCCTTTGTAAACCTTACCAAATCCACCTCTGCCAAGAATATTTTTATTGCTAAAATTATCTGTGGCAACTTGGAGTTCACGTAGTGAAAATCTTCTGAGCTGTCCCAGGTGAACTTCAGGATCCTCCTCAGCTGCGATTAAATGCCAAAAAATAATTGAAAATTGAACATATGTGTTCTATATGATCTTTTTCCTATATTAATACACCAACCAGGAACATCAAAGAAATGATCCTGTGGCTTCCTCCTTCGGTACAAAGCAAGTGCTATAGCAGGCGCAGCGAACAAAAGGGCAGCTCCAGCTGCAACACCTCCAGCAATTGGTCCAGTAGCACTGTTTCCAACTGGAATGGAAATTTATTTGTCAGCCTAATCCGATTGGTCAGATGATAAACCATAATCTAGAGGATCATTTTGGCGGAAGAATGCCATTCAACTGAATGCATCATAGTTGCTTGCGATGTAAAAAAGAATCCATTACTTTAAAATTTGTTCATATTTTGTTTACAAGGGACGGCAAAAACTAAGAGAAGTACTAGATGACGAAGCACAGGTGGTGGACAAACCTCCAGAAGGAGACGGATTGTTTGGTTGAATTGGAGGAGGAGGTGATACAGGAAGCGGCTGCAGACGACGATTGTCCTGAAAACTGAAAATGGAGTTTCATTAGTCAGCAACAACAGTGTGAGGGATTACTTCATCTACCCTATTAAAAACAATGGGAATTGCGATAAACCTGATAGGGGTGAAAAGCGAAAAGGATCCATTAACTGGAATTCGTCCAGTGAGCTGGTTCCTTGAAAGATCACTTTGTTTATTAAACACAGAAATGAATTATTAGTAGATCATAAGGTAAAAAATATATACAAGATCAGCCATTGACTTTTTACATACAGGACTTGAAGTGTAGTGACGGTAGTCAGAGACATGGGAATTTGTCCACTCAAACTGTTGTTGTTGAGCCTCCTATATAGTCCAAGTGTAAATGAATAAAGTTTAGTTTCAAATAATGAAAGCAATCACTCAGAGAGAAAAATGCTGTCAATGTTGTAATCACATTTATCACAATTGTCCGCTGCCAAGATGATATAATAATAATTTGGAAAACACAGACAGCGCCTGATTTTGGGCCTTGCAACTTCTTCCGTTCTTCCATGAACGAAGTCCATGCACTTTAGACTTTAGTATAATGATATAAAAGGGATAATCATAGGTGCTGTCGAAAATAATAATCATATATGATATATAACAGCAAGGGTGTCATGTTAACCATTTCTTGCAATATTGACCAAATTCTCAAATCTTAGAATTTTGAGAGAATTGTAATTTTCTTAAAAGTATTTTATTAGTTAATGCATATTTAACTAATTCATGTTTAACTAAAAATAATAAGATAAAAAAAGAAAAAAATGCAATATTTAAACCTTTTCCAAATTTATTAGGTTTAAATTTGCCTGCGGTGTACTCTGTTAATTATATGTTAATAGCATTTTATTTATTTATACTATTAAAAAATTGACGTGAATGATGTATTTTGATAGATAAAAGTTTATAATAGCTTAATTCATTAATTTTAATAAATAAATTATAAGATAAAAAGGAAATATGCAATATTTAAATATTTTGACCGAAGTTCTATATTTACAGAAGTTATAATTTTTTAATAAATCCATACAAATTCATTTGCGTTTATTTATAATATATTATTGTTTTTCATTACTATGTTTACGAATCAATTAACATTTTTGACCAAGCACTCATGACTTAAATAGAAATTTTATGTAAATTCCATTAACATTTGATGAGTATTCATTAAATACAGATACATTTTTGTTACGACTAGATATGTTATTTGTTTTGTCATTGTTATTTTACTTATAAAATTTCCAAAGTAATTCCTAGTAGCACATTTTAAGGAATTGATCAAAAGACCTTTCCAGCGAGATATCTATGAACAGTTATTTACTAAAATCGTAAACAAAGTAATGTGCTTATTCGTAGTGCACTAATAACACATTTTAAGGAATACAATAAAATTATTATGAAAGTGTTGACAAAACCAATAAATAATTATTACGATTGATAAACATATGTTTTTTACTTTTAAATAATACAACATTTTAAAACATAAAGAATAATTCATTGACAAATTATAAGTCCATTACGTTACTAATAATCCCATTCTTATCAAGTTTTATTTTAATTTAATAAAAAAAATCCAAAAGTTTAGAAAATTAAGATTGAGGTTTATGGCATCAAAGTTGGTCAGAGCACTCTTTTCAGTATTGTCAAAAGGCCATTTTGAAGTTTTGCTACATTTTTCTTTCTCTAAATTAGGTAATCCCCTACATGTTATGCTTGATTTTAATCATTACATATTTTGTTCTGGATATTATACTCCATTGTTCTTTTTTTCCCATTTCTTTTTCAGGAATTAAGTCATTAAAGGTGTATCTTGAAAATCTCAAAAAAATTCTTCTTCAATTGTATCTATGTGTGTTTATGTATGTCTATATGGTTTTAAAACAAGTGTATCTTGAAAATATCTAAAAAAAATACCTCTTGAAATGTATATTATGTGTGTTGGAATTTGCAGAATAGAAAGGAGTGGTTCTGCTATGTCTTAACAAGGTACGCCACATTGCTATCAAAATGTCTAAAATTATTTTCTTATGTATCTGTACTTATCATATTAAATGCTTTGTTATATTCATTTATATTAGCTGTTATAAATTGAGATACTGCATAAATTAACAATATAAATTATGAGATAATAAGGAAAAATGCATGATTTTGGATATAAATTAGAAATTTAGATTTTTTAAGAAGAATCACTGACCAATTTCAGGGGAATAGACATAAAAATGTAAACTCAATTTTTGAGTTAAAATAAAATGTGACTAACTTATTATTATATGTTATACATGATACTGTTAATTGTTAATAATACACTTATCAATCAAAAAATAAAAAGTTGATATTTTTTAATCTAAATTAGCGTTTAAAGTAGTGGATGTAGAAAATAAATAAGTGATGGATCAATATATGAACAAAAATATTGAGCAATTTGCCTTCATACAAATATAGAACTTTTTATATTATAAATTTAGAGGAATAAAAATGGAAAAAAGAACAGAAAAATGGAAAATAAGAAGGTTGTATCAAAAATCAAATATCATATTTCATATATATTAAATTTAAATATAATATAATGTATTTATATATGGAAAACAATTATCAAAATATTTTTGAGAGCTCGGAATTTGGTGATAATTTATTGTTTCCATTTTTTAGTCTTGAAAATCAATGTGTTTATATATGTCTATATGTTTTCAATGAGTGTATCTAGAAAATCTATAAAAAATTGCCTCTCAAAATGTATATAGGTGTGTTGGAATATGTAGAATTGAAACAAGCGGTCCTGCTCTATATTAAAAAGTACACCATATTGCTACCAAAATGTCTAAAAATATTTACTTATAGATGTGTGTGTGTGTGTTTAACTTTTCATATTGAATGCTTTGTTATGTTCCATTTGATTAGTTGATGATATACTTAACAATATAAATTATGAGATAATAAAGGTAAAATGTAGGATTGTGGATATTATTTAAAATATTAGATTTTCTCAGAAAAATCAATAACCAGATTCAAGGTAAGAGACATAAAAATGTAAACTTAATTTTTGAGGTAAAGTAAAATGTCACTAATGCATTTCTATGTTATACACGATATTTTTAATTGTTAAAAATATACTTATTTATCAAAAAGAATTGATATTTTTTCATTAAAATTAGTGTTTAAAGAAGTAGTAGACGTAAAAAATAAATAAGTAATGGATGAAGTAGAGGAACAAACACATTGAGCAATTTGCCTTCATACAAAGTTAGAAATTTTCATATTTTGCATATTTAGAGGAATAATAAAGGAAAAGATAACAGAAAAAATGGAAAACAAGAACGTTTTATGATATAAATTAGATAAAAGAAGAATCAAATTTTTTATTAAATTAAATATTCTCTTTTGGTTAGACTATTACTAATAAATTTAATGTCCATTGATTTTTTTATGCATAATGAAATGCAATATTAATTCAGTATAAGCACACTTTTATAGTTTTTAGAGCTGAAGATATTGTATAAGCAATATATGTATAGAGAGAGAATAATAACTAAATAACTTTAATATGCATGAAAATAATAGTAGATAAAAATAATTAATTTAAAATTATAACCCAATTTATTAAATATATCATAGTGTAATGAGCTTTTAAATTTTTGTTCGGCTATTCTTTTTTAGAAATATTTTATTATATTTGATTTTGCAAAAAAAAAAAATCATACTATATTTCATATATTAAATTTAAATATAATATGTATATGGGTAATATATTAAATATAATATAAATAAAATTTCCTTTTAAGTAATTTTAGTGAGTGATGTTACTTTAGCCATTGGTTGATAAGAGAAGCACTTGAATATTCACATACTTTAAAAGGTGATATCATCTATTTCCAAAAAAACACATATATGAAAACCATTTTGTTTACTAATCCAAAAAATATAATTTACTCTATTAAAAATTATTTTACTCCTATATTACAAAGTAATAATGGCCTTATTTAATATTATGTAATAATAATAATGCGCAATCTTTATTTTGATAGTTTTTTAATTTTATAGGTTTGATGTTAAAAACTTAAATTTTTTGAAATCTAAGCCTGAGATTGGTTAGTTTTTAGTATTTGTACTAAAGTTTTCAAAAATATTTCAATTGTGTTTGCATTTATCACATGTATACATTAAAGTTTTGTAAAATGAGAAAATACATTTTATTTTACATACATTTGTAATTTGTACATAATTAATACAATTTTGAAAATTTCATTATTTTTTATTAAGTTTTCATTATAATTTGTAGAAAATATTCTTTTATTATTAATACTTTTTATTATAAATAAAAATATTTATTTTAAAATTTTTACATTAATAATAAAAATTAAAAATAATTAATCCGTGCATAGCACAGGTTGCACTCTAGTAATAATAATAATAAGGGCATCTAGTCTGCATTTGTATACACACAAACAAAACAAAAAAACAAAAAGAAGTAAAATCCCTTGTGACAGAGTTCTGAATAGCAAAGATCATAGAGATAAGGCAGATAAACATTTTGAGCATTAAGAAACAAAACAAAGAATTATAAAGTTCAATAAAAAGAAACACATACAAGAAGCGTAGACTCTGAAGCTTGCTCAATGTGTTGGGGATTTGACCAGTGAGATTGTTCAGATAAAGATCCAAGCTTACCAAGTTTGTCAAGTTTCCAAACTCACTTGGAATTCCTCCAGAAATGTTATTGCTATAAAGTTCCCTGCCATGTGAGAGAGAGAGAGATCAGTTGCAGTCATAGGGAATGGGAAAACTAGACTGGACAGCAACAATATGCAATTTATTTTCCTTCATTTAAGTGACCGCCATACAACCTTAGCAATTTTTTTAATGTAGGCCTTACTGAACTGAGCATGGAAATGTCTTGAAGCCTAAATTTTAATCCATTTTTCAAGAAATAGCTACCAAGAACTTTGTTACCCAAACAAGTGATGAGGACTGATATGCTAAACTCTTTGTTATGAGCATCAGTCTATCAAATTATGAGTGATTTAGCTAGGAAGATGGTGCTTTAAATGAGAATCCACACAAAGCATTGAATTAACCCCGTCACTTTCGTCCATCCAAGTTAGTATGTTTGCTTGTACCATTTCTTCCTAATATACTAGTTTCAGGATCTCACAAAAGCTTATTCTATTCCAATCAAAGTCAAACCAACATGTCCACTTAGAATAAGGTAGCTTGCAATTCCCTTAGAACCCAAGGAAATTAATTGGAAGAGCATTATCATAATATATCTAAAGTTCTTACTCAAAATTGCATTAATACATTAAACAAACACGCTATTACAATTCACTTAAGGTCCTTGAAGCGACGGGGACATGAAACAGGTTAATATATCAGCCATGAAGCAAAGAGCAAAAAGCATCCGATACTAGCAGGGAAATTAAAATTTCTAATATGTGGAGAAATGAGATAGGAGAGCAGTCAGCAATGGTACTGCCAGCCTAATTTAACCTAAGGACAAAATATTCTACAATTGGATCACACTTACTGCTTGTGAATCATCAGGTGAAATGAAAAGAGTAGCAGAAAGGTGGGATAAAACCACTGATACTAAATGTCATCATCATTTTCCCTTAACATGATGATTCCACAATGTAAAACTCAGGCAAGAAGTAAACAAATGATCTCAAAACAATTTATGGAACTGACCGTTGACAGATTTTAGTACATAAGATGGATGTGCTTTAGTTTCTAAACTTGTGGATTAGTCAACCTCTTAAATAGAACAAATGTGTACCCATAGAACAAGATAACCCAGTTTATGACTAAAAAATCCTTGAAATGATGGATTTTAGACCATTAAAAAGAAATATAATAGCACGTATCAGTAATGTCACATGGACATAAAGGACCGTGAACTTTTCAATCCTTGAAGAAGAATCAAAGATTCCAGAAGAAAGCCACAAGCCAGGAAATTACTGTAAGCTGTAGCTGAGTAGCAAAATGAAACAAAATGAAAAATATAACGGAGCAGATTTGGATTCGCAAAAGCACGACTTACAAGTACTGTAAACTTGGAAGCTGACCAAGCTGGGGAACCAGTTGACCGGACAAATTTGCATTGCCGAGATCACTGTGTAAGAACACAACACAATCTGATAATGATGCAACATAAGCAAATCAAGCATTCGGGGATACAACCAATCTTACACTCGAGTTACACTATTATCAGTGTTGCACGTTACGTGAAACCAAGTGCAGGGATTGACAAGGGTCGGATCCCAACTCTGTAGAACATTGTTGGGATCATCCAAATTGGTCTTCAACGTATTCAAAGCATCGCCTGCCACAAACAAGTTTTCAAGCTCTAGTTAATCTACAAATAAACAGCACAAGATTATCGATTCCCAAGGCAAAAAATCGACACAAGTTTCGCTCTTTCTGAATCTCAGTTACCAAGCAAAGGATCACAATCCACACTAAATAAGTACCAATATGAGATCACAGTTCCATGCCGTCTTCTCTGATGCCCATACTTTAAAACGAAAATACTAATCAGAGTCATTAGCAATCTTTAAGTTGAGAATGATTCTAAATACAATTAATTTGTAATCCACCATTCAAGCTATGAAGACAACAAATTCATTCTTTGACATCCCATAGTAGTAAATTTCTTTAAAAGATTCTTTCACAGGGGATTGGCTTATAGAAACCCACAAACTCCGGGGTTGACATAAAAAGAACAAATAACCATTCAATTCAGCCCACTTCAAGTCAACGTGCAACGCAACTAACATAAGCATATATAATCAAGAAAAGTGAAATAGCGAACCTTCAGAGTTTGCCGAAACCAGCGACAACCTCGTAAACACCAGAATTAAGCAAAGGAAACAGGAGTACAAGATTGTGGCCATTGGCCCACGATCCACGACAACTTTTGACCCCAAAATTCCCCACCTAAAAACCTAAATTGCTCATCGAAACCTGCAGCAAAATTCTCACTTTCTATTATTTAAACTACACGACCATCCCACCCTTGATAGTCAACACGGAATGATTTAAAAAAAGGTAACAAAGAGCAGGAAATTTGTTAATCAAGAAACCCCTTAACTTAGGTAAAGTGAATCAGCCTAAAAAAGTAAGAACTAAAATCAGAAGCCAAGAGAACACAGAGCAGCAGAAGAAACAAAAGGCAGAGGTATAAATTTGAGTTATGGGAAATGCAGACAACTGGAAAGAGAGAAGAATATGGAAGAGGGTCTTCCTTATTCTTTTTCAACTATACGTATTTATATTTCTTCCCTTTTCCTTAGAAATGTTGTAAGTGATGGATGATGAGTTTTTTCTCAGTAAAACTTGGGTTGGAGCGTTCAAAGACTGGCGGGGATTCAACTTGGAAGTCGTCGCAGGGAAAGTGAGAGGAAAGAATACACGTGGTTCAGTCAAACTGCTCTCTCTCTCTCCTCCGCCCCCCCACCCCCCCCCCCCCCCTCCCTCCCTCTCTCCCTGACTTATGTATCATGATATTATGATTGTCTATAAATCTATTCACGGAGCCAGTAAATAGGAGAGATGAAATCTCACGTAAGGAATAGTGTGTACCTCATTTAATGTAGGTGTAATAATTTCGGCTATGTTTGCTTACAAATTTTTTGTAAAATAAAATATAAAAAACACATAAAAAATACATGTTAAAAAACTAAAATAAACATGATGTTAATTAGAAGATGCACAGGTTTTTCCGAGTTTGGCAAGTGAGTTAAAATCAAAATTTTGGTATACAATGAATGTCCAAGTGAAATTCAATCTAGTATTTGGGTTATGATATTTTAAAATTTTGATATTCAATTTGATTTTAGTTTTTGAGTTGGATTTATCAAATCAAACTTAATATTGAAATTTATTTTTTCTTCTTTAGTACTTGTTTTATATATTTATGGTTTAATTTTTAACTATAATTTTGTCTTGTATATTTTTATACTGCATGATCCTTATATAAAGAAGTGTCCAGCGTGTATTAAAATATAAAAACAGAATAGGATATGACCTAGAGTTAAAAGTTACATTGGATTTATTGTTGTCATAAAAATAATAGTTATATATTTATATCTGCTTTGGATAACAATTGTTAATAATTTATAATACATTAATTATAATATTAATCTGATCTATATTTGATTGTCATAGCATCAAATTATTAAAATATTTATTTTGTTTCTTTTTTTCTTTCTCCTCTCTTTTAAACACTATTTATTTATTTCCTTCTTTCTTTTCCTTTTTTCTCTTAAGTTTATTTATTTATTTTTCTCTTGATTTTTTTCATGAATATTTATACACAAACACATATGCGCTCTTTAGAGATTCTCATTTCTCAATTTTATTTTTTTTATTTTGTATGCGTTGATATGAAAATTTTATCCTCAAAAAACTCATTAATGGAAAAAGAAAGTCAGGTTGCGATTGGATGCTTTTCATTTTTCATTTTGTCATTTTTCAAAAAATTATATTCGAAAGAAACATACTCTGGTCATATCTTGAAAATTATCTTTAAAAACTTATCTCGTATCTCTCCATACACGTCTCTTATGAGTCTCTCTCTACATACCATTATTGTTAATATATAATTATTACTTAAAGCACACCTTTCCACAAATAAATCTTTCTTCGTACAACTATTATTTATTTATAATTATCATATTAATTCATTTCTCCACAAACAACATGTTTGCACTTTTATCTCTCAAAGATTATTTATTTACATACAAAATATCATTTGCATATTTCATACCACGGAAATATTATCCGATTGGATAAACATTCTATTTTGGTGAAAATTTTTGAGATAAAAGTAAGAAAAATGAGATAAAAATTTTTAGAAGAGAAATGATATACGGGAATGGCACATTGAACGTGAATAAATGGAGTTTTAGATATGAAACATATTGATATGGGTAGATATTTATTGAGATGTGTGTTGATGTGACATGTATGGAAGAGAAAAATGGATTAATTTGTGTTAAAAATGTAGAGAATCGTGAGGATTTTAAAGAACAAATGAGGAAAGAGGGGGTTCAAAAATGACAAAATAGAAATTTTTTGAGATATATTTTTTAAATATGGATACATGTACTTTAATCTTGGAGAAATTTCTTTCAAAGTAATAAAATAAAATTGAGTCGGCCATCCAATCATAGTTTTATTATCCCACTTTTTCACTCTATCTTTGAAATTGAATGTCAATTTATTTGCGTCCCAAACACTTCATTAGCGGGCAAGATACGTCAAGCATAAGTAAGAATATTGGGTGTGATGGGTCTTGTAGTTCTTATACCCAATGAAAAACACGTCGAATGCTAAGATTTATTACAATTGTGTATACAAAAATACAAAAAAATAATAATAATAATAAATAAGATTATAATATTTGACGCAATTTTATAAGTTGGGTTATTAGAATATGAAGTATTTGTCAATATCAAGCAAGTTGTCAGTAGATATAGTAGGTTATGTTTGGAAGGAGGTTCTCGGGAAAGATAATGTTCCGTGAGAGTTGTGTCGGAAGAAGAAGAAGGAGTAATATATTTAGTGATAAGATTTTAATAATTTAAAATTTTTAATTTGTTTAAATATATATAATATAATATTAATTGGACAGTATAATATCATATAAAAATAAAAGTTTTAGAATATAAAAATATATAAATGTGAATGTACGTATGTATAGATATAAGTATTAATTTGACTGTAAATAAGTGTAATGATTAAAAAATAATTAGTTAATTATATTTATAAAAAATAAAAATATTTGAATTTGAATTGAAAAATTTTTTTTATTAACCTGCATCTTTCAAAGTGTAAATTTGGATAATGGAAAAATGGGTTCCAATCACAGCCGGAGTGTATTTGTCTGGCCAACTTAGGCATAAAAGCTTTACAAATAAGCAGTATAGCTTTGCATCTACACAGGCAACAATTTTTTACAGAAGAAGAAAGATAAAAACATTCTCACTGTACCATCCATCCTTATAATTACTTGAAACAATACAAACAATCACGTTTCATGGACGCAAGCAATTAATGTAATAACGGAAATCATTGTCTTAAGTTTATTTCGTCTACTCTACCATTTTGTAGGTGATTTAAACTAATTTCGTGTGGGTTAATTTTGAACGCCACATTTGACATTAGTCATGTATGGGTAAATTTGAAGTAATTTTCATTTTTTTTATTTTAATTTTATGTTTAGTTTCATTCATTTTTGCTATATTATTCGGAATATAAATTAATTTTGTTTACATATTGTATAAAATGTCCTTGTTTCTCTATATACCCTTGTTTTATCTGCATTTTTAATTTTCCTTTATTACCTTCTATCTATTCAATTTTATTATATTTTTTTTACTCTACTTTCTGGCCCTTGTATTTGTAACAATTACTTCCTTCAATTTTAAATTATTTAATTGTATTATAATGTAATTTTATCGCTTTATGAATTTTATGAATGGTATAATATTTATATTTAATACAATGTTATTACTTTATTTATATGCACAAACATTAAGTACTCCTCAACTTTAATTTATTATTTCTCTCTCCCTCTCTCTCTCTTATTTTCTAATTAAGATAAAAATTTATATATATAAATATTAATTAATTATTTATATAATTATGCAAATACATGCATCTTTTTATCGCTTAACTCATTAAAATTTTAAATGTTACATTTCAAGCTTATAATTTTTCATATTATTGAGCTTTGTTTATCTTATAGAACAAATTTAGCAATGTTTAGATTATCAATTTTTAATTTTAATTATGCTTATTTCTGATTTTTTATAATATTCTTTCTTGTTCCGTAATAAACTTTTAAGTACTGCATCTAAGACTAGTGGTTTGTCATATCAACTAATTGCATTTAATTTATTATCTAAAATCAATTTTAATTTTATCATGTATATGAACGTGTATGCTGTGTGTTCGTAGACACACACACATAACATCGAATATTTAAAACAATCATTTTCTTATGAAGTCTTCTTCGGTTAAATTAATTGTTCAAATGTTCAATTATTTTTTAAAATTTATTTAATAATTCAATATTGAAAAGGTTGGTCCTGGCCCACCAAATGGGGACCGGAAGGACAAGGAAGTGTTGAACACTGTTGTATCATTGATTTGAAATTAAATCTCTCTCTAAATATTTTCTAAAATGACTTTATATTATGAAGTCGAATTCTCCGTGGTCAACCTGGATAGTAATTTTCTTCACCTAACCATCCAATCAACCTCTCCTAAATATTTTTCAAATGATATAAATTTTATTATAGTACTATTTGGTATCACACATGTAGGGTTATAATAATAATAATAAAATTATATAATTAATTTATAATTTGTCATTCAATTTTGCATGTTAACTTCCCAACCCCACAAAATTCATGGTGTGGATTTGTTTTGGAGTTTGAACTTCAGATCAGATTACTGCCTGCTAATATTCGGTCGGTTTTGAAAGCCCAACTTTCAAAATAATCCACATATCATTATTTTTTGAAACCTAAAGCAAAGAACAATTCATTAAAACATTTTTTTTGGGAGAGAGATTGATAGTAGTAGTCTCTAGTTTTACAAGATATAAAATACGCAATTTTTTTTTTTTGTTTTTCTAATTTGTAGCATGCATTTCAAAGGGTATTTTTTAAAAAAATTGTGTAAAAATAAAAGTAAAATATAAATAGAATTTTAAAAAATTTTAGCAATTGTATTGTGTCTTTTGATGGAGGAAAAAATGAAACAAACATAGCCAATAGGAAGCCTGGTTTTGAGCTTAGTGGGACCCTATTGTCTACTTATATAGTTATATGAATAAACAGTAAATGCTAAGCTAGACAAGAGACGTCATGATAAATTTAATATGTAATTCATAATTGAGTCATTAGCACGTCGAACTGCAGTTATTATAAGTCTAACAATATTATATGTATCCATACATGTATATATTACTATTAAACTAATTTTACAAAATAAATGTAATTTAATTTAATAATATGTTAAATGATGGAGTTTAGATGTAATGTTAAAAATTTAAGAACTAAATTAGAATAAATAATTATTATACAATTTTTTTAAAAAAATCTTATTGAATTCAAAAAAAAGTAAAAGCATAAAATTTTAAAAATAGTTTTGCAAAATAAAACCACATCAATTAAGATGAACAATTTTAATTTTAGGATACAATAATTAAATTTTCAAAAACACAATTAGAAAAATAAATGGATAAAAATTTATCAAAAAACAAAAGTCAAAATAAAGAAAGTAAAATTAATATAGCATTTAGGAGTTATAAATGTTAAAAACTTTTTTTAAAAAAAGTGAATTTATTTTTTTATTTTTAAAAAAATTGCTGAATTTTGTTTCTTTATTTTTGTGTCGAAATCGATTTTTAAGTCAATTTTAATCGGCCCTTATTAGTTTTTGAAACTTCCAAATTTTCATGTCTTAACTTGATCAGAAAATCTTGATCGAACCCGTTAGAACCAGAAATGACGAAGGATGCCTTAATTATAAATATGTTGGTCATACACAACTTACTGGACCAATCATTATTGTACGCATATTTTCTTTTCCTGGTTATAAAAATATTGCAAGACATGGTTTTGATGAAGTGACACTATCAAAATCATTGGCCCAAAATATATGTCCCATTGAATTCCTCAATGAGTGATTTTGGCAGCAAATGGGAGACAGTAGCCCAGAAAGTATTTATGGGCTCCCATAGGAGGAGTCAGAAGCCCATAGTAGTCATTTGTCCACTGCAAAATCATTTCTCGGCTTTGCATGCAACTCACACAATCTTGTTACAATGGGCAAGCTAACATTGAATTCATAACTGTGGATAACTTATCAAATATCAAATGCTCAAACATTCAAATAGCGTGTTATGAATCATTAAATACCAATATCAAATTGACCTTAAAGTACAATTAAAAATTAAACTATCTATTAAGTACAAAGGGCGATTATATAAATGGGAAAATACATCAATTTATGGCACTTGAATTCATAACTTCATCTCTTAGTTCTAGGTCTCCAATTGACTTTCAAAGCAAGAACCTCTTGAGTAAAACAAAAACATTACCTAACGTGTTTATTGGCATAAAATTTGTTTTTGTAGTGCAAAATGCAAGATTATTCAAATTTGGAGGATAAAATGTTCTTTTTCCACCATTTATAGGTAACATTACCAATTTGTTGGGGGGTCTTGGCTGGAAAAAACAGCAGTTAATTATAAAAATTGTAGGAGTTTCTTAAAAAATAAAAATAAAAATAAATTAATGGAGGAGAAAATGCTGTCATTTTGGGTTTTTTGGAGGAAGCTAGAAAGTGGGTTGTTTTGGGATGTGTATTGCTATGTTAGTATTTCAAAATTATTAATGCATGTACGTGAATTAAACGACAAAACCCCTACCAAAAATTTATTCGGCATTGGATTCCCTTACATTGGTACTCTCGTACAGTGACAATGTTGGTGGTTGATATAGTACGTGGATGTTTGAAAAGTGTTGTGTATATTTAAATTAAAAAAAAAATGAAATTGGTTAAAATGAAAATATGTATCTGTGTCTCTGTGTGTGTATGTGTGTGATTTTCATGACTATGTCTGTTTTTAAATTACGAATTCTCAAAACACACATTTAATTATTATATTTTTTAAATTTTTTTTTATTTTTATATAATTTTCACAATAAAAATAGTTTAAAATGCATACCAAAATTCGAAAACAAATTTTATGTATATATGTTTAATAATTTAACTTTTAATAATGTGTACTGATTTGACTTGATATGCTAGTATATATATATACACGTACATATAAACTAAAGGGAGAAAATTTATTCTTTAAAATGTTGTAAAATATTTTTTGTTAAGATATTTTGAAAATAAAGATAATATACTTATATGTGATTTGAATTTTTAAAATAAGATAATCAAAGCTATGTTTGGGGGGAGGTTTTTGTTGAAGATGGTGTTCGGTGAGAATTATGTTTGGATAAGTAGTATATTAGACGTAAGTTTTTGATGTGACGAAAATTTAATTCATTTGAATATTTTTATAGAATATATAATAGTAATTGAAAGATATAATAGCATGTAAGAATAATTATTAGTTTTTATAATATAAATAAATAAAAATGTGAGTATATATGTCAAATATAGTATTATTGATTTGATTGTGAATATATGTAATAATTGAAATATGAATAATTAATTATATATATAAAAGGAAAATTTTGAATTTGAATTTAATTAGCAATTTTGTTTAGTATTATGTTTATTAAAGCAAGTGGGACCAGTGGCTTTCACCCCAATTACAAATCATAAATTTCATCACCCAATTCGTATTTATATTTCCTACAAAATAACAAAAGGCAGGGTATGTTTGGTTTCCTGTTTTAAACTATTTTCACCCATTCAAATTTTGTACCAACTAAGCATTTTATCATAAAAATTTTCATTTAAATTAAAATTTAAATGTTTCCTGTTTTAAACTATTTTCACCCTTTCAAATTTTTACCAACTAAATATTTTATCATACAAATTTTTATCTAAATTAAAATTTAAATTTTGTTCTCTTACGTATATATTACTAACTAATTATTTTTCAATCGTTATATTTATACACAATCAAATCAACACTTATATATATACATACGCACACACACATACATAAGCTCACATTCATATGTGTGTGTACACTTTATAAACCTATATATCACTTATCATTTAATCATTATTACATATTAAATAACACCAAACATAATTTTTTTACTTATCAAATTTTTTTCCACTTTCATCCACACTTAAATTTGTTTGCTTGATAGAAGATGAAAATAATGAAATTTTTTGTTAGATATGAAAGTTATATTTGGTTGTAAAATTTTGAAGGAAATAAAAAATTTTAATTTGAGAATTTATATATCTAATATATAATAATGATAGGGATTTTAAGATACAAATGTATATAAATGTGAATGTGTTAACACACACACACACACACTAATTAAAATGCATGGTTGAATTTTAAATATTTGAATATATATGTTAGAGAGAAAAAAAATCTAAATTTTAATTTTGATGTGGAAACATTACAACAAATTTGGGCTAGAAATGGCATTTGGATCAATCCATATGTTTGAATCACTTCAAGCAATCGAACCAGTCGATTAAGAGATGGCAGAACGATTATGCCCATGGTGGAACGATAGAAGGCAAAAAATAGAGTTTTGTAGATTGTGATTATGGCCGTAGTGTATCGTTCACGCGTATGGATGATTGACATGCATGTCAATCGTAAGAAGTTCAAATGATTGCAGTAAGGAGCTATCGACAATGAAGAAAGCCAAACCTTCTAAAATCCCAATTTGAGGCGAGTGGATCATCCCGAATCAATGGGAAGTACAACAGATCAATCCAAGATGGTCTCAAATCAATTCAAACAACAGGTTTTTTAATCAATTACTTACTTTCGCGAGATTTTATATCTAGAAATTATTTACTTCATATAAATAGACTATATAGGGTTTCTTTTAAAAACTTTTGGCTTGGAGATACTTTTACATTATTTGATCTATTAATTCAAGTATTGTTGAATTTGTTAAGAATTTGGTTTGAATTGTTGTTTCTAGGACTCAAATATGTTTTGATTCTAGTTTCTCAATTCATTTGTATAACATTTTCATAGGTTCACCAATCTTCCACATCAGGTGATATGAGGCCTTTCTTATTCTTAAATCAGACATCATGGTCCAAAAAAAAATCCAAAAGCACCATTCAATTTACACGCAGTATATGAAAACCTTAGTTTTCAACTTCAATAAATTAACTTGGAGCACAAAGCCAGGGTGGATAGGTTCCAAAGCTCTGTTAATCTTTTCTTCAGAGCATACATGGTGTGTAACTTGAAATTGCAGATTTGGAGGACAATCATGGCGAGGGATTAACTCTCAACTAGGTAAACATAGGTAATATACCCCATATTCATTATGGAAATCCATTGTGCCATTATCAAGATTATTTTGATACGGATGAATTGTAGGAGGAATATGACGAGGGGGCATTTCCATTTGCTAGCCCTAGAATTTGCCAGCGACAAGGGTGCTAAAGATCCATGCTAAACTGCCAACTTTCAATGGGAACGTAGGTATTGAGGAGTTCCTGGACAAGTTGTTCAAAGTGAAAAGGGTATTTGAAATTTTCAAACCTTTTCAAAGAATGCTAGATAAAGTAGGTGGCCTGCCATTTGAAAGGCGGCGCTACAACTTGGTGGGAGTAGGTTCAATTAAGGTGCAGGTGTGAAGGGAAGTCGCCCATTAATTCATAGGTGAAAATGAAATAGCTACTGAGTGGATGATTTTTACCACTAAATTAAGAGCAAGTATTGTTTTCTCATTTCCAGCATTATAGCTAGTAAAACAAGTCATCAATTGAATACTATAATGAGTTTTCCTATTTAATATCCTATAATAATGTACGGTAAAGTGAGACTCATTTGGTTTCAAGATCAAATGGATTGTGTTGGGACATTAAGAGTGAAATAAGGTATGCAACCAGTTATTACATTAGATCAAACATTTAATTAGGCCTTAAAAATTAGAAAATTACCACGATGGAAGATCTAATGTAGAGAGGTGAGGGCTCCGACTTAGGCGCATGAGGTGTGTGTGGAGAGTGGAGGAACATTGAACCAAAGTGCAGAAGGAGAAGAAGCCAACAGAGAATGAGCATGAATTGCCAAAGAAAGGATCACAACGAGCACTACAGGTGGGTGACTTAAAGTTCCCAACAAGTATGCAAGATATACAAGAGACTAGTGTTGCTAATGTGAAGACTCAGGATATAGATCTAATATGTGCCCAAAGCAATGATTGGTGAACGTTGTGGAGCACAAGGAGGATGAAGAACAATTGAACAATTCCATTGTGTCCTATGCGGCAATAAAGCCTATAGAAGAACTCAAGGGGTCATCCATAGAGGAAAGAGAAAACTATGAGACTACAACTTATGTTGTGCATGCTTATGGCACCAAAGCAAGAGGAAGACACGTAGCGGTGTTAGTTATTCTGGACTCGGTGTTATCTTTTGGTAAGATTTTGATGTGGTCATTAGTAGTGGTAGCTTAGAGAATATTGTATCTTGTTGGATAAATTAGGATTGCTAATGGAAAAGCACCAAAAACCATATAAGGACGTTAAACTGGTGAGAGTGGAATATCGGTATAAAATTCCCTTCTCTATAGGAAGATATTTTGACAAGGTATTATATGGCATGGTGGACATGGATGTGTGTCATATTTTATTAGAAAGGCCTTGATGATTTGATATGAATGTTATTCTATTGGGCTGAGAAAATAAATACAAATTTAAGAAGGTTGGGTTGGGGTATGAGCTGCCATTATTGAAGCATAATTAGATTTCTAATGCTTCAAAGAGGAAGAAAAGTAAGAAAAATGAGGTGATGGCCGATGTGTGTCGTTACCACACCAAAATTAAATTTATAATGAATTAATATTGTGGTCAATATAGGTGTTATATCCACGGAGGGGTGTCCGTATTTATTAATGTAATTAAGGTTCTATTAGTTAAGCTATCAAAAGGTAACAAGAATAAAAATAACCAAAAAAAGATGAAAACTTTTAAAAACAAAATTACAGTCTTGAAGTGGTGAAATAGTAATAATTGAAGAACATATCTCCTTGTGTTGTGTTGGTTTTTAATATATACTAATTTATGTTAATTATTATTTTAATTACTTTATTACAAATTGTTAATGATAAAGTCTAAAGGATATCCTCTTATATTTCCCTACAACTTCGACTCAAGAATTTAGAAGGGTTTCCAAGCCTAATAGAGTAAAATAATTAATTTGATGGTTAACAATATTTTATTTGCATTAATTTTATGGTTTCGCTTCAATTATTCCCATAAAATAAACATTCACAACTGTACACTTAGTGCGCAGATTTCACTTCCATTATTTCTTACATAGTAAAAAAGTAGTCAAATCTCCCAATTACTATTCAAATTACCAATTGTGCATAACAAAGACAAAGACAATTAATTTTTTTAATTTATGCATACATATTCAACCAAACACTAATACAAGAGACTAGAAAATAAATTAGCAATTCATGATATAATTAAGAAAAATAATTTCCAATGTGTTATCATCCAAACTAACACGAAAATACTAGAACAAGTTTGAAAAACTTAGCCTTAGGTTGCATGGAGAAATGAACGCTTTTCAATCTTGGTGTGAATCCCTTCTTCACATTTTCAATCTTTGTTGCCCTTGTTTCCTAAGTGCTCGAATGTTGAAAACGAAGTAAAAAAACCTCTAAAAATTGTGGAAAACATGTATATATACATGTGGTTTGAGTAAAAGATGCGAAAATAGAAAAACAATCCTCAAAATCACATCTAGAAGGTCTACCGCATTGCTACTTGCGGCCACAGGCCTTCTGGTTGCACCCGTGAACTTAGGCAAGAGGTTTAGATGACTTTCTTTCTAAAGCTCATGGTCGCACTATACCTTTGTGCAACTGCACCTCTCTTTCCATAATCGCGCTCTTAACCATGAATGTTCTAGCAGTATGTATTATTTTATGTGTAATTTTCTTATCTAATATTTGATTGACCTGATTTTTGCGTCATTAGAAAGCCAATTCATTTTTGTTTTAATTTGTAAAGTTTTAGATCAATTGAATACTTCATAAAAATGTGGCATCCTTCCAAATTTACTGCGTAATCTCCTTAACTATAGCTCCTTCCAAGTTTGTTCTTTCCTTCAAATCAAAATTACTTAAAAATTTTCAAACCTGAAACACAACCATTAAAACATTTATATTAACCATAATTATGTAAGATTTAAATAAATTAAGCTCAATTTTTATCAATTATTCTATCTATTTTAAATAATGTCACAATGTGTCTAAAAATTCAAGTATTTTAGCATTAAATTAAATGAATTGTATAAAACAAATGATTCCTTTTGTCAAGTCGTTAATGGCTATGTTGACGATAGGGAAGGAGATGTTGATAGAAGCTAAAGAAACACAAGAATCCGTACATTGATAGTTAAAGTTGAAAAGAATGAAGAAAGGAGAAGCTCAATGTTCTTAAGCAAGTTTAAGAAATTCTAAAGAAGCATGTAAATGTTATGCTCGAGAAGTTATAGTCAGGACTACAATTGATGAGCGATATACAACATACTATTATTAATTAGATACCTAGAGTGATCTTATCAAATTTTCTGCATTACTGAATGAACCCTAAGGAGAGCGAGGTGTTATAGTGAATCATAGATGATTTGTCGAAGAAAGGGATTACCTAGGCTAGCATGGCCCTCGTATAGTGCCAACATTGCTCACTTTGAAGAAGGATAGGTCATGGCACATGTGTGTGAACAATTGCACCATTAACAAAATAATGGTATGCTATTGTTTCTCTATCCCTCGGTTGGAGCATATGTTGGATTGTTTGTCTAGTGCATGTATTTATTCAAAAATTGACTTGTGGAGTAGATGCCACCAAATCCAAATACATTAGGGAGAGAACGAAAAACCGCATTTAAGACAAAGAAAGGACTTTATGAGTGGTCATTGATGCCATTCGGGTTATCGAATGCACCAAACACTTTTATGCGGTTGATGAATGAGGACTAGAGAATTTTATTATAAAATTTGTTGTAAGTTATTTTGATGATATTTTGGTGTATAAGGCTCATGAAAAAAGAGCATTTAGGATATCTACACTGTGTGATGGGGCCCTTACGTGAACATAAAATATATATAAATTTGAAGAAGTGTATGTTTATGTCGACGAGCCAGGTTTTCTTAGGCTTTGTCATCAATGCATGAGATATCGAGATGGGTGAGAGTAAGATTGAACAATCGAAGAGTGGCAACGCATAAAAAATGTTTTAGAGGTACATAATTTTCATGATTTGTCTATGTTTTGTCATTTTTTTATCCATAAGTTTAGTGCTAATATAATGGATTACATGAAGAAAGGAAGATTTAGTCAGGGACCAGAATAGGAAAAAAGTTTTTGAGTAGCTTAAAGAGAAGTTGACAACCGCTCTGTATCTAACTCTCTTGAGTTTCGAGAAGTTATTTAAAGTGAAACATGATACATATGGCATAGAAGTTGAATAAAGCAAAGCAGAATTAGTCAA
Source organism: Avicennia marina (assembly GCA_019155195.1). Classification (NCBI taxonomy): domain Eukaryota; kingdom Viridiplantae; phylum Streptophyta; class Magnoliopsida; order Lamiales; family Acanthaceae; genus Avicennia; species Avicennia marina. Next base: position 2,125,292 of record JACDXK010000032.1, read on the forward strand.
CATATGAGTAGGAATTTTATTCGACGGTACATAGTTGAAGTTTATTAGTCAAATTCAGATGTGTAAGTACTGAATTAAAGTAAATGAACCCATACAAATAAGAGTATTCAAGAAAACTTTAATAACACACTATACAAAAATTGGGATAACAATAATAGCATATAATCATGAACATCCAACCATGGACGCCCATCCCCGTCCCCGTCCCATGGGGCAAGAAATGGGTGACATTTTTTCACCACTTCCCTCGCCCTATCTATGCACCATCTCCAACATTAATCAGACAATGTATATAATTTTAACTAGAATAAATAATAAAGTAATTAGTTGTGCTCTTATGTTTTAATATATATCATTTGTGAAATTAGTTTGTATGTCAGATTTTGTAAGATTATATTGATGCAAATAAGATTAAATTTTTATTCTCTAAAATTTAACTTTCAAATAAATTGGTGTTTTCTATTTCCTTCCACAGGGACACTTGCATGAGAGTTGAGAGAAAGCGAGCTAAGTTCCCATCCCCATGCAACGGCGTGCATAAGTTGGGTTAAAGGTGCAAACAAGTTAAGCTTACACTAGGTTGGAATAATAATTAAATTCAAGTTTGACTGATATTAATTTAAGTCAAACAGTTCGATATATAAAGAAAAAACTCAATTGACTTCAAATGCAAGCTGATTAGTTTTTAAAGATGAAAAATAGTTTATACGAAATATTTACTAACAAACTTGAAAAAAATTATAAAAGGTGAAGCGTCTTAGGTTATTAATTCAGCTTAAGATTTACCCTCATAATAATAATAATAATTTACAAATATTAAATACTTCAATAAAATTTAAAAAATGAATTTCTTCATGTGAATACTTCTAAAATAACTTAATTTTTTTTCCAGATTATGCATATGCTAATTATAAAGTGAATAAATATAAAAATTTTAGTTAATTTTGTAGTGTCATTTTTATAAATAGGTGCAGCAAAAGATTTTTTTGGAAGAAATCATAAGAAAAAATAAATAGTAATTGTGTATGTGTATAAAAATATTTTTCTAAACGAATATACTTATTATTAATCAAAGTATACTATTTTTTATTTTTTCTCAAAATATTTTTATATTAGGTTATAAAGGAACACACAATTGTATACATAAATTATTTGAAATTTTCCACAAAAATATTGAAAATGGATTTCAAATTGATATGGAGATATACAAATATAAATTGAAGATATTATAATAAATAATTATAGAAAAAGTTAGAGAGTTATAAAATATGTATTAATCAAACTTATTTTTATATATTTCCCAAAATATCAGTTCAAATATCCCACTGTGATTATTACATAATTTAAAAACTAAAAAGCATTTACGAAATATATGGTATACAGTGTTTTTATATATTAATTTAATATTTATAAATATTGTTGAGTAGATAAGATATTTGATATAAAATATATTTAAAAGAAAAGTTCATGTGTTAGTTCTTGAGCTTCCTAATAGAGAAAAATGAGTTTAAATTTGACCTAACAAACAAGTCAAGCCAACCTCGAATCGAGTTGTTAAATTGAGTCCTTAAACTTGCGGGCTAGTTCTAATCATCTTATTCATCTTACGATTAACCCAACAAAAAGAATTCATTCCACCTTGGTTCAAAAAAGAAAAAATACACTAATTTATAACGTAGATTATATTTCTCTCTTAATAACTAATTTTCTAAATATATATATGACATCTAAATTTGCTCATCTCATGTAAGACAAAATCGAAAAGACCAAAAATAAAAATTCCAAGAGCTGGAAGAAGTATTTTTTTTACATGCATCAAAGCAAATTCAATGTTTTCTTTTTTCTTTTTCATTTTTGTTTTCACATTGATAAAAAAAATTGATAATATATAAATGTGCTAGCTAATCTTGAATTAGGTGAATTTACATGACCATCCTAAATAACCACTAAAAAATCAATTATCACGTGACATGATAATGCAATTTATTATATATGAAAAATGGAAAAGGCACAAATGCCCCATCTAAGTGGAATAAGTTTAAATTGAACTCAATCGTTGAATATCTATCAAGTTTGTTAATCTACTACGATGTGTTTACATTAAATGATTATATAAGATAAATTACTTTATACATGTTAATCAAATATTCATTTCTGGAGCCTTAAAAGAAATAATCCTACGTAAAATAAGAGCTCAATATACAATTGTCAACTTATACAATAAATGATCGTACATAATAATCATGATAAAATAATCAAAATATTAAAATTCTTTGATAAATAATTTAAAATATTATTTTAACTTTATATTATGGATTGAATATTTTGATAAAGTTATAATGATAATATGAATATAATCATGTCAAATAGTAAAACTTACAAGATAAATTGAATTTAAGTCCGACTAAACAAAAAAGGCCGTCAAGTTAAATTTTTGTTAAATTGGCTCGTCCAACTTACGAGGCAGCTCGACGTGGTTGGCTTCAGAAAATATAAAGAATTTGTCACACATTGGTCCAAGAAAAAGTTTTAAACTAATTTATAAAGTAGGTTATATTTCTCTTAGTAACTAATGTTCTAGATATATGTGATATATAGATTGGTCTATCACATGTAAGACAACCAAAAATGAACAAAAATAAAAATTCCAAAAAACTGAAAGAAATTATTTTTTTTACACACATAGAAGCAAATTCAATGGTAATGTTTGTTTTGATTTTTTTGTACGTGTTTTAAATGTATTTTTTTAAAAAAAAAATATATATATATAAATAAAATAGATATAGAAGTAAAATTTTTAAAAAATATAATGAGAGTAGTATATGTTTGTAGGTGAGAAATGAAAACAAACATAATCAATGTTTCTCTTTTTCTCTTTTTCATTTGTTTGTTTTTAAATTAATAAAAAATGGGTAATATTTACATGTGCTAACTAATCTTGAATTAGATAAACTTGGTTAAACATCCCCAATAAACACTAAAAAAATCAAATATCACAGGACATGAAAATGCTACTTTAAAAAAAATGGGTAAAAGGCATAAGTCGTGATGCCTCGTCAAATTGAAAAAAAATTAAATTGAACTCAACAAACATCGTTGAATATCCATCAAGTTTGGTCATCTAAATCCATCAAGTTTGGTCATCTAAACAATCATGACATTGATTTTGATAAAATGTGGGGAGAAGGGTTTCTGTGAAACATAATATTTTATAGGAGTTATGATAAGATGAGTAGTTTGTTTGGAATAAATATTTTGATAAAATGAATAATATAATTTGTTTGAATATATGTATAAAATTTATAATAATTATTGGATGATGCGATAATATATAAAGATAATAATTATATTTTAAGGTATAAATAAAAAGAGACGTGAATATATTTGTGATATATATGTATTGATTTGATTTTTAATAGATGTAATGATTGAAAAATAATTATATATATATATATATATAAAAGACAGAGGAATTTAAATTTAAATTTAAATAAATATTTTGTTAAAGTTTATATTTAGTTGTAACATGAAGTCTGAAACATGAGTTTGAGTTAAAAATTAGGTTACAAACGTTAATTGATTTCCCATATGAATCATTGACAGCTACCCATTTATTTCCTATTGATTCATCTCGTGATTAATAATGATGCGATGGATTCACTAAAAATGAGTTTCCCTTTTTCCTTTTGGTGATGTGAAAAGACAATATTGCCTCTTGCCTTTCCTTATTGTAGAAACATTTGTCCTAACTACTTTGTTAATGTTTCTTTTCTATGATGTTTAAACTTTATTTAGTGAAAAAAATAAAAGGTAAAAGCTAGTTGTCCTCTTCAATTCTGTCTTTTTTGTGGTCAGTCTATTGATTGATTCCAATCAATCAAATTGGATATACGGATTTAATTTCATCAAAATGCCTGTTAGAGTACATCATCTGTGACATGAAATGACTGACAAAAACATGCCATATTCACCACTTTTTTTTATTTTTTTTATTTTTTTATATTAGTATGAAAATAAAGTTTTATGTTGAACAATATGAAATTATAAAATTATTCTTTTTTTAAATCCTTCTATTTTTTATTTTTATTTTCATTTTTAACTAATTGTTTTTATTTCTATTTTCCTTCAAAGCTCCTTTCTTTTCAAATTGCTTTTATATCTTTATTTATTTCCTTATACATTTCTAATATTTTTGTATACTTTCAATTTTAAATGATTTTATTTCTATTATTTACAACATAATAGTTTTATAATTTATAAATAAATTTACACACTCATATAACATGTGAGTTTCACTTAGTTTATTTTTCATTGCCGGCATCATTTGTTACCTCGAAATATCCAAAACTATATTTATCAAAATTATAAAACAAATAAAAAAAATTATAAACTACTGTTAGAAGAAATAAACAAATGTCTTATCCAAAACAGGTCTCACATGGATACGTATTTGGAAGTCAAGGTTGTGAACTGTTTTCTAGTCTAATTATTCTGAACCTAGTTACATGTATGTTTTAATTATTTTATGAATATCAGCATGTTAGAACAAAATGTTAGATCCGGGATCTGTCTCAATTAGTGACAGTCTAATTTGTTAGGTATAGAACAAATATGGCGTAGGTGGGTCAAGTGTCGGAATTTCGTAGTGTTAGAGTGCAAAATTCTCCAATCAGTCACAGTACAGGTGTAGGAGGCCCACACTTTTTGCTAATTATCTAAGAAATAAGATTACATTCCCGCCAACAATTATATTTATTTTTAAATTTTGATACATATTTTAATTATTTTTAATATGAAGGAGAGATAGAAATAAAATTTAAAAAATTTAATGACTAAGTATATATTTTTTGATCCAAATTTTTAAAAACAAACATATATAATTTTGGACCTATTATTATTGTGCACTTAATACTATACATGTAACACAAAACATTACACCAAATATTACTTCTTGAAAATTTTATGAAGTGGCAGTTATAAGGTTGTCAAAAAAAATGTAGAAATCATATTTTACCAGTATATGGGTCATGGGTACTGAGCGGTGTTAATAAGAGAGTTTGAATAATAGCTCAAGTTTGGTAATAATTTAAATTTAATTTGATTTAATTTTTTAAAAATTAAACCTAAACTCAAATTTAAGTGAAAAATCGGTACCGCATTTTTAAAAATTGATCGAATTTAATAATTTAGTTTATTTACACTCCTTTGCATCCATCCATTATGTCCAACCACAAATGAATGGTAATAATTAATGACAATCAAATCGGTCCATGCATGAAGAGAGAGAGAGAGAAAGAGAGACAAGAGATTTTGCAATTGGATGAACCCTAATAGGGACGAAGTCTATTTATTGATTCGCCAGTGGCCCATCGGCCGGCCACCGACGTAGGACCACCGCGGCTTCACCCCGCCGGGCCCACAATGGCGACGACCCTTCCCTCCGCCAGCCATCAATAATTAATTATTAATGTCGCATTGCTTCGCCCATATCGTATATGCCCAGAACACACACTGGCGCCCGATGTATATATTATATTCGCATGATATATAAAATTAACCATACATTTCATAATAAAACAAAAATTTAATAAATTTCGTGACACTGCGGATTTCAAAATTTTCTAATGGGCCCCTAAAGTATCCATGGCTATGTTTGTTTTTAATTTTTTTCATCCAAAAATAGACATTATAACTATGATATTTTTTAAATTTTTTCCTCTATCTCTTTCTTATTTTACACACTTTTAAAAAATATAGATCTAAAATTATACTCTAAGAAAATGAAACCAAACATAACTAATTTGATTAACGCTCGATTTTGTCACTAATATACGATTCTAGTATTTTAATTGCTATTATCCGATCGCAATCAACCAAGATAACGTATATTTTATCTATTAAAATAAGCAAATCCTTGGTAATGATGATTGCAGTGCCCCGTAAAATGTGCCATCAAAGCTTCCACCGACATTGCCCAATTGAAATTCACCCAAGATATGAATGTTGTCCAATTAAAGTGTCCGTATGCCGTGTCACCAAACATTAGAAAACAATAATGAAGTGCCTTCATGCATGATTAATTTATACTAACATGAATTGGAACCACGATTGCATTTCAATAATGATAGGAATATAATATTCCATGAAATGTCTCTTTTAGTCATTGTGTGGTCTCGGATTGGTAAGTGATAGAAAGTGTGCAGCCAACGTTGTATTAGTTCTAATAATTAACAAATGTTATAATAAACAATCCAAATTTGTTCTTAACTTGGTACATTTCAATCAATAAATGATTATGCTTTCGCTGTATTAGGGCCCCTCTATTATTGTGACAGAGAAATTACATAGAAATCAACAATAGAATAATAGCCAGTGTCTGTTCAAATATTTGATAGTCCAAAAAAAAACTCTCGCCTAAAATAATGTTACACGAGACATGTGGTTTTATCAATTCAACGATTAAAATCTCACTCAAATTCGATCAGTAAAGTTAAATTTCTGTTTAATCGATTAAATTCTCGCTGAAATTAAACAAAAGGAAATTTCGACCAGTCCACTTATCATGAATCAATTTTTACCCAAATAAACATTAAATATTCGAACTAAAACAAAAGGGATGTTGCGTTAATGGAAGAACTAATTTCCACCAACCAAACAAAATGACTACATCAAACAGCGATGCCTTCAAAAACAACCATATTTACTTTTAACGATAAAATTAAAGCTCATTAACATTACTTTAAAAGATTATTCAATTCATGTGAGATTAATTATTTACCATAAAGAATATATAATTAGACACGGTAAACATTCAAAATGGGCATGAGCTAAAAATATTCCACCTAAAAACACGGCAAAAGTCAACCAAACGTACAATTTTAGATTTGGGGCAATCCTTGAAGGGGTTAAAGACGTATGCGCTGGATCCCACTTTCGACACATGCATTTACAGCAAACAAGGTGCATGCTTGGTCTTCATTATATTTGCGTGTAAAACCACAAAACTCGAAAACATGGTAATAAGGGTAAAAGAAAAGGACACACACATGATTTTTCGGCTATTGTTTTATAGTGTGATTAAATAATAAATAAATAAAATAGGCCCAAATATTATGACTCCAGTGTCAAGGTGTTGGAATTATTGCAGGGGGCAGTTGGGCCAAAATGGACAGCTGGTAAAAGTGGCGAGCGGTACCTCAGAAAACCAAAATTTCCAATCGGCTTCGCTGACCAGTCACGAGCCTTTAATGCGGACTCAGTCGGTGGGTTGGGATTATTACAGAGCGGCTGCGACAAATTTACAGAACCATTACGTACTTCATAACTGTCCCCGGCTCGGCTCCACCTGGTCATCAGTCACTTTATGTTTAGACACACACGTACCATGTTATTAAGTTAATAATTACACGACTTTAAATTATATAATTGTTTTTATTTTTATTTTTAATTTTTTTTAGCATTTTCTTTTCTTCGTTTCTTTTTCTTTTTCCTTTTAACTTGTTATTTTTATTTATATTTTCTCTCAATTTTTTTTCAGAATCTTTTGTTATTTCTTATTTTATTATTTTAAATATTTATATTTCAGAATATCTCTCTTAGGTTATGTTTGGAAGTTACTTTTCAAATTTTTAAAACAACATTTCAAATATTAAATAATCAAATATGCTATTCAATAAGATTTTAATCCAAATTTAAATTCGATTTTTCTTTTTCTTATGTATGTAATTAACAAATTATTTTTCAATCATTACACTGTTAATAATCAAAACTTTTCTTCCAAACATAGTATAAACATTTCAACATAATTTGTACCAAACATCTCCTTCAACAAAAACCCCTCTTCCAAACATAGCCTTAATGTATGCGCAACATAGATAGATAGATTTAGAGAGATGAATCAAACATAACAAATTTTTTTTTCAAAAATTTGCGTAAAAACTTTTACATTTAAAAATGTGTGTAAAAGATCTCTAAGTTGTTAAATGATATCAATACATCCATCCTCCAACAACTTAATAAATTAAAGTTCTTATGATTTTATATTAACATGAATCTTTAATGATCCGATCTCCAATGCTTATGTTTACGTATTAATTGATCGGGAAAAAAAAAAAAACAGGAAAAGTTTGACATAACCCCCATTTTACAACTGTAAAGCCAATAACAAAACAATTAAGGGCTTCCACAAATGCTATTAAAAGAAGTTAATAACAGCTAATTTCTCCTAAGTAATATGCCTTTTTACAAAGAAAAGTTATTAAAATGTTTGTCGAAGTTTAAATGTGTTGCAACGAAGTCAAAATGCGATACTCTCAAGTCTCATAATCAATCATAATTTCTTAAAGTGAATCCAATACATCAATTTTATGGAACACACCATTGGGAAAAAAAAAAATGAATAAACTATTGAAGTTTTCTTGAAATTATATTTTAATATTTGAATTTAAGTCAAGAATTCATCCATAAAGTAGTTTTGGAAAAATCACGAACTAATGTGCTAAATTTGCCTAAGTGATCTTCAAGTCTAATCATGAACTTAGCTTGACTGCATTCAATTAATTATAGATAAACACTTTTGCATGTAAATATTTTATTTGATTTTATTGTCAAAAATGCTCTCTTTAGCATGAAATTAGTATCGATATTAACATAATAGAGGTAGACATATATACTTGATCCTTATATATTAATCACATAACAAGTCTTTGTAACTCATTTTAAATTCTCATACTAAAAAATTTCATTTAAATTATTAGCACGCCTCTATTTGAAATTTTTTCTCCCTACGCTCATTATAATAAAATAAAGTTTAAGACCGATGCTTTAATAAATTACGGTCCTATTTTAAGTAATCTTATTATTTAAAAATTGTGGTGAGTAGAAGTCAAAAAACTATTAAATGTCTCCAATTTTTTCTACCATTCTAATTACATGTCACTCTCCTTTTCTACATTTTTTTATTTTTAATTTTTTTTAATAGATCGTCTTATCGTAAATTTATTTTTCTTCAATACCTTTTCTCATTTCCCACCACATTCCAAGATCCACTCCTTGGAAAAAATGTAAATTAAATCATATCATCCCTTGGTAGATTGATTATACACAAGTATCCTAAAACTCAATTATGTAAAGGACAAGCAAACAATAATTGAGAAAAAAAGAGATAAAAAAGAAAAAGAATAAATGTGTACACACAGAGAGCACGCAAGGCTTAATCGGCGGCTCGGCCCGGCTCGGCTTGCCGAGCACCGAAGCCGAAAAGTCAAAAAATTGAACAGACGCCTCAGTCCTCACGAGAGCTCTTACACAGAAAATAAACAGAGAACACGTGCAAGAGAAGCAAATGTAAGGGACAACTTAAGGTTAAGTTTGGGAGAGGGATTTTATTTGGATGATTTCCAGTAAAGTAACATGTTTGATTGCAAAAATTTGATGTGGCGAGAACTTTGATTTATTTAAATATATTTATAAAATATATAATAATAATTGAATAATGTGATAATATATGTATATACAAATGTGATTGCATATTATATAAATATATATATGTAATAAATAAAAATTTTGAATTCAAATTTAGATAAAACTTTTGTTGAGTGAGATGGGGAATTGAGAGTTGGCTAACAAACATAGCCAAGATTTAGAATGTATATTTAAGTGTGTTTTTGGAGATTTTTTTTTTGATAATTATGTAAAAATAGAATAAATAAATAGATAAAAATATGAAATGTGTGAGAATTAAAGCATGTGTGTGAACAATCATCACTAATGCACTCTCACACTCCCAACTCCTACGTGCAAAATGGTCTCTCTACACACACACACACACACCCCCACACACGTTCCTCGTCACGGACTTACAGATTGTGCATTCCAAACATGGCATGATTTTGATATAGTGCAAGTGTAATTTACTGGCCATGTTTATTTTACAATTTTGGTAGTTGAAAAATATGCATTTTATTATTATATTTTTTAAATATTATAATTTTTTTTCTTTTTATTTTCATACCATTCGCTCTCAGATTTAAATTCAAACATAACCATGATCTTTAAAATCATAGCCTTTATTCACCGTTTCCAAACAAGCATCAAAACTAGCAATTCTTTTATTCAAGAAAAGCTGAAATAATGGCACCCCCCACAGCTCTGCAAATGAGCTCCCGGACAAAAACCTTCTCACTGAAACCCGTAAAATAACACCAAAACATAATATAAAAGGAAATCACTTTCACGAGCTGACACCAATCCCATATCTTCCTGCATTTTTTGTGAATTCTTGGAATTTTGTCCCTAAGATAGATGGGAAAGAGATTCCGTGGCGTGTGACTGAGTTGTAAACAAAACAATTGGGCATTTGATGGACCCCATGACTGCACCCCATATTATCCATCACGGGTTGCTGCAAAGTAACCACCTGTTCATAGTCATTTCTCCCTCTCTATAAATCCCACTTGTCTAGATTGCTACCAACTTGCCACTGCTGCATTCATTTCATACACCTTTTTTTTTCCTTCATTTTTTTGCTTCCCTTTGGGGGGGAGGCCTTCAGCAACTCAATGGCCCCTGCTAAGCACTCTCTTTTCCCCTGTTTTTTAATCCTGTGCATCGTTTTAATCAGTTTCAGGCCGGGTTTCGCTCAAACGACGAAGGCGCCCTTCGCCTGTGACGTGGCGAGCAATCCCGGGCTGAAGAACTTCGGCTTCTGCGACATCTCATTGGACGTGAAGGCTAGAGTGGACGACTTGGTGAGTAGGCTGACGTTGCAGGAGAAAATCGGGTGGCTGGTGAACACGGCGAACGGTGTGAGCAGGCTCGGAATACCGAACTACCAATGGTGGTCTGAGATTCTACACGGAGTGGCGACTACAGGGCCGGGCGCCAATTTTTCTAGCCTGATTCCGGCAGCCACCAGCTTCCCTCAGGTCATCCTCACTGCGGCCACTTTCAACAAGTCCCTGTTTGAGGCCATTGGAAAGGTAATGCGCGCTTGTTTTAGTCGTTCTTCTCATATTGCCAGTTCTGTTTTATTTCCCGCTTCATTGTTTCCGTTTCTTCTTTTGTTTTTTTGGCCCCGTGGATTGTATTGTGGGCTTTTCAAGATTGGAGTTTTGAATGACCTAACCTCCTCTTATGACTTATTTCTGTGAGTGTTTTACTGGAATTTAAGCTTAACTTTTGCATTTTCTTTTCTGTTTCTCTGGATTCTTGCTTTCTTTAAAACCGTGTGTGAGAAAGTGCTAACTCTGCTTTTTCCAGCAACAATGCGCAGTTGGATGGATTTAGGCTGTGGATCTGTCTTGTCTAAGCACATTGTGATCAGCATTGTGGTGTTTTCCAAGCTTAAAGTCACAACTATCTTTGATTTCATCTCTCATGTTCAAGAGTTCCAAACCAATTAACAAAGCCGTAACTTTGTAGGATTCTCTTAACTCTGCTCTCTTTTTCAGTAGAGAGATCCATTTCTTCTTAAGGTTTAAAAAGGTCATGTAAACTCAGAAAGGCAATTCCGTCACGCATAAGTCGCAATCGCATTATTATCTTAAAAAGCTTATATGAAGAGCATTAGTTTTGTGACAGGCAGAAGGCAGGCACGTGTGCAGTGATGCTTATGCGATGTCGTGTTGTATTGACGTCGTTATGCCGATGGGGTCAATAAGAAAGAAAATCAAACCGAAAATGTAGTAGATGATTTTTAAATGATAAAATTGTTTATGTAGCTGGTTTTGCAGGTTATGTGGACTTCTCATTAATGGAGATTCAAAATTTAGATGGCTCTTTTGCTTTAGTCTGTAGTTGTTGAAAAATCATCTTGGGCTTGATCTGATTAAGACAGGTTAACAGATGAATATACATCACGATCACTGTTTGCCAGCACAAAATTAGTAGATCTGGCATTCATGATTCTAGCTTGCCAACTAACTTTTTTTCGACAACCATGTTCTTAAGTAATGTCAATTATGTACACCCACCAGAAAATTGGGCTCTTCATTTATCTTCTAGTAGAAAGGCGGGGCATTTACTGAGGTACCATTGTTCTTAGATAGGTTGTTTAGTAATCTGACAGGAAAATGCAGCAAAATTTGATGGGGGATTCGTCAAAACTTCCAACTAACCTCTTAAGATCACAGCTGGATTAGGTACTGGGCCTTAAAATTTTTGTCGTTTGCAGGTGGTTTCAACTGAAGCGAGAGCAATGTACAATGTTGGCTTGGCTGGATTGACATTTTGGTCCCCCAACTTGAACATATACCGCGACCCCAGATGGGGAAGAGGCCAAGAAACTCCCGGAGAAGACCCGTTACTTTCCAGCAAATATGGCGTAGCATTTGTAAAAGGTTTACAACAAAGAGATGATGGTAAAAAAGATGGACTTAAAATTGCTGCTTGCTGTAAGCATTACACTGCTTATGATTTGGATAGCTGGAAAGGAATCACGAGATACAATTTCAATGCTCTGGTACTTCTTGACAGGGGACTAAAACTTTCATACTGGTAAAAACTTATGATGGGATTTAACCATCAATTGACTCTTTTACTTTCTCTCCGTGTGTGAGTTAGGTAACACAGCAAGATTTGGATGATACATTCAATCCACCATTCAAGAGCTGTGTTCTTGATGGGAATGTTGCAAGCGTTATGTGTTCGTACAACCAAATCAATGGCAAGGCGTCTTGTGGTGACCCTGACCTGTTATCTGGCGTGATCCGAGGACAATGGAAGTTGAATGGGTAACTAATGTACTTGTTATGAAATAGAAATTCATTGACGTGTTATTACCTGAGAAAAGGGGAAATAAGACACATTGATCCTTTTTTTTGATCGGTGCAGGTACATTGCCTCAGATTGTTATGCTTTAAAGTATATGTTCGATATCCAACGGTATACCCAAACACCAGAGGAGACAGCTGCCTTGGCTTTGAACTCAGGTTTGCATTGTGATTGTGTGCAAGTGTGGTAGTAAATCTTGACTGTAGTCAGAATACGGCAAATGATGCTCAAGGCTTTGTCTACTTCACTGTGCTTCCGGATTTGTATGCTTTCATTATCCCTCGAATGTGAAGAAAAATCTTAGCTACTGCTATAAAGGACACGAAGATGCTTTCTTCATGCAGGCTTGGATCTCAACTGTGGATCTTTCCTTGAAACCTATACTAAAGCTGCAGTAGATCGCGGGCTAGTCAATGAAACAGTGATTAGCAAAGCTGTCTCAAACAATTTTGCAACATTGATGAGATTGGGATTCTTTGATGGTGACCCGAGCAAGCAACTTTACGGAAAACTTGGCCCCAAAGATGTGTGCACGCCAGAACACCAGGAATTTGCACGTGAAGTAGCACGACAAGGGATCGTCTTGCTCAAGAACACTGAAGGCTCACTGCCCTTATCCCCCACCGCCATCAAGTCCTTGGCAGTCATTGGCCCTAATGCTAATGCAACCAGCACCATGTTAGGCAGCTATGAAGGTATCTCCCCTCTTCAGCTTTTGAACAATTATTTTTCAAACTACACATTCTTTCATCGAGTTCTGTGTGATTGGCAGGCACTCCATGCAAATACGTAACTCCATTGCAAGGCCTAACAGCGTTCGTTAGCACGGTGTACCATCCCGGCTGTGCAAACGTGTCGTGTGGCAATCCTCGCGTGGATGCATCCAGGAAAATAGCAGCCACTGCAGATGCTGTAGTTGTGGTCATGGGTTCAGACCAATCAATTGAGAGAGAGAGCCAGGACAGAGAAAATATTACTCTTCCAGGGCAGCAGCAGCTGTTGGTATCCGAAGTTGCAAAGGTATCCAAGGGGCCTGTAATTCTAGTCATAATGTCAGGAGGAGGCATGGATGTGCAGTTTGCAAAAGATGATCCTAAAGTTACTAGCATCCTTTGGGTTGGTTTCCCCGGGGAAGCTGGTGGAGCTGCAATTGCTGATGTGATCTTTGGATGTCACAATCCAAGTAAGTTTCCTAATCTTAATATAGATGAAAGCTAACATGACATGGTATTCCAATCAGGCTAGTACATTATAGTACTCGGTCACATGGTTCACTTTGTGATGCTGCAGGTGGAAGACTGCCAATGACTTGGTATCCACAAGCATATGCAGACAAGGTTAACATGACAGACATGCACATGAGAGCAGATCCGGCCAGAGGTTACCCTGGCCGGACATATCGTTTCTACAAGGGACCAACGGTGTACTCATTTGGGGATGGGCAGAGCTACTCTAAATTCAGTCACAGCCTAGTTAAAGCCCCCAAGCTCGTGTCAGTGCCCTTGGATGAAGAGCACGTGTGTCGTTCATCGTCCTGTGAGTCCATCGATGCTGTGGAGCAGGGCTGCAAGGATTTAGCCTTTGACGTTCATCTGAGCGTGAAGAATGTGGGAAAAACGAGTGGAAGCCACACTGTTTTCCTGTTCTCTAGTCCCCCACAGGTGCACAATGCACCTCAGAAGCAGTTGCTAGGATTTGAGAAGGTGCATTTGGCACCACAGGGAGAAGGGCTGGTTAAGTTCAATGTGGATGTGTGCAAGCATTTGAGTGTGGTGGATGAAAAAGGCAACAGGAAAGTTGCCTTGGGAGATCATGTTCTTCATGTGGGAAGCTTGAAGCATTCCTTGAGCTTGAGGGTTTGAAGAAACCGCATCCTCATGGGCCATTTTTCTTTTAATATGTTCTCCTTTTTAAGGGGAAAGGAAATCATTTTCAACCCCTATTTTTCTTTCCTTTTTAAGACAAGAAGAAAGAAAGGGGAGGGGAAGATAGCATAAAAGGATTAACAAGTGGATTGTGGTTCACAATTGTTACGAGTTCCTTGTTGCTTTGATGCTATTTATATTATCAACCATTGTGATATGCCATTCCATTCACTTCAGCCAAGGCTAGATTTATGGTCCCATGCCAAACATTTGTTAGCCCATTTTTGTGTGAGACTTCTTTTCCTTTTTTTTCATTTCTGGATTTGGATTTGAGAACTTAATTCGATCAACAAGGTTGGGAATAAAATTGGAACTCTAAAATTGTAGAAATCTTAATTTTTAAATTCCATGGAAAATATAGATGTTTGACTATTTTATAGTACTGTATTACTAATACTCAAATATAATATTAAATCAATATTTCAAAAAACTAGAAAAAGAAAAAGGTATAATTTGTGATCAGATAAAAAATAACTACGTCCAGATTTTAACTTGAAGCATTTTTTAAGTACACATAAAAATGCATATATAATTAAGAAATTTAACGTAAAATGTTTCATGGTACGTTCTTTTTTTTTTCTTTTTTTTTTCTAGTTTTCTATTTGGTAAAATTTACACTACGTATATGATTTCCCTTGAAAATTTGATTTACTGACCAACTAAGGAGAGTAATTTACAAAAATGCCCATAGTATCTAATACTAAGACTTGGCTGGCACAAATAGACCCACTAAATCAAATGTTACCCAACATCACGTCCGCTGGCCCATGTCTTGAACTACTTTCTAGGACTATAGCATAATGCCCAACGAGTGGTCCACAAACTTGGGCAATAGACAAGGGATCTCACTTTCTAATTTATTGCCATTGATTTCGAAATTGATATATACTACCATCTGTTTATGATGTGTGATGTCCCGACTTTATTCTTCGACAAATCTGGTTATGCAGCACTTAGCTAGTACGGTCAATTGAGTCAGCTTTGTTCACTTTCATAAAGTGAAAACATGAGTGCGAAGAACTTAAAAAAATGGCGAAGTGAAGATTGCACATGATGTTGGCAAGAAAAGATCACTGTATTGTATTGGTTGGAATTTGTTGTGTTACAAATAAAGTCGTACTCCAATTTATACTTAGCTACCTTTTCCAATGAATGGTGAAAATTAAAATAATTTAACTGTCCAAAATGAGTTTCTAAAGTATTCCACAATCTAAAACTCTCTAACAATTATTTTGGGGCCTTATAGAATACTTCTATGTAAAGTCCGAATTATTTCTACACACTTCTACAATCCTACTACATTATTGTGCACTAAAACGACTATTATAAATATAAGTACAAAATATAATACAAAGACTTTTATTAGCCTTCAAATTTTGTGGAGCATTTAAAAGTCGAACTATTTTGTGTTTGGAGTTTGAGGGGGAATGACAGACTGCTTTGATATTCAAATATTTGTTAAATTATTTATATAAAATTAGGTTAGTTTGATTATTTTAATTTATTTAATACATTTATGATAAGTAAACAGAAATCCTAGGAATAATTAAAATGATTAAAATGACAAGTATGTTGGAAGTGTGGAGAGTCTAATTATAAACTTTGATTGGACCTTATTAAATTAGAGGAGAAGTTCAATTAAATCGAAAACATCACCTATGAACAACGTTTGTCGGGTCTAAAGTAAAACCTAACGAAATGGAAGAGAACCATCTATGGCCTTGTAAGTGGGCACGTATATAAGTGGGGTTAACACCATATATTAATCCAAAACCTTAAGGCTATAAGTTATGGGTCAAATATCCACTTACATACAAGCCACTTTTCTCTTTTTCAACCAATGTGGGATGCCACTTTCTCTAACTCATATTTGTTTCCCAACAATCTCCCTTTCAAATATAAGTATCTTCTGCTTGCTCCCCCTCAATTAGAAACTTCTTGAGTATCTCACGGTCTCAACAAGTTGCTCATTCATGCCCATCAATTCTATGAGGCTTTCTTCTATTGGGTATGAGCTTTCCATCTAATCTCTAAGTACACTTGCATGCCCATCACTTCCGTGACCCTTCCATGAGATATGAACATCCCATGCGATTTCCAAGAACTGTCTTAGTACTTGTCCCAAGTTGAACCATTAGCTCTAGTACCACTTGTTGGGAATGTGGAGGGCTTACCTAAAAATTCTAATTGGACCTTGTAGACCAAAGGAGAAGCCTATTCGAAACGAGAATATTACTCATAAACAACGTCTGTCAGGCCTGGAGTGGAGCCTAACGAAATAGGGGAAAACCGCCCACTGGCTTGTACGTTGGCATGTATATAAATAGGCTTGACACCATGTATTAACCCAAGACCTTAAGGCTATGAGTTATTGGTCGAGTATCCACTTATATACAAGCTACTTTTCTCTTCTTCTACCAATGTGAGATGCCACTTTCTCCAACTCATATTTGTTTCATACTCATATTTGTTTCCCAACAATGAGTGTTCCTTGTGAGGTTATTTTTTGGAGAGTTCAAGTTCTTCCCTTGCTTTGTTGTTTGTTTTCTTTCTTTTGTGTACTATACACACTCAAATATAAAGTGTCACGTTTTAAAAGCTCATTTCTGTTTTTAGAGTCAATTTCTCCCAATAAAGTGGTATCAGAGCCGAGGTTCTGTCAATTTTTTTTTTTAATAAAGAAGCAATGGAAGAATCAACCTACTATGATCAAGTTGAATCCTAACAACTGTGCTACTTAGAAGTCTCAAATGGAGGACCACTTGATCATATGAGACTTATGGGATCCTATGCTTGGAAACGCTACAAAACTCGAAGGTAAGTTCGATGCCAAGTGGGAAAAGATGCATAGAAAAACGGTAGGCCAAATTTGTGCTTGGATTGATCAAAGTGTTTTTAATCATGTTTCTAAAGAAATAAGGGCTGATGTTTGTGGAAGAAACTTGAAGTAATGTATGAAAGGAAATATGATTTAAACAAAACTTTACTGTTAAAGAAAATTACTTGTCTTCGTTATAAGAAGGGTTCTAATATGTCGAAGCATTTAAATGATTTTCAAAGGTTAATTAATCGTTGTACAACCTTAATATTAAATTTGGATGACGAGGTTCAAGCTCTTTCGTTGTTCTATTCATTGTCGATAGTTGGGAAACATTATTTGTTACTATTTCTAACTCTACTCCAAACGAAGTTTTGACTTTGGATATGGTGAAAGAAGCCTTACTCAACAAAGAAATAAGGAGGAAAGAAATTGGACAAAAAGTTGAAAGTGTTTTTGAAATATATAGAAGACATGGTCGAAACCAAAGTTGAGGACCAAATTGAGGAAGATGATACTCAAGGGGTAAGTCTGTTAATAAAAAGAAGTTAAATACTTTTACTGTAAAATAAAAGACCACATCAAAAGGGATTGTTGAAATTGGAAACGAAATTTTAACAAAAGAAAAGAGGAGTAAAAGAAGCAAGAGAACATGCTTGATGAAACAACACACAGCTTCAGATGGAGATATGATAATTGTAAGTGATGAAAATTCTTTAAATTTTACCTTTCAAGATTACTCTTGGGTAGTTGACTTGGGGGTTTCATATCATGTTACTCCACATAAGGAGTTCTTTTCTTTTTACCATCCTGTGGAAAATAGCTTTGTAAAAATAGATGATAGTAGCACTTGTAAAATTCATTGTTTTGATGATGTTTTGATAACTACTGCCTTGGGATGCAAATTAAAGTTGAAAGGTGTGAGATATACCGGACCTGAGGCTGAATTTAATTTCTACGGAAAAATTGGACAATGAAAGATTCTCTAGTCATTTTACTGGTAGAATTTGGAAGTTAACAAAAGGCAATTTGATTATTCCCAAAGGAAGAAAGGTAAATACATTTTATATTACTAATGGAAAAATTGATAGTAATGCTTGTACAGTGGTGAAATCATCAATGGAGCTGTGGCACAAAAGGCTAGGGCATATGATTGAAAAAGGTATGCCAATTTTGGTTAAAAATAATTATTTGCCAAAATTTAAAAAATTAGATTTTATACCTTATACCGAATGTATAAAAAGAAAACAACAAAGAATTGATTTCAAAAACTATCCCCCTAAAAAGAAAGAAAAACCTCTTGAGTTTGTACACACACGGATATTTGTCAAATGAATGAAAGACTTATTGATGGTGCTTTATTTTTAGTGACTTTTATTGATAATTTTTCTAAAAAGGTTTGGTCCTGTACATAAAAATCAAAGGATCAAGTTTTGGAGTCTTTCAAAAATATTTATAAAAGGATTAAACGAGAAATGAGCCTTAAATTAAAATGTGTTCAAGCTGATAATGGTAGAGAATACTGAGGACCGTTTGAAAAATATTGTAACAGCTATCAAATCCGATTAGAAAAGACCGTTCCAAAGACCCTGCATGACGCGATCCAGGGATCCGTCGAAATTTATTTTAATATTTATTAATTTTAACTTTATTGTAGATGTGCTTTATTAATAAATTGGGTCATATGGGCTTTTAGGTTAGAGTATGATGGTATTTAGTATAAATATCAGATTTTTATTCAGTAGATACAGATCAATAGACATAGAGTTTTTAATTAATTCAAGTTTTTCTCAATTCCCTGAAATTGAGCCTTTCAATTTTTTGTGGATTTTTTATCCCAAATCGAGTTATTCCGGATTGGTCCGTGTGATTCGTAACGTATCAATCAGCAATCGGTGTGCTGATTGTGGTCATTCCATCGGGTTCAATCCAATCCTACCATGTTGGGTTGGCGTTCTTTGTCCGATTTGCGTCCTTGGGATTATCGGATTCGGGTCCGATTATACCGTTGTATCTGACACGATCTTTGATCACATCAGTTTGGTGTCAGAGCCATCTTGTGTAGAATTCTAATTCGATACACGATCCGGAGTTTCAAAAAAAAAATAAAAAAAAAAGAGGTGGAAGAACCGCCGCGCCACGCCGTGCTGTGCCACCGCCGTTGCAGCCGCAATTCCGCCGATTTCCGCCTGAAAATCACACCCACAGTACCGTTTTCGAGAGCCCATCCTTTCACACACCGAATCACCGCTGGAAGAGGAGTGAATCGGCCGCAATTTCACCGCGAACCGCCGCGACGCCGCGTGAAATTTCAGCTTAAAATTCACGCCGCCACGGCCTGAATCGCCGCCCGTCGCCACCGCCGAGGCTTCCCCAGGGTTTGCCTAGGCCGGGCCGACCGTTCCCGGCCACCTCCATGGACGTGTGACGGTGGAATCAGTTGATCGCGATTTCGCCGCCGCCGCCGCTGCAAATTTTAAAAAAAAAAATTGTTTGTTGGGCCGACAGTTGATTTGGGCCAGGTCACAATCTGGGCCAAGTTCCAATAGTCCAACAACAAAAATCAGTTGGGCCGGAATTGTTTGGGGCTAGGCTACCGCTGGGCCAGAGGCTCAGGCCAAAGACATTGGGCTGAACCAGGAGCTGCTATTGGGCTGGGCCATCCGCACTGACGTGGTAAGACCGTGTTTGGTTTCAGTATTTTTGTTCCACCTAAGGGCCTGTTTGGTTGCAGAATTTCTGTTTTAGCTTAAGGGCCTATTTGGTTGCTGATTTAAAAAAAAAGAAAGAAAAGGAGCAAAAAAAAAAGAAAAAAGAGAGAGAGAGAGGAGAGGAGAGAGAGACCAAAAAAAAAAAAAGAGAGAGAGAGAGAGAGAGAGAGAGACCAAAAAAAAGAAAAAAAAAGGAGAGAGCCAAAGCAAAAAAAACAAAAAAAAGGAGAGAAATATATTTATTTATTTATTTATTTATATTTTTTTGGTTGTGTTTGGGCCTATAGTGGATTAAGATACTTGGTTATCTCATATTCGTTGTAGCACCATATTAGTCCTACCGAATGTCTGTATTTATTACGTTGCTTGAATTATGGAAGCCATTTTGGAATCACACGAGAAGGGCACGAGAAATTAAAATTTGTGAAAATTAAATTGAGTTTGTGTGATACATGAGCGGAGCTATCTTGATGGCCAACCAATATTTAAGACAGAGTAATAGCCCTGACGAGACCAAGTTCTTATTTGAATGGCACTGGTGAATTGAGGAAGATTATCAAGAGTGTGCAGGGTATGCAGGATAAGATGACAGATATACAAGACCGGTTAGGGCGTGTAAGCGTCCTAAGTTGCAACCCTAAAACGAGACGGATCATTGTTCAGGCCACCGAGACGCAGAGGTAGTCCTGTGCCAAGCCGCACTCGGACAAGAGATTGATATGAGCATCATGTCAGGCCAGTGAGGCGAGATTGACAAGACTACGAGAAGACAAAAGATAAATATACACCGTTAAGGCATTATAAAATTAGAGATTATGAATCGAATGTGGATACTTTTACAGAGCCACCTGTACGTTGATCTATTTCACCCTTTAGCAGATGCTTTGTCCAATTGTACTGCACAAGAGGGGAAGATAGTCTTATCTACCGAGATTACATATGTTTATTTGGATAAGTCGTCAGTGCCTTTTTATATTCCTCTATATGGTTTGTTGCTGGCATTTCTGTGCTGGACTCATGAGAAGATGAAGCTGAAGTTTCAGCAAGGCGATGAAGAGTTAAGGAACTTCCAGAGATTCGTGTTTGATCCAGGAGGACACAAATTTGAATTGAGGACAATTCGCCTTCAAGAGGAGGGGTATGACGCGATCCAGAGATCTGTCGAAATTTATTTTAATATTTATTAATTTTAACTTTATTGTAGATGGACTTTATTAATAAATTGGGTCATATGAGCTTTTACGTTAGAGTCTGATTGTATTTAGTATAAATATCAGATTGTTATTCAGTAGATACAGATCAATAGACAGAAAGTTTTTAATTAATTCAAAATTTTCTCAATTCCCTGAAATTGAGTCTTGCAATTTCTCGTGGATTTTCTATCCCAAATCGAGTCATTCCGGATTGGTCCGTGTGATTCGTAATGTATCAATCAACAATCGGTGTGCTGATTGTGGTCGTTCCATCGGGTTCAATCCAATCCTACCACGTTGGGTCGGCAACCTTCAACCGATTTGCGTTCCTGGGATTATCGGATTCGGGTCCAGTTACACCGTTGTATTCGACGCGATCTTTGATCACGTCACTGCAGCAAAACAGCGTTATTGAAAGAATGAATCGGACTATTACTGGAATGATTCGAGTTATGCTATCACATGCAAATCTATCAAATCCGTTTTGGAAGAGGCTATGAGAATAGCTATTGATTTGATCAATCTTTCACCTTCAGTTCCTTTGAATGGAGATGTTCCAGAGAAGGTATGGTCCGGTAAGTCTATCAATTTGCAGCATTTAAAAGTATTTAGGTGTCGGGTATTTGTTCATGTCCCAAAGGATGAAAGGAATAGACTTAATTCTAAATTAAGCGATTGTATCTTTCTGGGATATGTGCATGAAGAATTTAAATATAGATTATGAGATCCCAATGAAAAGAAAATAATAATAAGCCGAGATGTTATGTTATTTGAAAATTAAAAAATCGAAAATATTAAAAAAGAAAATAAGAACAAGACCACTGAAAAAATTCCAGTAAAAGATGCTCCCCCAACAAGTTCAACAAAAAGTTGAAGTCTCATAGGAAAATACGGAAGAAAGACATGAAGCTGAAACCACTCCAACTCCACCTTAACTTGTTAGGGGATTTGAACGAGAAAGGAGGTTGTCAATAAGGTATAATTCAGCTGAATACGTAATGTTGACAGAAGATGGAGAACTTGAGTCCTTTGAAGAAGCAGTGAATGATAAATATAGAAAAAAATGGTGGAAGGCAATAGAAGAAGAAATGAAGTCCATCTATGAAAATTAGACTTATGATTTGATAAGTCCACCTCTGGAAAGAAAAACATTAAAAAACAAATGGGTATTCAAGTTAAAGATGGTTGAAGGGAATTCTCAACCAAAGTACAAGGTAAGGTTAGTAGTTAAAGGCTTTGAACAAAAATCTGGCATTGATTTTGATGAAATCTTCTCTCCTGTTGTGAAAATGAATTCTATTTGAGTTGTCCTTATATTAGCTGCAAGTTTATACTTGAAAAAAAAATATTTTGACGTGAAAATAGCATTCTTAATTGGAGAACTTGAAAAAGAAATTTTTATAGAATAACTAGAAGGCTTCCAAGTGAAAGGTAAAAAAAATTAAGTCTACCGGCTTAAAAAAAGCCTTTATGGATTAAAGCAAGCCTCGAGGCAGTGGTATAAAAAATTTGACTCCTTCATGGCCAATCACAGTTTTAGAAAAATAAGTGGTGATCATTGTGTATACATTAAGAATTTTGATGATGATTTTATCATTATTTTGTTGTATGTTAATGATATGCTTATTATTGGTCATTATCTAAACAAGATCAACAAGTTCAAGGGAGTTGAATAAGTCTTTTGAAATGAAAGACTTGGAACCAGCAAAAAAAATTTTTGGGCATGCATATTTTACGAGATAGGCCAACAAGTAAGATTTGACTATCTCAATAAAGCTACATTAAAAAGATGATTGAAAAGTTTGGGATGGAAAATACAAAGTTGATGACAACTCCACTGGGCAGATAGTTCAAGTTAAGTTCGAAGCAGTGAAGATGAAAAGAAGTATATGAGTAAGATACTATATGCCTCAGCTGTTGGAAGCTTGATTTATGCAATGGTTTGCAGTTGGTCAGACCTAGCTTATGTAGTTTTACAAGTGAGCCGTTATATGTCAAATCCTAGAAAGGAACATTGAAATATTGTCAAGTGGATTTTGAGATACTTAAAAGGAATAATCAAACTTGAACTTTGCTACACTCAAGGAAGGAATAAGCTTGTTCTGGGAGGATATTCTGATGTTGACATGGCAGGTGATGTTGATTCAAGAAAATCTGCTTCTGGTTATTTAATAACCTTTGCAGGTGCTGCTGTCTCTTGGCAAAATAAACTCCAAAAATGTATTGCCCTTTCAAGCACAGAGGCAGAATACATTACACTAACCGAGGCGTGAAAAGAATTAATTTGGTTGAATAAGTTCCTTCAAGAGTTAAGATCGAGTCAAAAGAAGTATGTTATCAACTGTGACAGTCAGAGTGTGATCCACCTAAGCAAAAATTCAACATTACATTCCTAATCCAAGCATATTGATGTTCGTTATCATTGGATTCGACAAACCTTGGTAGAAAAGGAAGTAAGTTTGCAATAGATCTGTACAAATGATAATAAAGCAGACATGTTAACTAAGGCGTTATCCAGAGAGAAGATTGATACGTGCAAAGAAATTGCTGGGTTACAAGAGAGTCTATAAATAGCAACAAATGGAGAGGAATGTTAAGGTTTGTGACTATTTATATACCAAGAGCCATCCA
Organism: Avicennia marina; assembly: GCA_019155195.1. Classification (NCBI taxonomy): domain Eukaryota; kingdom Viridiplantae; phylum Streptophyta; class Magnoliopsida; order Lamiales; family Acanthaceae; genus Avicennia; species Avicennia marina. Next base: position 2,149,341 of record JACDXK010000032.1, read on the forward strand.
TTTCAACTAACAAGAATAAGCCAAAAATTGTGATCAATCGGGTGCAGAAGTAGGTGCCTCCAAACATGACCAATCGAATACAGGGTAGGTGCCTCCCAACTTGACCAATCAGGTGTAGGAGTAGGTGTCTCTATTCTTGACCAATCAGGTACAGAAGTAGGTGCCTCCAAACGTGGCCAGTCAGATGCAGAGCTTTTAACTATAAATAGATGAGGTTTTGGCAAGCTTCTAACCAATCAAGTAGTGCCTCCATTCTTGGTTAATTAAGTGTAAGGGTAGGAGCCTCCAAACATAACCAATAGGGTGTAGAGCTTTCAATTATAAATAGAGGAGTTTTTAGCAAACTTCTGTATCAATTCAAGTTCAAAAATTGAGTGTGTGAGTTTGTGTAAAAAGAGTGTTTCTTGTGATGTTTTTTAGAGAGTTCAAGTTCCTCTCTTACCTTTATTGTTTGTTTGTTTGTTTTTTTTTTTTTTTGTGTACTATCACACTCAAATATAAAGTGTCACGTTTTAAAAGTTCTTTTCAATTTTTAAAGTCTATTTTTCCCAATAAAATAAGAATGGGGAGGGAAAAAAGGGATAAAATTTTCATAACTCTGATCAAACTTTTAGGTGTGAATTCAAAAAATAGCAAAGTCGTGTATTTTATTCATTGTTGTAAAAAAAAATGGTTGTTACATTATCGTAAAGCATAATTTTTTTTTGTTGTATATCGTAAAGCATAATTAATAGACATAATTAGTCTCGCGAAGGCACGAGTTTGAATATATATACCTAAATATTGCAATATACATTCCTATTTTGAGATGTTTTAAATAGAAATTTAAAGAATAAGTTGATGATAAATGGATGGAGCACTCAATTTGAGAAAACAATTGAAGTCTCTCTTGTTTTTCTTCTCCAAAATATTCGAAAAAAACCTTAATCACAAGTAAAGTGAAATTTGTTCTTATATTCAATATAAATTTCTAGTCTTGGCCTTTGATTTATAATTTGTATTCAAAATATACCAACACTTCTCCCACGTCAAGTAATTTAATTAATAGAAACCTTATCAACATTCTTTATCCTTTTCACATCACCCATAACAAGAATAACAGGAAGTATCAATGGCATGCTCGATGCATATGCAAATTTTTATATAAATTATATTATTTTATTTGATATAACAAATTATAATAAAAATAATTTTAAGTTAAAATTAAGAGCACATGAAAATAAAAATAAAAAAAAGATAAAAAGAGTGAATTAAAAATTATAAAAAATATAAGAGAAAATTAGATTTATACTAAAGGAAAAAAGAGAAATAAAGAAAAATAAAAAAGTATTTAAATAAGAGGATTATAACAATTGAATATTATATGATCAAAATTATGTCTCGTCACAACATATATTGTAGAATATAAAATAAATAAAAGAATTTAAAATTTTAAAAATAAAATAAATTAAAATTAAGAAGTGAATGATATGAGTGAAAGAGAATAGAGAATATGTAATGTATGGAAAACTAAGGCTATGTTTGGAACTCCCTTTTTCATATTTTACCCACCCTTTTCAAACTTTACCTTATCAAACATATAATTCAACAAAATTTTTATTTAAATTCAAATTCAAATTTTTTCTTTCTTACATGTATAACTAATTAATCATTTTTCTATCATTACAATTATTTAGAATCAAATCAATATTTATATACACACACTCACATATATATATATATATATATCTACATTTTATAAACTAATAATTATTTCTATATACTATTACATTATTCAATTATTATTATATATTTTATAAATATATAAATAAAAAAACAAGAATAAATAATAATATTCCTTCCATCAAAACTTTATTCTAAACATATTAATCATTTCAATATAATTCCCACAAACCATCGTCTTCCACCAAAACTCCTATCCCAAACATAGTGTAAGAATATTTAAGTAATTTAAGTTTGTATAACAAAAAATTATTATTAACTCAATAATATAATAATAATTGTTGTTGTCGCACTGTCACTTAGGTCCCATCAACGCTATTGCATTACTAAATTATGATTGAAAACGAAGTCCTTTTACCAAATACAATAAGCCACACACAATAGCTTGACCTTCTTCATTATTTTTATTTAATAATAATGTGTCATAACCATTGGCATAAGCTAAGTGGCACAAATACTAGTTTAGAACTCCACTTGGATCATATATTGCTTTTCAATCACTTTCTAGGAGGCTTATTAATTTTCCTAACATTATTTTACATATTTGGTTCTTATTGCACTTCTTATTATTATTATTTTTTAAAATATATATATATATCTTTATCTCTGAAATAATTTTTGGAACAGTAGTTTTTTTACATCCTAAACGGCCTCACAAAGGGGAGTTTTGCTAAATTTGGATTTTTTTCACCTTTTTCTTCAAAAAGATTATATCATTTTTATTTTTTATTTTTATTTTCCCACATATGTATTCATTCTCAAATGGATTTGAATCCAGTATTTCAAAAATGAAATGGAGTCATTAAACCATTGAGGCATCCTCAAGGGACGACATTATATCATTATGTGTTCAAAGTTCATAATACTTTATTCTAAAATATTTTAATTTTGTGCCACTTATAAGACATGTAAATTATTATCAAACGGACATATTTTCGGATTAATCTAAGGATTTGGTTGGGAAAGACAAAGACATACCGCACTCCACCTAGTTTGGATTTCTTGGAAAATTAATTAATAATACGATGTAGGTTTTTTAAGCCCCCCCCCTTTTCATAATAGGCATGCGTCTTCATTGAACACTCAGCAACTGGATAACGTCCCAAATGAATAATAAATAAATAAATAAGTAATGTTTTGTAACGCGGAGAGGTACCATAGCATTTGATATATATTAATTTATTTTAAATATTTAGCAAGTCCACTATAATTTGATGTTGTCATGTACTCAGATGAGTTGGCCACAGAGCTGATGATTCATAGCTAGTGCTTTATTGTGCTGAAAGGTAACCAACTTTTACTTTTCTCCAGATTGGATTTGTTTATTGCAACATTGTCAAGATCATATAAAGTTATTATTATTACCAATAAAAGTGACATGCTCTATGTATGTGAAAATTAATTTATAAATTATAAAATTATTATATTTTAAATAATTAAATTAATTACAAGAAAAATATAAAGAATACTTTTAATAAGAAAAGAAATATGAAAAATTTTAAAAGAAAAAAAATCTAAGAGAGAAACAAATAAAGTAACAAGTTCAAAAAGAAAAAGAAAAGGATAGGAATTTTGAAAAATAAAACTAATGGTAGTAGGTCAATAATATGCAATCAAAAAGCATTACTTTAATAATAATATAGTATAGATATAATTAATAGTTTAAAGAAATTCAAAAAAAAAAAAAAGAAAGATGAAAAGAATTTGAAAAGAAATAAATTGAGAGAATAACAAATAAAAATTATAAGTAAAAGTTTTATTTCTATAATAATATTACTGATTATAGATAAATAGTATCCTCTTTAAATAAAAGTAATAGTGTAAATTTATTAATTAATAATAATAGTATAAATTCACAATCAGCAAATAAATTAGACCAGAACTCTTAATAATACAGTAGCAATAGTTATTCTTATTATTATTATTAGCGGTGTTTGTATTGAGCATTTTGACTTAACGTAGGGAGTTCAGGAGTGAGCTGTTGAAGGACAAATTATATCTGAAATTTACTTTGCTAAAATAAACTGGACAAACAACTCCCCTGAACGAATTAACTCCATTGAGTTAATTTGTCCTGTGCCTCAGCTAATCACCTTCAATTGCTTCCACCCAGTCGTTTTCCGACACGTGTACTAGCATTGCTCTCCGCACCATGTCTTCTGTCGTTTTTACTGCGCCATCCCACTCTGCCATTTATCATAATGCAAGCCAACATTTTCGCATTTGTAAGCAAAAAACATGTCTCGCTCTAGCTTATGCATGCTTTTACCTCCCAAATTACAGGAATATAGCCAATGTTTTCTTTGGTTCTTGAGTGTATTTTTTTTTTAAATTGTGTAAAAATTAGATAAAAAAAGAGATAAATTTTTTAAAGTGTAATGCCTGTAGTATCTATTTTTTTGTATGAAAAATGAAAACAATCATTCTAATATATTTTGCCCATCTGATGCACAAAATATGCCTTGTTTTCCCGAATTTATCCCTATTTTAGAAATATTTAAAAGTTGATGAAATTCAAATTTATTTTTATTTAAATAATTTAGCACTACAAAATACAGTAGTCGAAGTTTTGTTTATTTGTTTATTTGAAATTATAATAATACTTGCTAATAGTTGTACGACTAGTTAAGTGACCAAAATCATCTTTTGAAAATGTGGAAACAATATAAAAGAATTATAGATTTTGAGGATGATGTAGATAATACCAAGCAAACTACCAATTTTCTAAACACAAGTAAGTTCGGTAAACAATAGGAAAATGTTGCAACAATGACCTTCTTTATGAGAAAGCACCCATTTCTCTTATAAATTCCATGCTATTTTATTGAACTACTTAAAAATAGTTTACACACTCATAAACATTTTTAATCTAACCAAGTGTATTAAGGTTTGTGCGTGTACACACACACACACATATCGATATAACCTCCATACGTGACAAGAATGCAAGTCTCAACTCTTAAGAGTAAGCCTTAATTAAGCATGAAACGTATTCTTAAAGTGTTAAAAAAAAAAAAAATATATAACTCTTTAATGTTTGTTTTAAGTATGTCCTAATAAAAGATCCCACGGCAAAGAGAGTGTTTCTCGTTAAATTTTCTTTTCTTAACTATATTGTTTTTATTCTTAAAAATACATTTTAGTAGGGGTCCCTCTTTTGGATAATATCTTAATTCTTCACCGCTTTTGAGTTTTTATAAAAGGATAATGTCTATATTTGTCAACCAATTTTGAGAAGTTTAAAAATCAAATTTCAACTAAGTTAATATTTTTATTAGTTAATTTTTAGGCGATGCATGTATATTTTTATGTAGTTTTCTTTTTAATTGTGTAAAAATAAGAAAAAAAAAACAAATTTTAAAATATTGAATTATTAAAGTATATGTAATTTTTTGAATTGAAGTAAAACGAATAGATCTTGAGTTTTACCGATAAATAAAATTCTAACTTTAAATTTTTTTAAATTAATTGAATGATTTTTAATATTTATGAAGGAGTTACCGATTCATTCACTTAAATAAGTGGTTATATATAAATTTATAGGCAAAGTTTGTTTCTGGATTTTACATCTCAAAAAATATATTATGATCATTATATTTTTTATTTTTTTTTCCTTTTATATAATTTTTTTAAAAAATAATCTGAAAAAAAAAACACATTTAAAATTTTCAAAAAAGCATGACCATGGTTATGGTTTTGTCAACCAATTCTGACAACCGCATTTGAATCTAAACATCAAAAAATAAATAAATTCTCTCAAAATTTGATTCCTTAAATATTTTACCCGAACTTATCTAGTTATTTATTTTTAGAGATTCTATTTCTATTTATATATTATTAATCTCAAAGTAATTAAATATATAAATACATATTAGTATAATTTTATGCCACATTATTAATTTAATAATATAACATACGTGTACATCGAAAACACGGAAAGGAAGCGTTGGACTAAGATTCCAACCAATGAAGGTCAGACGCGTGGCATCCCAACGAATGGTATTGGATGCAGCGAATCGAGCGCAGAGCAGCCTCGTGTGAGGATGGAGTGGACAGTCGACCCACCACATTCTTATTCCTGTGTTGACGGCCGCCTTACTGAGGCCAAGCCGCCTAAGCAATAAGCCCTACTTGGCTAAATTTTTGCCTTTTCCCTCCTTTTTTTTCTCTGCTCGAATATTCTTTCATCTTTTTGATATTATTGTTATAAACAATTAATTAAAAACTAACTACATCTGCACACTCAATATGTATATACAATTTAAATATAAATTATCATATTAATATATTAATTTTATTTGTTTTCTATAAAATTTTAAGTCGTATTGTATATTTATATTATTTCATAACCTATAATGTTGTGAAAAGTCCCCACTCTCTCTCTCTCTCACACACTCTCTCTCTCTCTCTCTCTCTCTCTCTCTCTCTCTCTCTACTTATGTAAAATTATTCAAGACCATGTATTAGTTACGATAAAATATAAATTATTATAATTTTTCTAAATATTAATGTTTGAAAGAAATTACTCAAAATTTGACATTGATTAGAAATTTTTATAATAAAATGAGATAGGAATAAAAAAGTTTAGTAATAAATAAAATAAGAAGAAATATGGTTAGATAAATTTTAGTTGTGAAGGATAAAAAACAGAAAATATAAAAAGTGTAAACTAGCAAAATTCAAATAAAACAGGGATAGTTTTGTCTCTCTCTCTCTCTCTCTCTCTCTCTCTCTCTCTATATCTAATATCAAATTATAGTTATCCTAAGGGGTTCCGTATTCTATATTGTAATAGATTAATAAAAATTATTGCTGTGAAGTCAATTGCACGCTCAAAAAATTGAATGGGATGAATTTTGGATAAGTAAAAGATCAATCTATACTGCAATTTTTAGTGTGAGTTTATGACAGTAATTACCTTTAGGTCGTTTAATATATTTCAAGTAGGTTCTTAATAATTGTTTTCAGTCCTTTAAAGTGTTTTTACAAATTATATGTAAGAAATAAATTTAAGAATTAATTTGTTTCCATTGAATAACTTTTATTTTACACATTAATTTTATGTCTTGCCGTTTCTTTTGTAAGTTTTTTTCCTTACACAAATATATAGATAAACTATATCTAATAATATATGATAAATTTTGAACTATATTTAAATATAGCATATTATGATATAATTAATTGGGTAAGATAAATTTCATATTAATTTAATATCTTTACATAAATTATTTATATTTTTTCATTTAATAAATCATTTATTTAATTTTATGCACACATAAATTGTGCAAAATTGCTAGTCATGTATAATTTATACATAAAAATATTAACATAGAAATGATTATGAACTAACTTATCTAAATAAATTCCAAAAGTCTTTTAAATAAATGCCAATCTCAATTCATTTAAAAAATATAATAAATTTTATATATAACATAACAAATTTCGTGGAGTTATTGAAATGCAGGCACGTGTGACATATATTTGAATAATTTCTATATGTCTATTTTATTTATACTATATATCGAGATTAAGGACCTTCCACTCTTTTTCTTAGTTATTAAATATAAAATTTTATAAAATGTCCCTAAATTCACACGCGCGCGCGTGACTCTCTCGTCAATTTCAATTCATTCCATTTTATTCTCAATTTCAATTTATTATATTCTATTCTTATTCTAATCTAATTTAAACTCATTCTATTTTGTTCTCTTTTGCTTGTTTATTTCTTAGTTTTTCCAATGATATATGTTTATATATTGAAAAACATTGTTAATTTATTCATATGGTTAGTAACATATATTAAATGTATTTTTATAAAGTGTTTTTATTATTAGTCATCACGCACATGCACGCTTGTTAGGCCACAAGGAAATTGTCATGTCTCATTTAAGTTTCGACTAGCCTCCTTTTGAAATTCCATATTTTGGAAATTTATAAAATGTCTTATGAATGAATCATCAACTGTTCTTGTTTTTTTTGTGTCCTTTCACAGGTGCCTATCTTTGTCACGTCCCTTGAATTATGTAAAAGTTGTGGTTATGTTTGGAAGGAGGTTTTGGTAAGAGGTTATGTTTGGTAAGTGCTCTGAATGGATGAGTAATACGTTTGAATATAAAAATTTTTATATTTTGATAAATATATGTAAAAATATATGATAATAATTGTATGATATGATAGTATATAAGAATAATTATTAATTTTTAAAATATAAGTAGATATTGATGTGAGTATATGCATGTATAAATATAGATATTGATTTAATAATAAATAAGTATAATAATTGAAAAAAATTAATTAGTTGTATATATAAAAGAGAAAAAATTTCAATTTGAATTTGAAAGAAAATTTTGTTAGATGATACACTTAGAAATGTAAAGTTGAATAAGATATTGAGAGTTAGAGTGGGTTTCCAACAAAGCTTGCGGAGATATGTGAATGCAAACAAATAATTGGGTTTTCAAATCTATCACACACTATATTTGGGAGAGGGGTTTTTGTTGAATATAATATTTGGTAAAAATTATGTTGGAATGAGTAGTATATTTTGAAGGGAAGGTTTTAATCGAATGAATAGTGTAATTTATTTGAATATATAAATAAAATATATAAAAAATATTATATAGTGTGATAGTATATGAGAGTAATTATTATATTATAGAGTATAAATAAAAATAAATATAAATACATAAGTGATCTCTATATATATAAGAGTATTAATTTGACTGTTAATATGTGTAATAATTAAAAAATAATTAATTAATTATATACACACATGTATGATATTGAAAATTTAAATTTGAATTTAAATAAAAATTTTATTGAATAATATGTTAGTAGAGTAAAGTTTGAGAGAATGTTTTAGAGTTAAAAACTGACCTTCAAACATTACCTATAAATATGCAACAGATATCTCATTTTTCAAAATACTATCCAAGAAAAAAAAAAAAAAAAAACGATAATTGCTGGAAAAGCCAGCCAGCCAGCCAGCCACATAGGTTGTAGCCTAAGCCAGCACAAAGTGCAAAGCCAGCTCAGCTGGATTTTTATTTTTTATTTTTAAAGCAAACTAGGGTATAAAACAAAACGCTCAGCGCCACATGGTTCGTTGATTTAGCCGTAGCTCTGCCTCCGCCGTTAATTTCCTCTGCCCCATCCTCTTGCACTATGTTTGGTTCAAAGATTTTCAAAGAAAAAAAAAATAGTATAGAAAATAATTTTAATTATTTGGTTAATCAAGAAAATGAGAAGGAAAAAAAAATTGAGTAAAAATATAGTTAGAGTGAAGGATTTTTTTCATAAAATAGTAAGAAAAATGAAAGAAAAACTATTTTAATAATTTATTTTTCTTTTAAAACCTTCATTATTTCTATATTTCTCACTCAAAATCAAATTATTTATTTTAAATAATAAAAAATATAAAATTTGAGTTTTTATCTTAAATTTTCTATATTTAATTATTGTCTTTTCTTTATAAAAATTATTCTATCAAATAACTCATGAGATTTTGAATTTCTTCAATTTTCCTTTTTTCTCTAATATTTTCTTTTTCTTTTTTTAATCTTAAAACCAAATATAGTGTTAATGTCCCCAGTCACCAATTGGTATTTATTGGCAAAGGTCTATATTACCTTTGCCTCTCCCTCACTCTTCCCGGGGCAAATCAGTCAAATCACGGCCTATCCCTTTCACGAAAAGGTGTGCCACGTCCAAATCCAGTGGCAAGCTGCCAAAAACCGTCCAGAGAAAGTGTGGTTTTCGCCGCTCTCATCCGGGGCATTATCGGTAACTACTGTCCGCGGATGAATAATTACTTGTGAGGTGCACCAATCGAATTTAGCACTAGTTAATTACTGATTAGGCTTAATTTAAGCTCCCTCTTCTTCTTTCTGTGGCTTGTTGGATTGTTAAACTAGTTGTAGTGTAGCTGCTCTTCTCTCTCTCTCGCTCTGTCTCTCTCTCTCCCTCTCTCGGTTTTTTGCTCCCCCCCAGACTGGATTGCTGCGACGAATTGAGAAATTTTGCGTCTCTGAGGAAATTTTGCTGAAAAGGGTAATTATCTTTTCTTGCCAAGTTTCGATTATCCCTTTTAATTTATGAAGAGAGGTTCCTCGTGTAGCTTTTCTTTACGGAAAATAGGTTGTCTCGATTCGTTTCGTTGTCTATTTCTTATTTCTTTAATATATTTGGGAATTACCAGAGATGTTTTAACTTCAGTGGGTATTTTTCCTATTCCGTTTTTGACTGAATTTGGTTAGTGGAATACTATTACTATATATTTTTTTTGGTGTTCACAGTTTATGAATTTAAAGAGAGATGCTTGGGATTCATATATTTTTTAAGTGTTCAACGGATTCTCCCTATTTTTGTTTTAATTTTGTTTTTATTGGGAAAGAGATAAATTTTGTGTTCTTGACGTGTCACATACCAGTAGCAAGAGCTTTTGTGGTTCCTCTGCTTTTTCGCCTCCTAATCATGTAATAATATTGCCGTCATGAGCTCCAGAGAAGGGATCCGACTCTTTATTTTATTTGTTTATTATCTTTAATCTGTTAAATCCATAGGTCTCATCTTTTAAAAGTAAACTTCTTGTAAAACTTGGAGTGATAAGAGTCAAAGGTTAATTCTTAGCATAATTTTCAAAATTTATCATGTATAATACACCTATATGGAGTGAATATGGCAACAGAAACATCATGAATTGCTATACTTATTCGGTTAACAATCTTGTTTAAGTGGCTTGAAAATCAGTTAGATGAATTGCATGACAGCTGAACATGTTAAATATTGAATGAATAGGTTGCTATGTTGATTTCTTTTTGATGGTGGTATTAGGCCGCGCTGAAAATGTTTGAGATTTTCTCTCCTAATAAATTGTACAACTACTCTTCCTTTTGACTTCTTCTTCCTCTCCCCCGTCTTTTATAGAATTCTTGTACAATGTTCCCTTATGTTCGCCACATCTAAAGATTCTACATCAGACTCAAGAAAAAGGGAAAATGAAAGTCAACCTGGTGAGTTGGTCTTTTTTTTCGCCAAACACTGCTCGACTCAAGTTCTGTATTGTGTGGCCCTGACACAGTACTCCCGGGGCCATTCAGTTGCCTCAATGTAATCAACAACATACAATCTCGATCCTGCTTATTTAGATGCTACATCCATCTATGGTGTTTGCTTCTCTGTGCGCTTACTTTTATGCTTCGTGATGTGTTTTGGTTAATTCGTATCTAGTCTCTGCGTTATTCTTTGTGTCTCCAACATTGATCAGTTACGGTACATCTTACATCTAGTATATGTTCTGAGTAATTTAGCTTAGTTTTCTTTATGATTTTGCTTCACAGTACATGGAACTGATATTTTATGTGCGATGCCTGTATCCTCTGTACATGCAGTGAGCTTAAGCCATGTCTGTTTTCTTTGTCAGGTGACTGAATCACGAGGACCTTGTACTTAGCTGGAAGATTCCATATATATTTGGAATGAATTTACACTAGTTTCCTATCTGATACGCACCATCAGTTACTCTTTATAAACACTGCTGCTACTCAAAGGCAGTTTATATAATGGATAGGTTGGATATATGCGGTTTTGTGAGTGGCGGAGGCAGTTTGTTTGGGTTTATTTGTCTAGCCTTTTTCATTTTGCTTTATGGATTTTCTTATTAATTCAGTGGCATCCGACATCTGCTTGTCCTTCATTCCTTAAAAAATAGAATAGGGATTTGATAGTCCACAACTAGACAAAATGTATTCCTCTTTAGGTAGTGACTATGTGAAGAATGACAATTTTGGAGATACTACTTTGCAATTGGATGGCTACGGGTATCGAGCATGTGGTGGGTATAGTCAAACTAATAGTGGCGGTCGGGGTAGATGCGTGGATTCTCCAGATGATGGGTGTAAGCTAGTGTTAGGACTGGGTCCCACACCAAGTGTGTATTCCTATAAGTATTCCACTTCGGGGCCTGACAAAGCCAAAGGGATGGCAAGTGTACTTAATCAAGGTCTGTTATCTCCATGTGATTCAATTTTGAAGCTAGGGCTCTCTGGTGGTGTTGATGCAGTTTCTAATGCACTTGAGTTTTCAGCTTCCATGAACAGCCCTTCTGATGCACCTTGTCAACCTGATCAAGTATCTTCAGGTGACAGCAGAACCACAATTCCTGTTGTTGATGAGGGTTCTACATCAGCCAAGAAATCAGGAGGCTATATGACGAGACTTAATTCGGCACCAGGAATGGAAATTTCCGAAAATTTGTTGACCAATAAGTTTTTAGAATCTGATGCAAAATCTCATTGCCAGATTTCACAGTTGAGTTCTGAACCTTTAGCTGTCTCATGTTATTCCGTGAGTGCCATATCTGAGCCTGGAAGTGTTGCAGTGTCTTCAGATCACAAAAGTAGTAATTCAAAGATATGCAAGTTTTTGGGATGTGCAAAAGGAGCACGAGGAGCGACAGGTCTCTGCATTGCTCATGGGGGCGGACAGAGATGCCAGAAGCCTGGATGCAATAAAGGTTCTGAGAGTCGAACAGTCTACTGCAAAGCCCATGGAGGAGGCAGAAGGTGTCAGCATTTGGGATGCACTAAAAGTGCAGAAGGAAAGACAGATCACTGCATTGCACATGGTGGGGGTAGACGTTGTGGACATCCAGGAGGATGCACCAAAGCTGCGCGTGGCAAGTCTGGTCTGTGCATCAGGCACGGTGGAGGTAAGAGGTGTAAAGTGGAAGGGTGCAGTCGCAGTGCTGAGGGGCAGATTGGCCTCTGCATCTCCCATGGAGGTGGAAGACGTTGCCATTTTCTTGGCTGTACTAAGGGTGCGCAGGGAAGCACCATGTTCTGTAAAGCTCATGGTGGTGGAAAGCGATGCATATTTTCAGGCTGCACTAAAGGAGCTGAAGGGAGTACACCTCTCTGCAAAGGGCATGGTGGTGGAAAGCGATGCCTGTTTGATGGTGGCGGGATATGCCCAAAAAGTGTGCACGGAGGTACAAATTTCTGTGTCGCCCATGGTGGAGGAAAGAGGTGCGCTGTTGCAGGCTGTACCAAGAGTGCCCGCGGAAGAACTGATTATTGTGTCAGACACGGTGGGGGGAAGCGATGTAAGTTTGAAAACTGTGGTAAGAGTGCTCAGGGGAGCACCGACTTCTGCAAGGCCCATGGTGGTGGAAAGAGGTGTAACTGGGGTGAGGGGAAATGTGAGAAATTTGCAAGGGGAAAGAGTGGACTGTGCGCTGCACACACCAGCCTAGTCCGGGGGAGGGAGACAAACAGAGGAGGAATGATTGGGCCAGGGCTCTTCCATGGACTGGTGCCTGCTGCCTCTACTGCTACGAGCAGCTTCGACAACGAATGTTCATCGTCGGGTGTGAGCGTGATCTCGGATTCAACTGACTCACTCGAGAAGCCAGCCAAAAGGCAGCAACTTATCCCTCCTCAGGTTCTGGTTCCTTTGTCAATGAAGGCCTCATCATTCAACTCAAGACCATCGCGCTCTGAGAAGCTGGTAGAGAGAAGCAGTGGCCAGGAAGTGGGCTCCAGTGGTGCCAGTAAGAGCTTAGATTTTGTGGTCCCTGAGGGGAGAGTCCATGGTGGTGGACTCCTGTCTTTGCTGCGGGGAAATCTCAATAATTCAATGGATGGGATTTAAACCCCAGCATCCAGTTGTGATCTACACATCGTTTCAGTTGTGAATTCTTGATGATATTGAACTTGTATAAACCCTTGAAGAAGAACTTATAATTAAGCATTGCGAGAGAGGTCTTGTCTGGTCTAATGGGACTGTTATTGTAAAATGCAATTGAATTTTCAATAAAGTTGTAATTATGCTGAAAACCACTCCAGATCGTGGTCTTGCGTTCATGAACATCCCTCACGTTTTTGCAGTTTACCCGTCAAAATATCCTCAAATCAATATTCTCCCTTTTACTAGATGTCCACACTGTGGTAAATCGAGCAAATTGAATTAAAATGGAAATTTTGGATTTAGTATTTTGTATTTTTTGAAAAATATGATAGTTGGATCACTTTTAGTTTTTGAGTTTGGTTTTTCAAATTGAACTGAATAACAAAATTTACTTTTATTTTTTAAATATCGATTATATTTTTGCTTATTTTCTATTAAATTATTATATACCAATGGTTTAATTTTTGATTATTGCATTCAATTTTTAAAATATTATATTATTATTTCATATTTGTTTGAAGAAAATGTGTTGTTATGATGATATATTTTTTATCTTTGAAAAATTCTGAATTAAAACAACACATAAAAAAATAAAAATGTTTAATATCTTTTTATAAGTCATACAATTAAAATTCATATATATTTTTAATTTTTTCAATTAAAATTTAGTTTATCAAAATATCCGAATCCAAAATTGTGTTCAAATTGATTTTATGAACGGAAATTTGAGTTTAATTTGATTCGATAATATTAAATGTATACACCCCTTCTCTTTATCTTGAACCTCAGCCAACGATCTTATTATTAGAATTTAACATTTTGTTAGTCCCTAAAATTACATTCAAATAATTTTAACTGCAATGCTTTACAGGCTTGGTTACCATACACAGATTTAACATTACACTAATTTTTTTTTTCATTTTTAGTTGCATTAAATAAAATTTTTGTTGAAACATTGTTACTCTCGTGTCCTGTAAGATTGGCATTATCTTGAGGCAGGAGCACATATATATATATATATATATATATATATATAATCCAGATCTGAAACATCTTCAAAAAGTACCATAGATCTTGGTAGAATCTCCCAAATTCCTTCTGTTATAGGAACAAAACCTAGATTCTCCACTTCAGATCTTCAAAAAGATTTTCCTTCAACTTCAAATTTTGCAAACGTTGATTACAGCACTCAAATTCCAAAACCCGTTTATGTGCAAAATTTTCAAAGACAGTCAAAGTCTCCTTCTGAACAATCTGAGCCAGTTAGCCCTGATTTTTCTGCTGTAACAGAAAATCTAATGGCCAATGAACTCAATGTTCTTGAAGAAGAATTTGTTGTCAACAAACAATTTCTTCGAGATGATTTTTATTCAAAAGAAAATTCTGAAAAAAGAATTTGGTTTTTCAAAACTTTCCCTGAAACCAAACAGCAAATTCAGGAAGAATATTATGATTTTATTATCCAAAATAAAATTCATATTTTCTTCTTTGATTGGTTTGAGATTTATTCTGCCAATCATGACATCAAATATCCTTTTAAAAATTCTTTAAACCCAGTTACTCTGAGAAGTAACAATCCAAACTCTACAGAATGGGAAACCTCTGTAGGAGCAAAAATTACTTCAAATCATCCTCCTTTGCAAAATATCAAACTTTCTGTTTCCAACAAAACTGTGGAAGCAACTCCTTTCAAAACGCCAGGAGATGACAATTTGAAGAAAATTGTCACTCAAAACAATTTTTCAAACATTCATCTTAGTACGATTGGGAAACAACTTGATCGTATTGAGAAACATGTCAAAAAACAGCCTTTTCAACTTAGCAAAAAAGATTTGAAAAATCCAGTTTTCAAACCTTATTTAGTTTCAAAAGACTCTGTTAAAAATATTCAGGAAAACAAAAGTGGTTTTCAAAAACAATCTTCCAAAGTTTCAATTGGTGATTCAAACATTGTTCTTGAAACACCACCGTCAACCAGCAAATCTCCCGTTATTAATACTCTCTCTCAAAAGTCAGAAGTTGATGAAACTACTGACCAATTCAAAAGTCCTCAAATCAATGTGTTGCCAAATTTGCCTATTACTCCAATGCCTGACATTGTTCCGGCAAAGCCAATATCTCAGTTTCGTTTCAATGCTTCTTCAGTATATGAATGGAACATTGACAACTTTTCTGAGTATCAAATTCTTTCAACCCTTCAGCAAATGACCATGGCCGCAAATGCTTACAGAACTCAGAACAATGTTTCTGATAAAGCAATTGCAGAAATACTAATTGCAGGATTTTCTGGTCAACTCAAAGGATGGTGGGATAAGTATCTCTCACCTGATCAACAAAATCAGATTCTCAATGCCTACAAAACAGATGAAGAGGGAAACCTCATCTTTGACGAAGATGACAATCCTCAACAGGATGCCCTCTCCACTCTGATCCTCATTATTTCTCTTCATTTTATTGGAGATCCTTCGCATATTAAGGACAAAAATGCTGAACTACTTTCAAACCTTCGTTGCAAAAAACTCAGCCATTTTCAGTCCTACAAAAATGATTTCCTAACTAGAGTCATGCTCCGAGAAGACTCTAATCAGCCTTTCTGGAAAGAAAAGTTCCTTGCCGGATTACCAACACTCCTTGGTGAAAAGGTTCGGAATTATATCCAAGAAACCTCCAAAAAGAAAATCATCCCTTATGATGATTATACCTATGGCCAGCTTGTTGGTATTATCCAACATGAAGGCTTGAAAATCTGTCAAGATTTGAAACTCCAAAAACATCTCAAGAAAGAGATGAAGCAAACCAAAATCGAGTTGGGTACTTTCTGCCAACAATTCGATATCAATCCTTTCAAAAAATCAGGTTCTTCTTGTCAAGGAAATTGTGACCGCGGCAAGTCCAAAGGTTACAAAAAACCCTTTAAGAAGAATTACAAATCTTACAAAAAACCTTCTAAAGAGGATTTTTACAAAAAACCTCTTAAGAAAACAAAAACTTCTCAGCCAAAACCTTTTTCCAAATCTTTGAAGGATGTCAAGTGTTTCAAATGTCAAAAATTTGGACACACTGCAAGATATTGCAGACTCAACAGAAAGATTCATGAATTGAATCTTGGAGATGACATTCTCAACAAACTTTCAAACCTCCTTATCAGTACCCCTGATAATTCTTCAAATTCTGAAACAGAATTTTCCTCTGTTTCAAAAGAAAACCGCAAATGTCTTCAAATTGATGAAGTTACTTCATCAAAAGCCTCTTCAAATCTTCACACTTCTTCTGAAGAAGATAATGGACTTACAGTTCATGTTTTAACTTCAGAACAGCAAACAATTCTTGACATTATTAACCAGGTCGACAGTCTTGAGTTAAGAAAAGAATGTCTTGAAAAACTTCTCAAAACTTTCACTTCCTGTGAAAGTAGTTCAAAACCATCTTCTCAGCCTATTATCTCTAAGAATACTTATGACCTCACGAGCATTCTTAACAAGCAAAAACGCAAGTCTAAAGACCCGACAGTCCAAGACCTCCAAAAGGAGATTGGGATTGTTAAGCAAGATTTCCGAGACCTCAAACAAAAACAAAAACAAGATGAGGAAGCTATTAAGCATATCCTCTCCAAAATTGATTCAAAGGAAGAATCCTCTTCAAATGAAGAAGAAAATCCTATTGAGTCAAATATCCAAACACTTCATCAAACTCCAAATGAATTTCTCTTTATCCTAAGAGAAATCACAACCAGAAAATACATGATCAAGGTTACCCTTGAATTTTCTCCAAATTATCGCCTGGATACCATTGCTCTTTTTGATACTGGTGCAGATTTAAACTGCATTAAGTCTGGCATGGTTCCTAGCAAATTTCTTGAAAAATCTTATGAAAAACTTTCAGCCGCAAACAATGCAAAATTGTCCATCCAGTCAAAAACTTTTGCAAATATCATTAACAATGATATTTCCCTCAAAACAGCCTTTGTGGTCGTCCAAGATATACACCATTCAGTGATTCTTGGTACACCCTTTATCAACATCATAACTCCTTACAAAGTCAATTCTGATTCCATTTCTTTCAAAATAAACCACAAAAAGTTTTTATTCTCTTTTCTTGACAAACCAAAAACTAGAAATCTTGGATTTCTAAAAGCTCTCTCTGTTTACAAAAATACCTTGAACAATATTGTTCAAGCAAAAGATTTTCAATTCCAGGATTTACGCAAAAATATTTCTTTCAAAAGAATTCAGAACCAGCTCAATACCTCTTTTGTCAAAAAACAAATCAAAAATCTTCAAAAAACCATCGAAGAACAGATTTGTGCTGATCTTCCAAATGCTTTTTGGAATAGGAAACAACATATTGTTGATCTTCCTTATGAAGATTCCTTTTCTGATAAGCAAATTCCTACAAAAGCTCGTCCCATCCAAATGAATCATGAACTAGAAGAACACTGTAAGAAAGAAATATAGGATCTTCTAAACAAAAAGCTCATTTCAAAGTCACGCTCCCCATGGAGTTGTGCAGCCTTCTATGTCAACAAGGCCTCTGAAATTGAACGAGGAGTTCCAAGACTCGTCATCAATTACAAGCCTCTCAATGATGCACTCAAATGGATTCGGTATCCGATTCCAAACAAAAAAGATTTATTTCAAAAACTTTATGATTCTCTTATCTTTTCAAAATTTGATATGAAATCTGATTTTTGGCAAATTCAGATTTCTCCAAAAGATAGATACAAAACGGCTTTTACTGTTCCATTTGGCCAGTTTGAGTGGAATGTAATGCCTTTTGGTCTCAAAAATGCTCCTTCTGAATTCCAAAAAGTCATGAATGACAATTTTTCTCCTTATTCAAAATTCTGCATCGTCTATATAGATGATGTGCTCATTTTCTCAAAAACCATTAATGATCATTTCAAACATTTAAAAACATTTCTTAACAT
This sequence comes from Avicennia marina, assembly GCA_019155195.1. Classification (NCBI taxonomy): domain Eukaryota; kingdom Viridiplantae; phylum Streptophyta; class Magnoliopsida; order Lamiales; family Acanthaceae; genus Avicennia; species Avicennia marina. Next base: position 2,167,675 of record JACDXK010000032.1, read on the forward strand.
CTCAAAGAAAAATGGCAAAGTGGTTTTAAAGATTTCTATTTTCCAACAATATTATAAAAATTTCCATACTAACTCATTTTTTGAAGTTTTGCAGAAAATGGAGGAACCAAGCAGCAGCCAAAGACGATGGAGTCCACACCTCATGGATATTGGTCCATACACCTTCAAAATTTATCCAAAAGGAACAAATACTGAGTTCCGAATAGGTAAAGATTATGATCTAATTCCACAGCAAAAAGTTCTGATTGACAACCTGTGGAATGCTAGAAAAACAGGACAAAAAATAGTTGCCCTTAATGCCCTTGCTTGGCATTTCAGCAACAACAATATTATTACAAACAGAAGTCTGCTTCTAGAAAACAAAAAATTACGAAGCAAAATAGCAGACTTAGAAAGACAAAATGAAAGCTTAGTGCTACAATCCAAAAATGCTATACAAATGACCCAGTCATCTGTAGACAGCAGATTTGGATCAAACAGCACGCCAACCATTTCTAAGCCTATCTTCCAGGATATGGATCACGAAATGGTAGCGACCTCTTCTCATGCACCTTTCGCACGAGTTGTGGTCCCACGGGCTTTTTCTCACTACAAAACTTGGCACGGACAAAACCGTCCACTCTTCCATAATCCAACAGCCTTTGAATTTTGCAAAACCAGGATCTTCTTCAAACCCATTGAAATTACCCACCGGCTACCTCAAAATATTGTTGACCTTATCACACAGAAAATCTCTTCAGATTTTTCCCAAACCTTTGCCAAAATACAAACCCTTTTTCTTGAAATATTTCAAGAAATCAAAAGGCCAATTCCCGGACTAAGGGTAATACCTTCAGTCTCTTTCAAACCTTGTCTAAACATCTCCCCTTGCAAATTTGACAATACCGATGCCTGCAAACATAACACCTGCTGGATTATCTTCAAAGTATCGATCAAACAAGAAAAGTTTGATGGATTACAAATTGATGGAGAAATCCTCTCCTCAGCAAAATTGATGGACCTTGGTCTTGTTAGCCAAATAATTTTTTCAAACCCAAACCAAACAGACAATTTTGGTAGAAAGCTAGCAATCTGTGTCTGTAACCTGTTCTCCCAAGAAACCAAAAAAGTGGATGTAAGAATCAGTTCCATTCCTCCTGAATGGGAAGGACTTTTCATCCAACAAGCCTATCACCGGATCTGGATTGGCAAGTATACCAGAAGAATGGATTTTCTTCCCCTCAAAATAGCCTATCCTAAATCCTTCTCCAAAGCCTATAAACATTGGAAAGCTGAAATGATGGCTTTAAATGGCTATGATGATCTCTTTCCCCACTGCAACATGAAACTCATCACTGAGGATTTCCATCAAAAAATTTATGCCTCTGAATTCATACCAGAATTGGATTTCCAATTCCAGACTATGTTTACAGAAGAACTTGAAGTCTATCAAGACAGATATTCTTCTCCTTACTCAGCAAGTTTTTGGGACCCCATCACACCAACACTTGCCGAGGATGACTTCACAGACGAGGAAGCTTTCAACGTTAACAACATGATGGAAGGATAGTATTCCTCACGCAAAAATCCAAAGTGCAGTCTATGATTGCAGCAGCAAAAACTCCTGAGGAAGTTGCAAAAAATCCTGTCCCAATTCACTCCTCAACATGAAGAAGTTGGGACATCCAAAGTGCCGGATGATGCCGAATCTTCCATTGAAGACGAAGAAGCCATTCTAGACTTTGAAGTCTTTGGAAATTCGGGATTCTAAAAAAAAAAAAAAATTTCAAAATGAAAAAGCAAGTGAAAAGAAAAGCAAAAAGAAATAAGATGAAAAAGACTGCAAAAAAGAAAAAGAAAAGCAGCAAAATTATTGTTCTTTACTATGCAGGTACTGTTCAAAGATTCCAAAAAGCCCCATCGGTCAAAAAGCAGACGACAAAAAGTACCGTCACTATAGCAGCACTGTTCACTTTTTACTGTGCAGACACGGGTGCGATCACTGTTCAAATTTTCAAATTTGCAAAAAGGCCTTTCCAGACATCTATTTAAGGAGGAGCTCTCCGTCATTCAAAGAGAAGAGAAAATAGAGAGATAAAAGGGAGAAGAAGACCCAGTAGAGGTTGTAAACCCTTGTAATCCTTTCTCTTCACCCCAAAATAGCCAAACTATCCAAAATAGCCAAACAAGCCTGTAATAGATAGGATAGACAGGATTCCAGAACCCTTCTTCCCTATCTACCAAACATCCATACTTCCTCACAGAGGAAGCAAATACCCAAAGGGATTTTCCCATCGCCAACTTTTTCAAATTTATTTATCTTCAAAAGGTTTGTATCAGGTTTAACCTGATCAATCATTGTATCTTCAAATATTATATTCTGCAAATATATCAAATATTTTGCCTATCTTTGCCTACTTTAAATATTGCAAACATTTCATGCATATGGTCGGTTCAACCGCCTACTTTAAATACTCTGCAAACATTTCATACATATGGTCGGCATAGCCGCCTGCATAACTGCTTTCATACTTATCAGCTTTAATTTCTGTATTTTCTGCATATCAATTTCCTTATAATTATTTTCTATGCTGATTATTTGAGTGGTATCTCGTCCCCCTTCCGGTCTTGCGGAGAGTATATATATAACACGCCTTTACTTAGCCTTCACTTAAATCCTTGACCCCCTACAGAGCAGTATAATAGTACATGCAGAGCACCGAGTTCCAAATTATGGCGCAACAGGAGAGCGGAGAAGAGGCGAAAGCCTCGCACCGAGTTCAAAGCTTCTGAAGTCAAGTTCTTCTTGTCCTGCTCTCTCTTCATAGATTCAAATTCATTCTGTCGCGCTACACCTCAATCTCAGGTCGATCATATGTTTAATCGCATTTGCTAAATCTTCCGCTGTTCTTGTGGTCGAAACTTGAAATTCGTAGTTGTTCTTATTTTGTATTTGATTTGATTTGCTTCTTGATAAATGTTGTGTTATGTGATCGGAGATTTTTAGTAAAATTGTCGACTTTGCGGATTCAGAAATCAGTTAGTAATTATTCTCTTTTTATATTTTCTACTGAACGTTCGCATCACATTTGCCGATTTCGAAACCTAGAAATGGCGCGAATTCGCGTTACTTGCGTGTGTTGAATGGCTTTGCGTTCACATTTGTATTCTGTCGATGCTGTTGTTGCTTGAATTTTGAACTGCAAAATCTGTCACTCTCGAGATTTTCCTGGAAGTTCCATCGAATATACGTTCCAATAACATCTCCAGATTTTCTTGTGTCGGTAAAGATTACAAATTTCAATTGACAGTGGCAATATTTTCACCATGAAAGACGAAGAAATTTATTGATGTTCGGTTGAATATGCAGTACTACTACATTCGATATTGCAGACGAAATTCCATGGAAATGCAACACGATTCCGAAGCTTCGGATTGCAGCTCCTCAGAAGGCGTCGATTTACCTAGCGATGAGTCATATTTCGACTTCGGTGGTTACCGCTTGCCGATGACGCTCGATGAGCGTGACCTCGTTAGGGACGGTGTTCAGGAACTGCTGAATGGAAGAGGAGCTACCGAACCATCACTGACGTTACCTGACTCTGGAGTTAGTGATTCTGCTCTCTTGCTATCGACTTCGTCGCCGTTAGTAGAGGGTGGCAGTAGCGGTGCTACGGAACCATCACTGACATCAAATGATTCTGAAGTTGATGCTGTTATCTTGCCATCAAGTTCAACTTCGTCGCCGATCGAGGGTGGCAGTAGCAGTGCTACGGAACCATCACTGACATTAGCTGATTCTGGTGTTGATAATTCTGCTGTCTTGCCATCGAATTCAGCTTCTTCGCTGCCATCAGAGGGTGGCAGTAGCGGTGGGCGAAGTGAGGATAGCGAAAAGAAGCCAGAATGCGGACATGAATTTTGCGCTGGTAAACCCGAATGCCAGGTCAAAATCTCTCCCTCTCCCTCTGTGTGACCAAGAATATTAAGATCTAACGGTTTAGTTTTTAAGATTTGTCCTTCGGTGAGATAGAAGTTCACTTCATGGTTTTTACATCTGAGGAAAAAAAGGAATGAAACCGGGAAATAGAATAGAATAAAATAAAATATAAAATCTTAAAGCATTGTTATCTCGGTTAAATTTTAACATGTTTATCGAAACTTGGTTTCAACTTTCAATTACAACAGTTCCCAACCCTCGAAGTGGCGAAGAATAACACTCCTCCATCGCTTAGGAGCCGCAGAGCTCTGGTATGGAACATAGAACACCCGAGTTTTCTTTTCCTCTCATTGTCTTTCCGCGAGTAACAATTATTGACTCCCATTTTTATAGCATGTAATTCTTGAATGCTTTAAGTATACGGTATTGCAATTCTGCTTCCGCATAGAACATGAAACCGAAAATTTCAGTGGGATCAAGCTCATCATCACAAGGCACGACGCATCCCTTGCTTCACTCTGACATGGCAGCAGAAGAGGACAGGTCTTCGCTATCTCTACCAACATCAATGCCCGTCCCTGCACCATCACCCCAGTTCCAATCCGAAGACACTTCTGTAAGCACCATCTCCACCATCATAAATACTACTCTGCCCACCCCTGATTAGAGCCCTCGTGATGATGGAAATGGCCTCACTTTGCCTTATTATGGTTCAACTGATGAAAAGAATCTCTCAAGAGAAGAGAATGCTCCTGCGCCTGATGCTTCTGAACCTGATGCTCCTGTACCTGACGCTCCTGCTCCTGATGCTCCTTCTGGAAGTGGTACTAGAGAAAGGTAGCCTGCATATCAGTTCTGTTTAGGCGCAGAGCACGGGTATGATGAGATGAGGAAGACTAAACAAGCCACAATTTCTTGTTGATATGACTCAGCTTTCCACAATAGAGTAGAAAGAGCAGAGATTTACCGTACATACCAGCCCATTCAGACTGAATAACTGTCTTACTCTTGTTTCACTTTTGCATGTTTTTGAACGTCGGACAGGTTGCTGCTGAATAACACTCACAGAGAAACTATAATTCTGTGAACGTGCAAATAACCCGCTTCCGTGTTCTCGTATGATGGAAATGATAAGAATACTATTCTAGAGTGGTGCATTGAGTTTGAATATAGCACTGTCGGAGGAGCTTCTGCTACTTACCATTTGAATTGCATGACTGGCATTCTGTAGCCAGTGGAGATCATTTTCAGAAGTTTTGGCGTTTGTTAAGAATGGATCGTCTTCTGGGTGAAAGATTCTATTTAAAGATGGAGCAAAATGGTTGGGAGATGGGCGGCGGTGGAGGTGGAGGCGGAGGCGGCCGGAGGGGAGGAGAGAGTTAATGGCATGTGAAGGTGATGACAGCAGAGTGGTGACTAGAGTTTGAATTTGAACACAACTTGCGCGGTCTACTTTTGTATTATTGGGGATTGTCTTCCATGGAAATAGTTCAAGGAACTGTAATGGCGTCGGTGGTGGAGGCTGAGGGTTGGCGGAAGACTGAAGCCAGGCAGTACCGTAGTAGGATGAATTGTGGAAGAACAAAAATGAAATTTTCAGAAAAATAATGCTGACAAAATCAAACGTAATTATTAAAATACCACAAATTAAAGGTAAACGGAAGTTGCAGGGTGTCAAACACACTCCGTCAACATTTTTGACTCGGAAGCTGGAAAACTATGGATGAATTATGGCTATATTTGGAACCATTCTCGCCCCCCAACTTCTTACCTTAATTTTATACTTTCAAATATATAATCTAATAAAATTTTCTTTTTAAATTAAATTCAAAATTTTATTTTTTTACATGTATATAACCTATTAATTATTTTTAATCATTATATATATTCACAATCAAATCAATATTTATTTCTATATACACATATATATTTATACTTTATAAACTAATAATTATACTTATATATTATTACATCATACAGTCATTATAAGAAATATAGCACAAGTGGAGAAAATTCGTTTTTCTAAAAGAAAAAAAGGCAAGGAAAGTGAGAGAAAATGGCATTTACCTTGCTCCGTATTTTCTCCCTCAAAACAAGTATTTCCTCAAATTCTTTTCATATATTTCCTCATAATTCTTTAAACAATAAAAACACAACAAAATTTTGCATTTTTACTTTCTCTCTCTCTTAAATACTTTTCTTTCCTCGTTACAATATTGAATTAAATACGATACTAGGTTTTAAATTTATTATTTTTTATTTTTCTTATTATTTTTCTGAATAAAATTTTATACCTAACAATAGTTTAAATTTTTTTGGTCTAGAAACTTTTTTCCCATAATTTCATATGTTGTTTTGGAAACTAACAATTTCTGCTTATTATACAAACACTCCAAAAGTAGAAACCCAGCCCAATTCTATTCTGCAGCTTCTCCTTGAATTGAACCAATTTTTACCTACCTACTTTTCCTCTCAACCACAATGTTACGTAGGGAAACCCTGTGAAATGAATTACATTATTTAACTTTCAATTTGATCTTAAATTTCAAATACTTGTTTGTTTTGTTTTGTTTTGTAAATTAACAGCCCAGCCAAACACCTTCAGACACTCATTTTTTATTATGGCATTTTCAAGTTTCTTTTAAGCTCGACTCTAAATGAAAAAATCATGGACGTGTCATTCATCTATATCTATACTATTTATTATGGTGGTCATTTAGTAGAATTTTCAAAATACCCTTTTTAGTAAATTTAAATAATATTTTTGAAAACTCTTTCTCTATTTTTCCTTTAATGTATTTTTTTTATATTTTTTTCTTTTATTTTTTCTCAATCACCTGTTTGGATTTTCTTCCTTTGTCTTCTTCTAAGTTTTTTACATAATTTTAATTTATTATTATTAAAATTAATTTGTATAGGTCGTTATTGTTATTTTTTCTGTTTTAATTATTTTATAATTAAACTGCACTAATCAATATAAAATATATTTGATTCATAAAATTTATTTTAAAAATAATTTTTTACCTACACGTATGTTGGATTGTACAAAATTACTAGATATAAAGGAAAAAAAAAAAAAGGATTAAGCAATAATGATGAAGCCAAACGAGTATTCAATGAAGAAATTGGAGAGGTGCCTTTCTAATATGAACGCAGAAGAGTTGGGTTTTTCCTTCTGAGGATTATGGGAAGTTGGATGACTTCACTTATAACAATGAAGGCTTATCAACTAGCCGTTATATACCCATTTTTTTTCTCAGCAGACCACATCACCCTCAATTCCCTGCATTCAAACGAGGCACACTCTAAGTGGGATAATTCTTTAGATCCTTTCAATCACTACTCGATTAATCCATTTAATCAAGATTCCCACTTTGATTAAAACGATTCAACCCAATTGAAAAAAAACACACGTCATTATTTTCACAAAGATTTGGGATTTCGTAATACTAATTTTACCACAAACCATGCATATCACTTGAATAACTAGAGCTTTTAGCCACGTAATTTTCAACATCTCCCCACTTGGCTATAAGCCCTAGTAAAATCAAGTATACCTTAAACTCATAGCTTCAACATGCTTCATAAATTCTTCAGTTGCAAGGGGTTTTGTCAACGAATGTGCAGTCATACTTTTTGTACTATTATATTCAATATCAACATGCCTTTTTGAAATCATATCATTTTCATAATTATTCTGCAACTCAATATGCTTACCTTTTGGGCCAATTTCACCATTTTTTTTTAAAATTTTTATTGCAGCCATATTATCACAAAATAATATATCAGGCTTATCTAACATGTCAATAATATTCAAAGCATTTAGAAACCATTTTATCCAAACAGCTTCAGAAACAACCATACTGCATGCATTATATTTAGCTTCATAGTACTTTTTGCAATGCATATTTGTTTTTGCCTAGACCATGATATAGCTCCTCCACAAAAACAAAGATAGAACCACTTGAAGATTTCCATTATCAGCAACCTTAGCAAAATCAGTATACATAGCCTTTTGATAATAATTGAGAGAGTGTATTTTTAAAATTAAGTGTGTGATTTTTTAGGTCTATACTTTAAAAACAAGCATAGCCTTTTGATACTTGCTTATTAAGCCAATAAAAAAACTAAAGTCGCGTCTAACCACAACATTGCATACATAAAAGTATCAACAACTTTAGTATAATGCCTTGATTTCATTTTTTCAATGTATTTTTGTGATTTGGGCACCATATTTTTGGATAATTTTGTTCCTTCTCGTATTGGTGAATTTGGTGGATTACATGTTTCCATTAGAAATTTCTTTAAAATATTTTCTAAATATGGTTTTTGTGACAAACTTAATTACAAACTTAATTTTTGTTGTTTTTTCACTTTTGTCTCTATCACCAACCGTGGATATCACTTGAATAACAAGGAATTTAATAATATAAAACAAATCAAACATAAACCCAAAATAGATAGATTTACGTCCTGACAGAATAAACGAATGGTATTAACAACGCGACAAAAAAAAAAAAAAAAAAACTCAGAAGATAAGGAAACAACACAAACAATTAAGATTGATGAAAAACCCTATATTACCAGTTTGGCAAAAAGGGATATATTATTATGATCATCAAAGTGATTAAGATGACTTTTTTTTGCCTTCAGTGATTTGATCTTTAATTACTTTTTAAAAAATATCCTCTATAACTGATTTGGTTCACATACTATTATATTGAATATGAGAAATTCGTTGAAACTCATTCTTGGCTTTCAACATTAAATTACCAAATTATTTTTATTTTCTCTAATTTTTCTCTTTTTAATATTTTTTTAGCATTTGTTTTTTCCTCTTTTCTGTGAATATCTTTTCTTTTTCTTTACTCTCACGTTTAATTTCTTTTATCTATCTTTTATAATATCTTAAACATAAATTTAATTTATAAATAATTTTAGTTTTATTATTCAAAATATAGTCATTTATTTTTAATTATAATCAATGAAGTTAATTAAAATTCAAACAAATATGCATATACCAAAGAATGTAGTTTTTATTGGTCATTACAATCACCAAAGTGATTAAGATGACTTTGTTTATGTTTGTTTTACAATTATTCATCATTTAAAAATAAACACTCAATTATTACTCATTTTTTTATTTTTTTATTTTTTTATTTTTATATAATTCTCAAATAAAAAATATCTAAAAACACGGGACAAAATTTAAAAATAAACAAACAAAGCTCTTGTTTTGGGCCACAAGAATTATTGATGTGAAGGGCCCACGGGAATGTGAAACTAACTAGCGCATAGTCATCTAATACATCATTTCAACTCTAATCCGGCTCTAAAGACGTCAAATCATAAGGATTACTCCAATCCATATTCCTACGCGCGCGCGTGCGCGCACACTATTTAATCAATCCCAAGGGATCCCAACAACAGTTTCCCACATTTTCTAATACGACAACAAACAAGTAATCATTGCTAGTGCAGTGTTGTACATCAAATTGGGAAGTGATGCTAGTTGGATGATACCAAAGCCAAATAGAAACAAACAACATAAGATTGCCCAAACTAACATTTCTATACAACTTTCAACCCATGGTTTTGCCCATAAAATGAGCACACACCAAAAAGTCAAAAGCAATTTCCCAGAGCTATAGTGTGTCGAATGAGGGGATTGAAAAAACATATAGCGAAAATGGGTGTGCAGAACCTTAATTGAGAAAGAATATGACCGAAGAGACGAGTGTATATACACCATCATATGTACACAAATTGATCTTGCTAATGCCCATTAACTCACTGTCCTTTCGTCTGCTGTCAACTTTCTAGTCTTTTTCTCATTATGTTTGGCATTCATTCCCTCCACAATGGTTATGGGTGTGATTTTCATTCATGCTTGTATTTTGAGCCAAGTTCTTTCTTTCTGCAGAAGATGCCAATCATAGAGCATGCAATTGGATGACATGGGCAAGGGAGAATCTACTGCACAAACCTTTAGTGCTATATGGACAACAAGAAACTAATGGGCTGCACAATAGTGGGACTGCAACATTACTGGCGCAGAATGCTTCTTAGGCATGATGTCTAGGGAAGTTAAAGAAATTGATTAAGGTGTTATGAAATTTGAACTTTAAAGTTGCCTTTTTCTTCCTCACTACTTATTACATATTTTCATTGCCGTGACTAGTTCTTTGCATATTGTATGGACCTATCGTTGCATAAACAATGAAGTGTATCATAAATAATTATTCAAAATATTAGCCACTCATCCGGAGAGTTTATAAACAAATAGAGATTTTTAGCATCATCCCCAATGCTGAGATATACTGTAAGACTAATAAATTGATTGGAAGGCTCATTTTCAACTTCTGGACTCATTTGTTCTTTAAAATCCTAGGTCAAATTTTAAAATAATCTACTAATTGTGTTCATGAAAAGTATATGAACTTCTCTCCTTCAATTAGATAGGCTGACATTAGTGCAGCAGGGAAGAACACAAACAAGATTATCTTAAAATGTCCTCAAATGCATTGCAAAGCGAAAAGCCCTTGTTGGGTTCAACTTGATAAGGATTATCTTTACCTAGTAATCTCCAAATTGTACACTTATTTGGGGTAAACCCACATAGACAATTCTAGTTGTCATTATCTGACACGAGTGGCCAATCAACCAGACGCCACCAGAAAAGTGAAACGCCATCAATTGCTAGCAATCCGTCCCATCAGAGAATCAGAATCCAAGAAACACTCTCTATATAATCAATCATCCTAACCCTCTTAATTAACAGGGCAAAAAACCCAATCAAGGTACAAGACAATAATTTAAACTTTTTTATTATTGATTGTAGGCAATTCCGATTGGTGGGTCCTTTTCTTTAAGAGCAAAGTTCCCACAAACTAAATCAGTTGCTTCTACCATGCCACGTGGATGACATGAGAGGTTGATGAGACAAGATGAACTGTGATGGATGATGATGACCCACATTATCAAACCACGAGCAAAATATCCTACGGATACATACTCACACAAGATATACAGCACACACCCCCTAGGAGGCGTAGGTCTGGGGTAACTCTGATGTACCTATGCTGTATCTATATGTATCCTAGGCCCACTCCGCATCACCACCCACCTGGCCTTCTTTAAGTTAAGTCCCTCCCCTAAAAAATTATATCAAAAAAGCATCCAAAGTTTTGCTAGCCGCCACCTTGAAATGAGAGTGGGAGGACGCCAGACTACCCACAGTACTTAACTTTTGTTAAATTACTATATAAAACAATGAGAAAAAAGAAAAAAAATCAAATAAAAAACCCATACAATTCTTGGATCTTAGTTTGACAATGGTGCTGGTGATCAGACCACACACCTTCCATTCATCACGTCAATCCCTTTCCCTCTCCCTCTCTCGCTATAAATATCGCAATCTTCACCCTTCATCATCACCACCATTAGTACTCCACTAGGCCATCATCTTCAATCCCATCATCTTCATATGCACATATATACTCCATAAACAACCCTTCCCAACTTCTCACAGTATATATGCATTGAAACTGTGTTCGTCAGACCAAGAATTTGCCCTCTTCTTGGTACCTAATTAGTTACATAGGTGGGCTTTCATGGGGGACAAGAATTTCAACCTGCCACCAGGGTTTCGGTTTTGCCCCACCGATGAAGAGCTTGTAGTCCATTTCCTTCAACGTAAAGCCACTCTTTTGCCTTGTCATCCTGACGTCATCCCAGACCTTGATCTTTATCCTTATGACCCCTGGGATTTAGACGGTAAACATTACACACACACACACACTCCATAATTCTTGCTCAGCCCCATAAAAATCCGTTCCATAACGAGGTTTTTGTTGATGCATGCAGGTAAAGCAATGGCTGAAGGAAAAACGTGGTACTTTTACAGCAGGAGGACGCAAAGCAGGATTACTGGGAGTGGATACTGGCAGCCCATTGGGGTTGAGGAGCCGATTCATTCAAGTGGTGGCCAAAAAGTTGGGATGAAGAAGTACTGTGCCTTCTACGTTGGCGAACCTCCAGAAGGTGTCCAGTCCAATTGGATAATGCAGGAGTACAGGCTCCCCGATTCAAGTTCAACCCACAGGTCATCAAGAAGGAGGAATTCCAAGACGGTAAGTTGATTTAACAATTTTAAATGCTTGTCATAATATAGCTTGTTAGGATATACTCGTTGGAATATTTTGAGTACTTCAAAAAATTTCTGTCACGTTGAAAAATTAAGAAATTTTCAAATTGATTTATTTTCATTAGGAACATCTTTCCGATATTAAAACACGTCTTTTCAAATATGCCTTTTCTAACGGTCGTCTTTTTAACGCCTTTCCTCATAATTCTTTTTTCAGTATTTTCTTCCTTCATTTGCCACATATTGAATGGATTAAACGTTAGATTGATTCCTCGATCATCTTTTCAACGAAGGCTTGTTTAATCTTGAGCAATAATTTTGAATATAAACTTCACACTGTCCAAATAATTTCTAAATGCAGTGCAATTTATTATTACACGATTAAGTCAAGATTTTGTATTAATTTTCTATGTTTCTCCAACAATATGTGCGTATATTAATTTATTTATAAAAATTTTCTTAGGATTTCAGTTCATGGGTTGTTTGTCGAGTGCATGAGTGCAAAGACCAGGATGATGACGATGATGGGGCACAGCTTTCATGCTTGGATGAAGTTTTCCTATCACTGGATGATGATCATGACGAAGTTAGCTGGCCAAATAATTAATTACATGTTAGGTCCCAGAGAGGGCAGAAGGAATGGTTAGGGTTTAAGTATGTTGGCCCTGCAAGGGGATTGTAGAAGAATTTCCACGTCTTTGTGCTTAATAAATTATATGGATCATGTGTAACACTTTACTATATAAAGTTGAATCATCAAATATGTGGTATTTGATTGCAATGGGAAATGGGGATTGATCATGTATGGAAATAAAATGCCAGAGGTTACATGGAATGTTTGTGCAGCAACCTCCAAAGAATGGCACGTGCAATTAGGATCTGGAAATCCATGCAAGAGCAGCCACATGCATTGCATGCATGCAAAGATAATGGGCCCATTGTGCTTGTTTCAAGTTTATGTACCCTCCAGGGATGGTTGGCTCATCTCGGGGTTGGGGTAGTGGGGCCTCGTGAGGAATGTGGGCATTTTGGAGTGCTTACTTTCTTTGGTTGTTTGTTCATCATCGTGTAGGTCTTGGCTGGATGTGCTGTTCTTGGCTTTTCTGCACTGTGGTATCTGCCATTTCGCATTTGTCTTGTGTCACTAAGCAGAGGGGACAAGCTATATATTTATTTAAATTCTTTGGTGGCTGCTTAGGGAAGCATTCGGTCATTTCTGATGCAACCACAATCAGACTTCATAATTTGGATCCATTGTTGAACTATATTATTAGGTCAATAATGATTTTTTGTCGCATGACATGATCGAATATACACAATTATTTATATTTTTACTTTTTTATTCTTTTCTTTATCCAATTTTGGTTACTTCTCTGAAATTCTTTTGACCGTTTTTCTTTTTATTATTTTAAACAGTTTTTTGGCACAATGTCAAACTTTAAGATTACCCTTAATATAAATTCTATTATTTTTCTCTGTCTTTTTTTCTATCTTTCTTTAACTAAATATTTTTATCAGTATTTTCTTTCAATTTTTCTCTTTTTAACTTTTACTTGCTATCATAAATTTGGTATTCTTTTTCATCCAGAAACAGGAATTAGAATAATGTCACTAGCTGGCCAAATAACACACTAATTAATATAACTAGAAAATTATTTTTACTTCATGATTTGGTAATATAAATCACACTGTCACGACCGAAGTGTGCATATGCATTTATGCTTGGGACATATTGTGGGCAATGGAACAGTGATTGAAAAAAAGCAATCTCGACAAGGCAATCCAAGTTGAACTTAATCCTGGAAACTTCTTTCCAAATGTCTAAAAAAAGTTGCTTTCACCATCATCCAAATCTTGGGCATTTACTTCTTATTACAACTTGGCTTTCATCAAAATCTACTAATATATTAAATAATCTTTACAGTAAGCCCACTTCCGATCCTTCACTTAATTGTCTTTGTATCATTAATTATCATCACAGTCATTGAAGAATGAAATAGTTTAGTCAGAATAGGGCCATTTTGTGTCCCAAGCATGGCAATTTTGTAATTTTCATCTTGTAGAAGCCATCAACCTACCTATAGAAACTACCCAAATTTATAACCACGCCGTCGAGCCCCCCCAAAAATCTGGGTGAGCCATCTCAAATGCCTGTCCCATTCGAAATTTTCTGGTAGTGCCACTTGACATTTACAGCTTTCATTTTTCCTCATGTTTTTATCAGGCATAACTTTTTTTTGGTTACAGTTGACATAACTTTCTAGCTAAGCACACTTTGTGTCTTGTTCAGTTTCATATTTAACTATTGGGAAGACAGCTATGCTTTCTGGAGTTCCTAGATTGTAATTCTTTCACACTTCATCATTTTTTAATGGGTGAACACTAATTCAGATCTTATGCACTAAAAAGAATATTAAGTTTATTATCCAAATTTGTCTCCAATTATATATTAATCGAGACCAACGGGGTTCAACTGGAAATCATGATCCTAAGCAGAATTGGATATCACTTAACTTGAAAGAAGAAAAAACACAAAAAGACAGTCTGGTTAGATTACAAGTTGGTGGATCAAATTGTCAATTTGAAGACGACTCAAATTTACTTTTTTGGGTCCATTAAGTTTAACTCAACTTCAATTCGAACCTGTGAAAAATTAATCTAAACTCATTAATTTTGTGATAGATTGAAATGAAATCTTGTTAGAAATTATAGTCTTATAGGGACAATCAAATGGAATCACTAGTTTGATTGGATACAAGTACTCCAAATAAGTCGTCAACCCGAATATAATTTGTTCATTTTTTTTAATTTATTCCATTTCCGATTCGTACTGTGTTTCCGTGTGTGTGTGTGTGTGTATATATAAAACTACTCCATTGCTTAATTAGGTGGGGAGCACTGAGAATGGTGATTGCAACAGCCAACATGCATGAATGATCACGAATGTGAGAGAAAGAGTGTGGGCGAGTCCAATTAATTGTAAACAAGGCAAGTTTCGTGTTCAAGTTTGATGAGCCTGTCTTCTTGCTTTGACCTTCTCTCGGAAAAGGCCAAATCAAACTGAAAGCCATTATGAGTGCACAAAGGCAAGTCCCTCGTGGATGGCCACAGTCTTAACTTGTTCATAAAGTTTATCAGTTAGATTGACAGAGACACAGAAGTGGAGAAGGAAGGTTGGTTTTGACATGAACACAAGCCAACCCTTTTCTATTTGCTGCCTTAGGAATCATGATTCACAATTTTAAAAAGTGAAACAAAATTTAAATAATATTAAGCACATAGAAAACAAGCAGCTACATTGAATCATAATTGGGCCAATACGTGCAGCCTTATGAGATAAGCTAATTATTCTAACCCAAGTGTCTTCACATCGAATGCCAAACTAAAAGCCCGAAATAAATAAGTCCCACTTCTTGGATTAAAAGGTAGATGGGGAAAGTGTGTGAAAGGAGATGAAATTCATGGGGCACAAACTTGTGCTAAGTGGAGACACCACTTTTGGTGCAAAGCCACAAGCTCAAGTGGATTACTGGGGCCATTTCCATAGCTTTGACAGTACTCAAGTTTATCTAGGCAGTTACGTGTGTAACATTTGAATGAAATACATCCCTCGACCTTGTGTTTATGGCTGAAATATTTTTCTATTATAAATCTGTAAACTACATTTTTTCTGGCCAACATATAAATGAGATAAAAGTCAATAAAGATAAAAATGGATCGTGTTAGCTTATGAATTTGTGTATGTTGACAGTGGCACGTGACAAAATGCCAAATCTTGTTATGTATTTATGTCAGCGTCATCAAGAACATTATGTAATTTTTAATGTCTATATTGTTAGGAGTCTATAATGGTCTAGGGCACCAATCTAAAGATTTGAAGATTAAAGTCAAGATCTTTTTCTTGATTGTGCAGATGCCTAATTTTGAGGAATCCTACAAGATAAGGGTAAGTCAGGCTGCTGTTGTGACACCACCATCTCGCATTTTTGTTAATGTACTGATTTGAGTAAGTGAGCAAGAAATTGATTGATTGACATTTCCTCATCTAAAAAGGGTTGGCACTAATAAGAGTGTTTGGTTTAGGCACGAACTTAAGGGATAGCTTGTGCAAACACACCAA
This sequence comes from Avicennia marina, assembly GCA_019155195.1. NCBI lineage: Eukaryota > Viridiplantae > Streptophyta > Magnoliopsida > Lamiales > Acanthaceae > Avicennia > Avicennia marina. The sequence continues at coordinate 2,183,860 of JACDXK010000032.1, forward strand.
CGAGTAAAGGTGACCAGAACTTGGAATATTAAACAAATGGGCTCAACGACTTCTATCGGATGCCTATCACATTTGACATTGTAACATAACAAACTGTCCGTGGGCACAAAGATAATAACATCTAACTGAAGCTTACCCATGGAATAACAAAGGTTACACTAACCTGAAGAAGATTTGCTATCATGCAATCGATAGCAAATAATAATAATAATAAATAAATAAATAAATAAAGGAAACTTTTTACAACGACAGATGATGCGAGTCCACATCAAGCCGCATGCAACCATATGCCTTTCAACAGTGAATTTCAGTCGGCAGGGAGAATCCAAGTCAGCCTGTCAAACATCTTACCTTGCTCTACTTAAGAAGCTTCCCCTCCATTGGTACAAACTACGGAAAGCATTTCAAATGTTGTTAACTTGGCCAACGAGGGGATTAATCAACAAGAAACTAACTCCTGCAGTCTCAATTTGCCCTCTTGTTTTTAAAGGAATGAAAAGCAGTAAGCTGTGCTATTGACTTACCTCTTTCTCATCATTTTTTCAATAACTATCCCTGTCGCTTGAGGTATGTAGCGAATCACTTTCAGACAAAGGGGCACATTAGCTAACTAGACTCTACGGATTGAAACTGTAAAAAAACATTCTGGGACATACTGAAGTGATCATCCAGTGAAAGGAGTCGTCAGAGAACCTACAGCATTTCCAGTAAAGTACAAAGATGATATCCCTATTTTCTGCATATAAAATTGTCGAACAGAAGTGGTTTATTAGGGGCAAAAGTTGAAACAGATGACAGTAGAGTTTAATGCATAAAAGCAAGCAAGCACGAAAAGCAAATCCATAATTTTTGCAACGGTCACACGGCGTTCATAAGACCGTGGGATCTAATCTACGATGCTAGTTAAGATTCCAGAGAATCCAGAATATCTTTAAAATGATGCAGCATTTTCATACCAAACCAACATTTTGTTCAGGAGAACAGCTGTTTGTAGGCGCATGCACTGTCAAGTACCGCAGAAACCTTTCAGTTGTAAACAAGAACGGAATAAGGCCATTCAAACAAAAAGAATGCAGACCAGTATTTGAAGACTTAGCAAAAGCGTGCTTTACTCTAAAGTGGAATTTAATTCTGAAAAGTGACATTTCTTTTGGTAAAGAACTGTACCTTGTGCTAACAGTATGCAGCAATTACTTCTAGAAGTATCGAAACCGTGAGAAGCAGCTGCAGCAAACGAACTGGAAGCTCCGGCTGCAAGACAAACAGCTAACGGAGACAATGGACTGACTTCATTTTCATAACTGAACATCTACAAGAAGAAAACAAGAAAAAATGAGGACATCTCCCCACGGCAAAAAAGGAAATCAACAAGTGATGCATCCAAACCTTGGTATAGGATCCATTCAAATCCTGCCATTAGAGCATCGGAGACGCGCAAATAATCATAGTCACGACCATCTGATAAAGCATGCCTGTCAGCATGGTATTATCTCTAATGCGCCCCATTTTTTTGATAGAAGAACAGAACACAACCAGCTGGAATGGACCCTCACTCCCGCAAGATAATAACAATAATAACGCATCTCTCTTGTACATTAATTTGTAAAAGTGTGTGCTTGCTTCAATGCAGATGAACAAAGATGTTCCTCTACAGCAATTACTCACAAATATGTAATGCCCCAAATGTTCAGAGAAATTATGAAATAAATTTTCTTATAAATTTTGTGGAATTTAGTTGAAATTATATTGCCAAAAGTTCATGGAATTTCAGAGAAATTATGGAAGGTCGATTAAGGAAGCTTAGAATAGAAGATTGGCATTTTTAGTTGGCAAAATTTTGCCAAATGAATTATTAAATTATGGGAAATAATTTCCAAGCATTTAGAATAAGAGAATAAGGCCCAATAATTATGAAAAAATCGGCTGAAATTGGGGCTGAAATTGGGAAAGAGGGACATTGTCTTTAAGTACATAATTTATTAAGAATCTCAACTCTATGCACATGCAACTACCTATTAACCTATGTATAAATATAGAGTAGTTGAAAACCCTTGTTTCAATCCCAAGGAATAGTGATTGCGGCCAGAGTAACGAGATTGAATTTTCAGCTATTTTCACTTGTGAATTCAAGATGAATTCTAAGCCAAATTGTCTGTTATTCATGTATACATGTAGAACATTCATTGTACACGTGTAGACACTCAAAACACATGAATTTTAATGGCCTAAACAAGTTGGTTGGTGGAGAATTATGTAGGGAGTATGGGATACATAAAAACCATGTATAGACAAGTTGGAAAATCGGATAAAAATGTGTATTGAAAAATCCAAAATTCATAAAAACACATAGGATATGATTTCTATAAGTTTTAATCCACTAAAATGTAACCAAGGACTTAAGGAACATGGGTGAAAACAAGTTTCATGATTGGGAATTGACTAGAACGAGAAAAAATGAGCGAACCAGTGTGCAGATACAACTTTACGTCGAACTGCGATTAGTGGGTGTGATCCCAACACATGACCTCATGATTGTTGTACCATTAGGCACAGTCGCGGTTGCGGTTGCAGAAATTCTAGAGCATCCCGTGACCATGTGGAGCCTTGATTCGGACTTAGAACTTATGATCACGGGTCAGGTCGCGGAATTTCTAGAGGGTTTCCCTGTTGAATGTTGCAAATGTAGACACAGGCTTCGCGATCGCAATACATGATCGTAGACATTGGTAGACTATGTTATTCTAAAGAACTTAGTCCAAATTTTCTAAATTTTGGGTTAAATTAAGCTTAAACCTACTGGAGAAGACGCAATAGGATACAAGAATGATAATTGAAAGGATTTCAGCAATCACAAACGCATAGGACACATTAAGCAGTGACAAGTATGCATCATTAGATGTGTCAAGTATTGAATAAGAACCACGTCTATGATTGAATAGGTGATCGAGGGCTAATACTCAAGTAAAATCGGAACCAGATAAGTTGAGTAAGGGTAAGTGATGACACTTAACAAATTCCTACAACTGCTTTCGAAAATGATTTTGTTATTGTGTTTTCTTATGTAAGTGATGATACTTACCAAACTTATATAACTACCTTCAAAAATGATTTTGTTATCAGTTATCTTGTATAAGTGGTGATAGTTTACCAATTTTTATAACTGCTTTTGAAAATAATTTTACAATTATCTTCCAAATCTGTCTACTATGCAACTAAATGTTTATACGCATTTTCAAATTAAATTCTAAATATTTTCCAATTGCAAAAATGTGTGATTTTTATATTGATTATAATACGAAAGTCTTATTTTGAACATAAATGCTAGCTATTTGCAAAGTGAGTATTCCGAAATTGGATACTGGACGAGGAATACATGAAATGAATTGTAAGAGCCACTCACGAGAATACAAATGAGCGTGAGGAACGAGTTTCCATCCTACAATTAGGTAATAGATTAGGATTTGTCCAATCGAGGTGAAGTTTGGGATTGAAAGCGGTGAAGCTGATACTTGGCTTTATAAGTCGGATAATAGAAGATTAGAATGTTTGTCAAGTAAGGTTGAAGTCCTGGAGCCATAGCGGCATAGTCAGAATTAGACGTATCTTTCTTCAGTTGAAGGAGTATAAGTTGAAGCCTTGATCAATAGTGCACAATGCACTCGATAATAGGTTGGCCAAGAAATGAGATAACGGGAATAAATGTTACATGAATTGAACATATGATTGTACTATTTTTCAAAGTTACATGGATGTTTTTATTGCCTTTACTATTTGAAAATGCTCTTTTACTTAACTATAAATTATTGAAATTATTTATTGATCGCATACATTTTTGAAAAGTAAAAAGGCAACTGTAGTTATTTACTAGATAATTTCTGACTCACAATCATTAGTGACTCTTTTGCATAAGAAATAAGATAACACAAAGAAACCTAAGGATCGTAACACGAGAAGAGGGGCTATACTGTACTTTACATTGCTTAAGATTTGAATTTTATTTTCCCAAAGACTAGTGAGATGTTATAGATAGGTTTTATATTTCTACTGTGCAGTGGACAATATACTATGGTCATATCTTGTGACGATGTTTTGGAATAATTATTAAATTTTTTTATTAGTTTAGTTGCTTTGTATACGTTTGGTTTTGACATTCCATGAGCTCATTTTCGGATAATGTCGTATTATAATCTTGGAGCTTGGGAAGTGACAATAGATAAACACAGCAATTAAAAAAATGGTACAGAAAGGTAGAACAGCAGAAGGCTTCCATTATGGCAACATCTGTATTCTGCCCAATGCCTGGCACTAGTAAAAGTGATGGAAAATTGGCTTTCCATTGCCAATGATACAATTTTGTACAAATTGCTTCTATTCGTTTTAATCTCTTGATAAAAAACACCGGTTTTTTGGAGTGGCTTTTGAATCATGAGAATGTAACAAGTGAATTTGGCTTGGCCAAGAAAGAACAAAAGAATGGCAATTAAGTAAATCGCCTTTGTAGAATGCTGTCAATATCTCACAAACACCAAAGTGCACTCCCAGTTCCAATGTTCTTCCTGAAATCAACTTCCAACACCATTATACAGCCCTGAAATAATTAGAACAACATCTGTCGATCCGGCCATGGAAGACCAAAAATCTGTATCTCCAATAATTTACACACGAGAATTTCATGACAGCAAAAACAATATATTACGGGAATGTAAGAAGCAATAGCATTGTAAAAGGTAGTTAAATGACCAGTTAAAACTCAATTTAATTTTTAAGCAGTTGGTCTCAAAGGAACAACATATCAAACACTACACAGGATTGAGCGAGCCAAGAAATTGAATTTCAAACTCAAGCAAACACTAAATCCAGTAAACTATAAACATTGTAGGCATTTTCACATTTTCAATTTAGTTTTTACGGCTAAAACCCCAGATCTCTAGTGTTCTTTAGTTTTTTAAAGTTGCCCCCTGATTCATTTTCAATGAGAAGGCCCTTAAACCCTTTACTCTTTCCTACACACACAATGTCTCACTATTTGGAGTAACCATTTGCCCACTTAGCAGTTCTACAGAGACAATATGCACGACCCAGAACTCTGAATCTCATTTCTTTGCAAGTATGGTGTTCTCGAGAATAAGTTTACACTTGACATAAAATTACCTGAGTACCCTTCGTCGGCTATCCGATTGCTCGGCCGGCAAATAGAGCTCCGGTTGTTTCTTCTTTTCCCTCTAGTCTTTCTGGTAATTTCCCGCGCTTCCTCTCTTCCTTTTCTCTTTCCCACTATAATCTTCTTCCCCTTCTCTTCTTGTGTTCAAAGGGACCTACCTTACCGCTCTATGGTATGCAACAATCCGGGCCAGGTCTTATCCCATCATCAAAGCAGGGCCTGGCTTTGTCCCACATGGAAATGGATCTATTCCTTCTCAACGACAGGCTTTACATGCTCAGTTAGAAGTTCGGGACGTATAACGGTTGTTGGCGTGAGCTGTCAAAATGTGAACCCTCATGCTCGCCACCTGTTTGAGATCAGTCCTTCGCCACAGAAGAAAAGAAATCCCTTTGACAAGATTCAGTCTTTTCTTCATTGTGGTTACTTCGTGGCAATAACAGCACTAGATCGCGATTAGCACATAGCCCTCTGGTGACATTTTTTCTTTAACGTCGATATAAAATTTTAGCTTTGCCATGCCAACGGCTAACTGGTGTCATCCAAACTTAATCCTCGCTCTGCATTAAAATGGATGATACCTTATGCAAAATGCTTCCATGATTCCGTTCTGGAAGTTACGTTTAATGATAGATTCGTTTTTGGGTAGCTGTTGACTCGGTGCTTCAACTTCCAATCTAACTGTGGAAGTAATCTTTGGTCGCGTCAGTCCTCCTGGGCGACCGTACCTGATTTCGAACGAGTGTATATCTGGACAGTGTACATAGGTTATCTTGTTGCTATTTCTGATATGCGACATGGATTGGTGGTTAAGATTTTGTCTTGCCTAATGGAGACTCATTGAGGAAGGAAGATGAGTGTGTTGCTTACATGTCCACTGGCCGATTACAATTAGATGCATCGTTCTCTAGTTTGTAGTCCATTTGGTAGCTTGAAACAAGGCATGATTCATGTTTTCTTTTGAAAGCTCAGAAACTTCAGAAGACAATCTACTTTGCGCTTGGTAGAAAATTAACAGCTATATGTCCTTTGAACACCATCTTGAAGCAATTTGATCACGTGACTCTTGTCTTTATATAAGTGCTCTTTAATATCACTATTATCACATGTTTCTACACTACTTTTAGCTCTCTCTTCATTCTGTACGTCATTAATTGGAGAGTTAGAACTAACTCTAAATGGGGGAAAATCGAAAAGAAGAGCTTTACCATCTCGGTGTGTAACCTCCAGTAATGTACTGATAAGGAATTTGTTGATGTACATTTACTAATCCTACCTGTCCCTGCATCCCATTTCTTGCATATTGCTGCCACAACAGTTGCTCTTCTACTAGTAATCTTTGGTTCTTTTCCATCTCAGACATCTGCACATATGCTGGTGGAGCTATGGCAAGAGAAGCAGCAAAAGGGTCAATATTTGGTGACGTACTGTTGGCTCCACCATTAAATACTGGTGGTGCTGGCAAGGCCAGCGTTGCCGCTGTCCCAGCTGTCCCTAATGCGATACTGCTAGCACTTCCATTGGTTACAGAACCCGAAGAAGCCACCGCCTGAGCCATTGCCCCGTGTTGATACAAGCTGTCAAGCATCAACGTATCAAAACCTCCAGGAACAGAGGCTCCCTGGTTCGACAATTTGCTGGTCGACTGAACTAATTTCATCTCCCAATCTTCAGATGAATTCTGGAAGGCTTCCCATGGGGTAGTTGTACTTGCTGGAGCAGCTGTGGCCAGACCACCATCAAATAAAGCCAAGGCAAGTGTATGTCCTTGTTCTTCTGTGTAAGGTGTCTCTACACTTAAGTTCAGCAAATCTCCTACCTCTTGAGCTTTCTTCTTTTCTTCTTCTGGCTCCTTCAGTTCATCAGCCTTTTCTTCTTTGCTTTCTGTTGCTTCTATGAACCCTTCCGCCGGTGGCAATTCCTCCTTGACTGCATTCTCGTCCTTTTGGGGTTCTGCCTCCTTTGCTGCTTCGACAGGTTTGGGCTTTGGTTCATTGGTCCTGGCTTTCCTGCTTTTCAACATTTCTGACTTTTGTCTAATAAAGTCATCCATCGTATCAAGTTTGCTCTGTGGAATTCTCTCAACATTAGGGAACTTAAAAGGACGCATGATTCCAACATTCTTGCACCAATGGTAGAAGGCATCAAGTTCATCATACAGCCTTGAATTTTGACAGAAGATCTCGTGAACTCTCACCATATCCGGCACTTCAAGCCGCATGAACCGATCAATCAAGGCCGCAATTACTTCTGTCATGTCATAGAATAGCTCAAAGCTTTCTTTCACAATGAGGTGGAGAGCAACATCCACAACCCTGTTGTACTTTGCAGCTCCTATGCATAGAAATTCAATTGTGTTTCATTTCACTCATGTGTGAAGTGAAGAAAGATCATACGAGCAATAGATATACCTGTTGGCCTGCATGCTAAAAACCTCTCAAGAAGCTGTTTTAGATGATCAACCCTGGAGAAAACACTCTCATTGTTCCTTTCATATACCGGAGTAGCATTCATCGCCACCTCCTTGAAGTTAATGCCACCATGAACGCCCTCTTCCTCCTCCTCCCCATGATATGCATAACCACCATGCTTCCTGCTGCAGCCCTGAATCCTGAACTCAAGCAGCCCGTTCAAGTACAGCGCATAGGTTCGGATGAACGCAGAGTAATCCCAGGAGTTTGACATGTCTGAGGTGTCCCTAAAATCAGACATGTTGAGGAAGCGAGTCCCACGCCTCGCGGAAAAGAAGATATCCTGCACGCAGGTATGGTCACCATCGTTGAGGAGGCGATGGCTGAGCATCAGAGTCTTCAAGGCCACCGCCCAATTCTTGGTCTTGTTGAGGCGTTTGGCCATGGTACTGACACAGGCACTCACCATTGAGCGTGAGTGGGTTGTCAGGCTCAAGATTTTACGAACATGGCGCTCCTGCGGGGGGTTTTCGTCGTGGCAGGTGGCCTTGATGATGGCTATCTCCAGGTCTGAGGAGTTGTTGCCGCCGCCAAACTTAGCCAAGCCAATGCTGGTCTGGTCCTTCACTGCTCCAATAGCTTTTCTAAACTTCCTTGGAGCCATGTCTCTGAATCTTTTGAGGATTTGATGTGAGTGAGGTATGCTGATTGTGTGCCAACCAAACCTAATCCAAACAACATTCATCAACCCTTCTGATGTGTTTCTAACACATTCATTTCTGTTGAACAGGCAAAAGGGGAGGAAGAAATAAACGAGAACTACCTGTTAAAAGTCAATGTGCCATTTGGATGCAAGAGATGGATTTATTCAACGGCTCATCAAACCAGGTTCTCGCAAGAATCTTCTTCTTTCCCTGTCTGCCTCCGTGTTGCCTTCCTTTGATATGCTTCATGTTGCTTCTCAATTGACCATGCTGTATTAAGAAAGATCGAACTCCTCAAATTAAGCGGAAAACCCGGATGCCCATTGGAAGTCAACTGGCTACTAGTTTGTGGTAGGCAAAGATAACGACGGTGAATAGTGTGTGTGGGTGAGTCGGTGAGAGGGGTAGGTATGTCCATTGACTGCTCGTAGAGTTTCCTTAAAGACCACAGGAAAATGTAATCCGAAGGGGCTGTTACAGAATCCGTTTTCTATTTTTAGATATTAGCCACACAACCATGCTTTGGACAGACCATATTTAATCACTCGTCGTGGGTTTAAGAAAGTATAGTATATTTTTGTTTTGATTTTTAGGTGTATTTTTTTTAGGAGTAAAAGAAGGGAAAAAGAGAGAATGGTTAAGAATAATACTAATTATAGGATGTCTTTTGAAAGTAGAGAAGTCGAAAACAAACACATGGTTACTGTTAGAGCTGAACAGCATTAAATTCGAACAAGACTTTCAAATAAAATAAATAAATAGATCCTAACTGGCTTAACTTATAATCTGGTCCTCGGATTTGTGTTATAGGCATGGGTGTTAGTATTCCTATTATATGTTGTTTTTTGTATGATAAATCTATAATCATTATGATTGCACAAAATAAAATTATATTATTTTTCGTATTTTAGATTTTTTTATCTTTTAATTCTTTTATTTTTTCATTTCCTTCCAACTTATTATTTTACTCATGTTTCCTTTCAAATTTTCTCTCTTTCAAATTATTTTGATCTCTCTTTAGTATTTATTTTGAATATTTTTATGCTTTTAATCATTAGATTTACTACATATTAAACAAATAATAAAACTTGGTTTTGCAATTCATAATTAATTAAATTTTTTTAATTCTTTTCATTCTTCCCTAATTCTTATTTATATTATTCATTTCCTAATTTTAAATTATTTTATTTTTTAAAATTTCTTTATTTTTATTATATTAAGGCTAAAGACATGACTTTAGCTATACAATATCAAACCATTATAAAGTCTTTATTTAAATATTTTTATCAAAATAAATTTTATTTTCCCATCATTCTTCATTTCCTTTTTAATATAATTTTATATTTTTAAACATTCCAAGTCACTCTTTTTATCTTTTTTTTTGCTAAATTCTTCTATATACGTTTAATTTTTAGATTAATTTTATTTTAATTAATTTATTATATTAATTAAAATATTAAAATACTTGAACACACGACAAGTGGTGCCACTATTGTTATTAATTAGTTATTCAAAAATTGAAGCAAACAAGGAGCAGAGCATTTTTCATTCAACCCACGGTTTACTTGCTATACGAAACACCCCTTTTTCCGAAGATGATTTTACTTTTCGAAATTATGAATTTCATTTTGCAGCCACAGTCGTATTAATGTTATTTAAAGGAGGGAAGGGCAAAAAAGCAAAAACAAGATGCCTCAAGTCTTTAATATGCACACACTTCTTTAATTCAGATCAATAATGACAAATTTATTTCACTTTTTTGGTGATTTTATTTTACAATATATTTTATATCTTCAATTTGTCATTTTGGACTGTATTTTAACTCATTGAGCCATTTTTTTTTTTTTTTGTCAAATTCTTCGTTCAAATTCTAATCCTTCTTCCTAATGTAACTTTAAAGAATGAATCCAAAGTAATAAGGGTAAAGAAAAGACGAGTTTTAAGAGGAAATTTGGATGACTTTACAGAACACATAAAATTATCACATTGATTATACAAGCTTTTTTAAAATTCTAATTCACGATTCATTTGAAATTTTAACGATCATACAAAGATAAAGATAAATGTATAATTCTTGAAATAATTACTTGAAGCACATATAAAATTAAATAATTAATATATCTACACGCACACATAAGAGAAAAATATGGATAAACACACTAGTTTTGGGTGGAAGAAATTAATGCTGTAACTTAAAAAACCTGTTTGTCTTAGATGCGCACAATAAATGCTATGACAAAATCATTAAATTATAAGTGCCGTACTAAAATTCTAACCATGAAATAAAGAAACAAAACAATCAGCATGAAAGAAACAGGTTAGATACCTCAAGGTTGAGCAGGCAATCAAACCCTTTGGACCAATGCACCTTCACCTTTATTGTCTGCAAAAAAATTGTAACACAAAAATAAACACTGCAGCCATATGAAAAGAACACAAATATGATGATAATATGTTGCTTGCTCTCTGCCATCAACTCTCAGAATGGATGCCATATTTCCACAGCTACAACAATAAAATAGTGGCAACCTTTTCTAGGAGAGTTCAATTAGTGTTCTGCTCAGGCAAGGTACTGGCTGTGGTCTAGAACATCTACAAGACATACAGTGCAGCAGCAAAGTGGTGCAAACAGACCACCACCCAGCTTTCTGACTTTGCCCAGGATTGTAAATGACTGCTCTTCGAAAGGGACATTAAAGGTGGGATTGTAAACTTTTATGATTCCTGTAATTTGAGAATATCCTCAATGAATGGGCCAAGAAGGTCCTGAGTGCTGCTGAAAATCTAAGGAGGGTTGACTTAGATGGTCAGCAATCTTAGCAGCATTTGCAGCTGAAAAGCAGCCATGAATGCACATACAAAGTATTCTTGCAAAGTACAGGTTGCTAAAAAGAAAGGTTGGTCAGATTTACAAGTAGTCCAGGAATTTTTTCTAGTTGGGATATAGGTCGCAGGCGTATTACCTGTTGATGAAGGTGCTGAAAAGCCCCGGAGGCTCGCCTTCCTACCGGATCTGGACCGTTCCTTCCGGGAATGGAAGCAGCATCTTTGGAGGAATAATTTGAATGTGATTCAAGGGCATCTTCTTCTCATTGAGGGACTCTCTCGTTATTACTGTGGAAAAATGGCTTCAAGTTCTTTCGCCTTTATGAGACAATTTGGTCGCCAGGAATGCTACGCGGTTTCTTGCAATCATTCCTTATCTCAATCGATCATTGGCCACTTTGTTGTGCGAAAAGATCAACGGGCAAGCGTTGACAACTCCTTTCCAGACGTGTGAACTGGAAAATACAACGTTGCCAATACCGTGTAATTTCTCCTGTCTATTCAAACGAATATTACACGTAGTTGTCGTTAATTTGATATTTTCGAATATTTTAGAAATGTTCATCGTTATTTTATGTTGTCTTCCATACCCTAAAACTGACGAAAATCCATCCCCCTTGTTATGTCTAATTTACAAAAATGTTTTCTTTGGGAAAAGTGGCAACAGCTAGATTATTTTATTTTATTACACACACACACACACACACACACATATATATATATATATATACGTATTGAGTAAACTACTAGATTTGCATTTTTTTCCTTTGATAAAAACTATTACTACCAGTTGGGGAGTCAATAATACTGTCATCAAATAGTGTATCAAAGCACGGACTCAGTCTCTTCAGTGATTTCACAAACGGACAAGAATTAAGAACAGACAAGTCAACCACTCAACTATTCGTTGATCGAGCACGTCACATGACTGTTGAAGTGGGCGGCAAGCCAGGGCCCTCTGACAGGGTGCGTGCCAGTGAGGGGGTGAATAGGGAGGCTAAGCCACAATACACGTTGAGGTTAGGGTTGGAGTACAAACCTATGCAGCAAATAAACCAATCTACAAAGTAACACAAAAGAAATAGAAAATATATATTTTTAACATCCATCTTTAAATTGGAGACCATATTACATAAATCTTAAAATTACCTTACTACCTCGTTGGTCAAATCTGCAATGTGCCTGGAAGGAGTGAATGGTGCAGTAGTTTTGCGGCTCATCACTGCTCACCATAGCTTCACAAATAATAGCTCATCATGGTAATTTTGAGACTCATCAATTCGTCTTGTCATTAATACCAATTTCAAACAAACGAGGTTGAGCAATAACAAAATCAATTTTCTCATTCAAATTCTTTCTGGAATATGATGATGTTCACTGATTCCTGGGATAATAAAGCAAATGTTGTTACAGTAATAGCTGAAAGCTAAACATAAACTTTTACTCATCGCCAAATGGCCAGAGCGTTTGACTTGCAGCGAGGCCATGTTATGAATGGGTAAAGACATGATATGGAACACATTTATCATGATACAATGGGAAAGAGTACTTATTTTCTTGCTCTCGCCATTTTTCACAGTTTCCGCTAAGTTAACTGAAGGAAAGTCAATGTACCTTGTAGCCACCAACCATGGCAGGATCTTCGCATCATCTGCAGAATGAGAATGAAAAAATATGAAATAACCTTACTTCAACAGGTTTGTTAAAGAAATATTGTTTGAATAAAGTAGCTAACCCAATCATTCCTAAACTTACAGAGGAAAGTGTCAAAAAAATATAATTAATGAAAATTTGATAAAGATAATGAGGAATATACATATATAGGATTGTGACGTAATAAATTGAAGATAAGGGTTAAGAATATAGAATAAATATAACAAATGAAAGTCTAGGACGGAGGATGAAAATTAACTATATGTTAAGGACATTTTTGCCAATAAATTTTGTGGGACCAATGTTACCCTAACACCCTCATGCTTAATATCAATGTTGATAGAAATAATCTTAAGACCCTTGATCCCCTTACCAATTTTTTTAAAGTCTTGTGGCTTTATATAGCAAGGAGAATAGAAACACAAGAATAACTTGTTCCAGATCCAAGACAACCCGAACGCAGGGAAGAAAAGCAATTGTAAAATCAGACAAATAAGAAAAGAACAATCAAGCTTCAGAACAAGTGGGAGAGGATCAATTTGATAATCACCACTGTTCTGTAAAAAGGATTTCATGACATGTTCAATGGAATCAACTCCTAAACTAAAAGAAAATCCTCACACTGAAAATGGTGTGAGATAACAGCTTAATAGGCCACAATTCACTAGATGAGGCAAGAAAATTTCTTGCATGAAGCCAAAGTTACTTCTAATTAGGGGGTGCTTCAACAATTAATCATATGTTTTCCTTCATCAATCAAAATCCAGGTATGTTTTTTGAGGTGAGCCACCATCAAAGTAAGATGCTGTTAAAGTTTTATCCGGGATGGGTAAAAAGTTTAAGGAAGCCTCAATCTTAAGCTGCTGAGAACTTGGTCATTCTTTCCGTCAAGATTTCAACTCGTCCAGGACAAGTACGCAGTCTGCAAGTTTATTTAGACACAAAACAACCACAATTGAGAAGACAAATCAGAAGCCAAGAGAAGTATAAATAGTGTTAGATGAAGACCACATGTGTAGGTAATGGAACCAGCAAACTGTTCTCGCATAACTTTTGAATATCCTCATACTACAGCCCATAATTCTTCCTTCTTTCAATTAACAATGTAAAAAGAACTTCCTAGAACTGTACTGCTGCATGCCTTTTTAAAACCCTTTTAAGGATTGGGTACCTTAGTAAATTTGTAGACTTATGTTTATCAAAACCAAAGTGTTAGCAAAAGTCCCTGCAGCAGTAGTCTTTTCAGAAGCCATGCCATGCACTGCACACCACAGCTCCAAAGAGCCTTTATGCCATTCTGTATCACGCACCATTAATAACTATGACCTTTTCAAAATCATGTACAGGGATTTGAACAAGCTCAATATAGTCATGGATGTAAGAGCCAGGTCTGACTAATTTTTCAATGATAGGATATGCATAACTGAACCTAAAAGTACACATATGGGAAAAAAAACATTTTTTTTTAAGAAATTAGAAAATATTACATGCAAAATATAAAATATGTGTTAAAATCAAATAATATAAAAGTATATCAAATTATACAATTTTAATATTTATTCATTTTAATATTTTTATTTATACAGTATAGTTTTTTTTTATTTTAAAAAATTGAGTTCATGTATTTACTTTCTTGTGTTCATCATATATAACAAATAATATTATTGCCTTACTTTTAAAAAAGTTTAATAAATTACATAAAAATAAATAAAATTTTAAATTTTAGATTTTAACATCATGTGTTTCAATGATAAATTATTTTTAGTAGTATCTTTTAATTAAATAACAATAATGATTATTAAATTTTAAATTTTTATGATAATTTTGTAATGATAAGGAAATCATTTGATTATATATGTCATCCTACATTTATTTAAGTAAAGTAAAATAATAAAGAACATGTTTAAATTTTGATTTATACAAATAAATGAGAAAAATAAATGTATATTTATTATGATAATAGTTATTTATAAACTAGAGATTTTAAATAATTTTCGAATTTAACATCTATTACATTAAAAGTGTATGTGTTCACAAAATTTACTTTTGAAACATAACAATCAAATTGATAATATTTGGTCCAAAAAAATTAAAATTTATTGAATTTTTTTTTTTAACTTAAACTTTGATATTGTACTGTTACATACAAATTCCATTATATTTTTAAAAAATAAAAAACTTTTTATAATCATCATATAAGAATTTTTGCTTTATGTAATATTATAGTGGAATAAATCAAATTAAAATATTTTATCTTATTATTTAATATATTGACTTTTTAATTCAAATGTACACTTGTGCTTATTACTTGTTCAATTATAGGATAGCATATTAAAATGTAATTTCTACAATAATAGAAATTAACTGTGATAGAAAAATGATCTTTCGATTATCTTATTATAACATTAACTTCCATCTCTTTTTCTTTTTAATTTTATTACCAATATATTTTATTTTTAAATTGATACACTATAAATGAAAATTTATTAATTGCTTAAATAGATTTATTGAAATAAAAAATTATCATAATATTACATTTTGAAGTTCTATAATTAAATTGGTTATATTAATTCTCTATTGTTTTGCATTGATTTTAAACATATTTATTTATATCAATATTAATTAGATTAAATTTTAACTTATCATCTTACCACCTCTTGCATATAAACATTTAAAATGGTTATTACTAAATATTTTTTTCTACACATTACTAAATTTGATTTCATTTTTTAACATTTGTTTTCTTTATCCATAATATGGCATTAATATGGTTCTAATTAAGGATATATATGTTAAGGATATTGATTTTGTTAAGGATATTGATTTTCAATCTATAATGCAAATTATTGTACCATATTTTGTTAATATTTTTTATATGATATTTTATAGAAATATAATTAACTATAAAATAAAAATAATAACATCAAAGAATTATCACATATTTAATAAACTAATGGACAAGTATTGACTCGCTTTAGACATTTTATAATACATTATTACAATAAATAGTGTGCTTCATATAAGAAATTTATTTTATTTTTAAAATTTTAACTCATCACATATTTCATAATACTGATGGACAAATATTCCCTTGTTTTGAAAATTTTATAACAAACATGAAAATTATTGATCTCAAAGTTCTATTTCATTATTACAACTTTATTAATGTTGCCATTTGTCTTTCTTTCACAGTTTAATTTAATTTAATTGATATTTACATTTATATTTTTAACAAATTATTTTATTTTATATTTATTAGTTGATTTTATTTTGACATCGATGTTTAATGAATTTATTGTTATGTTTTCAAAAATATAATCGTGTAATAATACTATATACAATAAAGTAGAAAGTCACATATTTATTTACTTTAAATGTTTTATAACATATTATTTTTTCACAAGAATACTGATTTCTTATATATGTAATTTATTTATTTAAAATTTTAACACATTATTGTAACTCTTGTTTCCTTGCTATTTGTTCTCTATAATATTTATTAAATATAGTTAACTATGAAATCAAATAATAATGTAAAATAAATCACTACATGTTTATTAAATTTGATTATAAAAGTTTCACTCATTTTAGATATTTTATAAAATATTGTTATAATAATAGTGGTGTCTTTATATATGAAATTTGTTATTTTTTTTTAAATTTTAACTCATTATCATAAATATTTATTTTATCATTCCTAGTTTGATTAACTAATTTAATATCTATATTGGTAGATTTTTATGATATTTATTCATTTTCTATTTATTAGGTTATATAGATATGAAGCCAATGTCCTCCAACAAATTCATTGTTATTTTTTTAAAACATAACTTAGGCATTTTATAATATTTTTAAAAATTAGGATTCTGTTATTTTTTAAAATTTTACTTAATTTATAATAATTTAATTTTCAATTAGTTTCCTCTCTCATCCCCTTGTTTTCTTCGTCTCATTTTGTCTGTACTTCTGGTGCTGCCAAAGATAAATCATATGTATGAAAACCTTGACCCCTAGTACTAATCACTGAGGATCAGAATGATAAGCCAAAGCTTAATGATCCTCTTTCTAACCTAGTCAGGTTACTCTCAATTTTCATTTATATAAATATCGAGCTTCAAAAGGTTAAAACATTATTTGCATAATATCCTGATAAGAGAAACCTCTAAAGTGACAAAAATTAGAATGGTATATGAATGATGGCTTCCAGGACTTGAACCTAAAGAAGAGAGGGCTAACATCCACTTACAGAAGGTTAAGACAAGTGAGGAAGAAATAACCAGATTCATACTTTGTTTCTTAGCCCTGTTTACTTTATTGGCCCTTAATTTTTGCTTGTTGACAATGGTGGTCTTGTAATTGCCCAAATATCAGGTCATGGTCTTCCACCAATTGATCCCATGATTTTCACAAAAATACCACCGAGAATTTCAGGAAAATAGTTACGAAAGTCAAGTTTATACCAGAATGAGTTTCTCCTGTAATATAACGTGGAATTTCATTTACTAAGGTGGTTGTCAAGCACAAAAACCAGTCTTATACCTCAAAATTTTCATTTACAGCATACCTAAAGATCTATCTAGATTATTCTTCTTGCTAGCAAGTATAGAAACCCTCATAATCATGAGAGAATCAATAGGCCAGTATTTCAAAAAAGTAAAATCCATTTTTGCAGAAATATATTACAGTTAATGATCAATAATCCCAAAAAAAAAGAGTGAAAACAAGAAGGAAGAAAGGGAAACAACCAACGCATTCTGCATATTACAAAGTTCAAGCACATAAACACAACATTTCATCAAACAGGGAGACTGAAAAGTCATATGCATTCTTTTACCTGTTCACTTTGGTGAATTGAAGGAGTCATCAAATGGGACATTAGAGTTCTAGATTCAGTAGAGCAATTTGTAGTTCATCCAAAAGCAGGAACCTTAATTTCATTGAGAAAAGCTTCAGAATGCAGTTTAGGTTCAGAAATTATTCCCCTCAAACTCAAGATGTAGTTATTCCAGGAGCAGGGGCTTCAATTTTGTTGAGTAAAGCATCATCCTGTTAGTGTGATTAAAAATAACACTAATCAGGGTGCCAAATACTGGTCCCATTTGGCAAAATCAACTCTTTATCGCACATCTCAGAATAACTTGCCACACAGTCACTTAAAGCTGCAGAAGCCTGATTTTCATTCACAACAATACCATAATACAGGAATCTACCCGGCCTCCGTGCCTGTAACTCTCTTACCATACTTCATGTGTGATTTTGACTAGACAACCAGTCCTAAGCATTGTATTTTCTGATTGACAACACTGAGATTTAAAGCCTATGGTATAGTTATTCTCCAAAAACTAACCTGGCCATTTACTCAGCACACCACCTACTTGAACCTACTGTGCTTGTAACTTACAAGATCTTGTCCAAATCTATCAGCATTTGTACACGGATGACTCTGATCAGCATTAACATCAACTAAATGTTCAGATATATAAGCACAGCTCTTCACGGGGCCCCTTGCATCATTAATGTAAGTTGAATTTTTCCTGTCTGCTGGCTGGCTTCAGAGACCACAGTATTCTCGTCATTTAATTGCCATATCTTCCGCTTCCGATCACGTTTGTAAGGTAACAATCCTAGATTTGATCCATTAAAATCATTGTTTGGACCATTAACATCATCTCTACTATCTGATGTATCAGTTGAACCATTCATTTGGCATGCCTTCTGCCTAAACCTAGTGCGCTTGTAACTTACAAGCTCTTCCCCAAATCTACCAACATTTGAACAAGGATTACTTTGATCAGCATTAACATCAATCAAACCTTCTAATATATCAGCACCTCTCTTCATTGGGCCCCAAGTCCTAGCATCAGCTAAATGTAAGTTGCATTTTACATTTGACTGGCAGGCTTCAGAGACCACAGTGTTCTTGTCATTTAATTGCCATATCTTCCGCTTCCTGTCCCGCTTGTAAGGTAGCAATCCTTGATTTGATCCATTAACATCATTACACGGACCATTAACATCAACTCTACCTTCTGATATATCAGTCGAACCATTTATTTGACATACCTTCTGCCTAAACCTAGTGCGTTTGTAACTTACAAGCTCTTCCCCAAATCTACCAACATTTGGAAAAGGATTACTTTGATCAACATTAACATCTATTAAACCTTCCAATACATCAGCACATCTCTTCATTGGACCACTCGTATTAGAATCACCTGGATGAAAGTTGAACTTTACCTTCTGCTGGCCATCTTCATAGACCATAGTGTTCTCATCATCTAATTGGCATATCTTCCGCATCCTGTCCTGCTTGTAAGGTAACAATCCTAGAATTAATCCATTAACATCATTACATGGACCATTAACATCAATTGAAACATTTACTTGGCATACCTTCTGCTTTAACCTAGTGCGCCTGTAACTTACAAGCTCTTGTCCAAATCTATCAACATTTGCAGACAGATTAATTTGATCAGCATTAACATCAATTGAACCGTCTGATGTATTAGCACTGCTCTTCAACGGATCCCTAGTCACAGCATCATCTAAATGTACGTTTAACTCTGTCTTTTGCTGGCTGGTTTCACAGACCACAGCATTGTCATTATTGAATGGCCACATCTTTCGATTCCTGTCCCTCTTGTAAGGTTTCAATCCTAGATTAGATACATTAGCACCATTATTCCGCCCATTATCTCTAGGCTGATTCATTCTTTCATTGTCTGTATGATTAGCACACCCAAGTTTCTGGCCTTCGCCATGACTTTTCCCTATGCCCAATCTCTTATATGTGAAACCTTTCCATCTTCTAATGTTCAAAACATCTAAACAACTTGAATTCACCAAGCACTTGCTCCTTAAAATTGTTGGTGAACAATTTATTGCTCGAACCAATTGACTTGGCAATTCTGCATCACCTGCAACTGCAATTGCAACACTGCTTGAATTCTCAGCCTTGGCACCATCCTTATCCTTCTTAGACAACCAATCCAATGCATCACTCGCAAAATCCACTGTCAACTTGTTCCTCTTCAATGCTTGCGCCTTTGCATTTCCCCCCGCATTCACCCTCTCAACGTCACATTCCACATCGTTCACCGCCTTCTCTAACAAATGTTTAGCCTCAGCCCTTCCTTTCAATCCACCCTTCTTCTTACTCCTGCTGCAAACACGGACTGAATTTTTGAGCAATTCAGGAACCCAGCAATCCACACAAACCCCAAACCCATCTATACCTTCCTCCAAATAACACCAAGGCCTGCAATCCCCATAACCCCTGCCACAATCTTTATGAATTTTGCGCTCACACACGCTGCATTGACAAAGATCTTCTGAATTTCCCGTTTCTTGGAAGCAATAAGGGCACGCCTGTCCGGACTGAATGTTATCGCTGCATTTCCTGCACAGGAGGACGATGCGCCAAACGCTGTCCAAGGGCTGAAGGCGTTCCTTGGAATTGTTCTGGCGGCGGCCACAACAGTGGCAATCGACTAAATTGGGCTTGTCCCGCGTCCTCTTTCTAGGCAGCGACATGGCCGCATTAGACGAAGAGGCGGCGGAATTCGAAGGAGCGGCCGGCGGGGCCGAATCGGGTTTCGATCTCGGATTAGGATCGGTTATACGGAGCTTCTTGGAAGAAGATAGAGAAGGAGAGGAGGAAGGCGCCATGGTAAGAATTTTCTCAGGGTTTTCTACGTCATCCTCCGTCCGCCAGCAGAGGGAAAATCCAACAGAAAAGGGTTTCAGAAAATTTGAAGTTGCAACCGTCCGTACGTTTCCGCTTCTCGTTGCCCATAATTCCTTTGTGTTGTTACTCACAGCGTTGGTAAAATTTAAAATTTAAATTATTATTATTATTGTATACACCTAAAATATTACTTATTATGTAAACATTTTTAGAAATATTGCATGTGTATTTTTATTTCATAATTAAATGATGTTGTATATGCGTTTTTTTATATGATTTATTATTTAGTAAAAATTAAATTTTTTAAATATGGGGCAATGACAATGAAATATGAAGCATAAATTTTTAATGGTAAAAATAAATCTTCAAAATTAAAAATGTGTAGAAAAATTATTAAATGAGATGAAAATTTTTGTGGAAAACAAAAATAATTAAATATAACACGGATCAAATTTAGTTCTAATAGTCCATATTAGGTTACTGGCAGTTTTAATTATATACCTATTCTATATTATTAAATTAATAAGATTTTTTGTTACACAAAATCAAATAACATAATTATTCTTATTTAAAATTCTTTCTGTTTTTTTATCCCTTTTATTTCTCGCCTTTCTATTTTAACTTATTATTTTATTTGTCTTCTCCATCAATATTTTCTCTTTTTAATTTCTTTTGAGCTTTCTTTATTTGTTTATTTTAAATAATTTTATACTCGTAATTTTAAATATTTTAATTGTATTATTTAAAATAAATAATATTATAATTTATAAATTAATTTACATACAGATGGTGTGTGACTTTTATTAATGTTATACATGCTCATTGCACAAATTTTCTTACACGCTCAACCCAAGCATCTTAACCTGAAAAATTACAGTCTGTTTGTTATATGCAGAATTATTAAATTATTCTATTTTTTGTGTGCTATGGCTTGTTAAGAGCCTATATAAGAAATTCTATAATTACTCCAAACTATATGATTATTTCATTAAATTCCCTATCTTACTTGGTAGATGTTACAGTTTTTTTCCTCTTCCCAGTTTTTTTGTTTCTTCTACTATCTTAATTTTTTATTTAAAAAAAATGTATGATTATTTTCAAATAAAATGATATATTATTCATATGTAACAAATCGTTTAATTTAAATATATAATATTAATCATACATCAAAAGTATAACCACCAAAATTCAAGTGCTGCTGTTAAGAATTGATATAATTGTTTAGGTTTGATACAGTTATAATGTATCGAATGTTTTCTTTTCTATTGTATGATCATAATGTGTCATACTGTGATGATAAACAAGCGGCAAAATTATGTTACAATCTAACAAATATTTGAGTTGAGTTCCGCAGACAAAGCATGGCATTATTCACATTTGCATATATTTCCAACACATGATCACATATTTCCCAGCAAAGGATAGAACACAACTAAGTGAAGGTATGAATGTTCAAGCAAAGCTAATTGTGTTCTTAAAAAGCAACAGACATAACCAAATACAATTTTAGATCAAACAAGAAGAAAATGCAATCAATTCATCTTGACATACAAGAGGAAATGAAATTAAAATTCAACTGCGCCCAGTTCAGATTTTATTGAGGAGCTGAGCTGTGAGAGCAAGCATCATTACTTTGTAGCAAGATCACAATGTAACAACTGAATTGCTGTGTCTTTGATGATAACAAAGCATAATCTGGCTCCAGTAGACAAATGAGGTCCTCAATTCGTTATTTAAGATAAGAAAATAGCTTAGTAGCGACCTGCATCCAGAAAAATTCAACCGTAAATCAGCAGAGTGCAGGAATAATCCATGATATAAGGAAACACTTAGAGTCATGTTCACTTTCAATGAGAGGATAATTGCCCTTTGGGATTATTTTATCACACTTATTACATGAAATAATGATTTTAGTTATTTTATTATGTATTTATCAAATATCATGGATTTTTATCCATCAAAGTAAACATGCGATTAGGATTGATAAAATAATTTATCTCACCAATCATATAAAGTGAACATGATCTTAACAAAAAGGTAGACTTTGGGAAAATGCAGCTTACACATTTGTCAACACATCGCCAATAATCAAAGTATTGTCCAGTACAGTGCTTCTGCCCGGAGTCATCACCTTCAATTCTCTTAGCACATGCCTATCATAAGAGCAGATTAGATTTATTCTGCTGATTTTCAAGCAAAATCAGGTATCATCCAAACAGTAAATGTGTTCAAATAGGCACATTCTGTGAGATTCAGACAAGCCATAAGTGCATACCCACACTGCATACATTACTCTGCTACAGAGGTTACTGAATTCTAAAAAGGAATATGCGAGAAGAAACTCAAGATAGCAGAAAAATATGCACAGACTCAATAGCTTATGCATTACGAGAAATAATATGAAGCATAAGAAAAGCCGTAGAAAAATACTAAAGCAGATAAAAATATCAGATAACCATCAATTAATTCCAACAGAAATCACCTGATATTCCTTAAGTGGCCGCGTGCATGGTGCCTTGCAACGGTCTTCAAGCTCACTCTTTGGATCTACAGGCTCATCATCGGCCCTGAATTACATAGTTGGGGCATGAAGTTGCACATTTCATGCACCACAAGCAGAGAAATTCACGACACAGAATAGATAGTTGCAATTAACACTGTGTTTGGTTCTTAGAATATAAAGAGGAAAAGAAAGGAAAATGTTAAGAAAAATAATTTTAGTTGTTTGATTAAGAATGAAAATTTTATGGAAAAGAAAATTAGAAGGAAATTATAACATAGGGAAGGAAAATTCATTTTTCTCACAAAATGATGAGAAAAATGGAATAAAAACGATTTTAACTCTTATTCTTCCTCCCAAAATTTCACCAATTCTATTTATTTTATTTATTTCCTCATTGCTTGTTTCCCAAATTATAAAAAATTTTAATTTTAAGTTTTTGTTTGATTTTATTTCTTTTTTCTTAATTTTTCCTTTCTTTATTGAAATCTTTTTAACCAAACACTACATAAAATTTTGAATTTCTTTCATTTTCTATTCATTTCTCTATCATATTCCTTTCCATTCTAAATTCCTAAAACCAAACACACTCTAAGTGTTCTATTAGCCCAAGTGCATCTTCTTGAAGATACAAGAAAACCTATGTACATTATATGGCAAGATAAATGCAATTTAGATAATTCAGCCTCTGTAAACAAAGTCACACTATGGTACTTTCAAGGATGTAAAGTGTTGCAAAAAAGTGTAACCAAGATAATGAAAATTTTCAAAATATACGTAAAAGGTGGAGCAAGTTCCGATCTGCAACTAGAAATTGCAACCAAAATGTGAAAGCGAGAAATCCAAGTCCCAATTACAACTCAAGACGTATCCAATCAATTTATGTTCACAGTAGGTCGTATCCAAACAGAATCCCAACATTGCCTGAGTCGCACTGATTGAACCAAATATCTCTAATCTATTTATTTTTATAAGTCACCTCATTTGCTCTCAGAAACAAAACTTAATCAAAACAATCGACATCACCGTGGGCAAACAATACTGGCTGATTAATAAATCATATCATAATCATGGTTTCTTTGAAGTGAAAAATTAAGCCAAATAAGTATACCAAAGGCTATCAATTGGGATAAACCACAAAATAAGGCACATACAGCTGAACAAAAATATAATTACTTGGCATGAAAATTAAAAGAAAAGTACTCACATAGTTAAGACGTAACAATCGAGCGAATCAACCTGCAAAATAATAAAGCCGACAATTCGACTCAATCAAACACGGGAATAAAAGCACGCGCCGCAGATACGTAATATAAAACCCTAGATCTGGATGTCAAAGAATTAGGTGAATCAAAATGAATCCAAAAAGAGGGGAGTGTGAAATTAGAGTGGCATACCGGAGCACGAGAGGGGGCGCAGTGCAAGCAGGACGCGGAAATGATTAATCTGACTTGACTGCTGCGAAGGTGGTGATCTGATGGTTCAATTAAACGTGCGCCAGATGCGTAGGATACGCCCTTTAATCGCCTCTCTCACAATTTCATTTAAAGGTAATTAGCCGGTCTGCATGAAAAGGAAATTACTAAAATGTGCAAAGTCGTGCTTTTCAACTTTTACATAATTTATTTCTTTATTTGTATTAAAGTTGTTCACAAACTTTTGACTATTTATGTTTTACAATTATACACTCAGAAAACACACTCAATTGGCATCTTTTTTATTATTTATTTATTTCTCTTATTTTTACATAATTTTTAAAATAAAAACACCTACAAATATATATTAAAATTTTAAAACAAACAAAACCTTTATTTTTACTAATCATTATGAAGAATAACGTCTCAAAATTGTACACACGCACCCACATATATATACACGCACACATTTCTGTAATTTCTATATATTTTTAATATTAATGATCTCACTTTAGATGTAGAATATATAATTAATTAAATAATCTTAATTTTTTTATGTAAAATATATTTTATTTTAGTCAATTAAATTTTATTGGTTTTATTCACGCTTTCAACTTTAATTTATTCTATATATATATATATATATTTAAATCATTTCATGAAGTTACAAACAGAGCAAATTTTGTGTTTTGTCATTTTATTCATATCCGTTGATGGTCTCTAGACAATGTTTTGCTGTATTTTTTCAATTTCTTCTTCTGATTTTAATTTTTCTAAAATTTATTATATTATCACTTTACTATATTTTTTCTAAAATTCTATCTCTTATTTTTACAAACAATACATATTTTATATTCATAATTATTATTTTATCACTTGTATTGTAATATTTTTAATATTTATTTGGTTATTGTTTATTTCTCTTGATTTTTACTTTCTTACCAAACTTTTACTTATTCAAATTTTGTATATTCTCCATGTTCAACTTCAATTTATTTTACATTCTAATCTTTTATATATTTTTCTTCATTATCCTTTTCTAACTTCTATATATTATATTTTTTTATACTTTACTCCATCAAATTTAAATTATTATGTTTTCTTCTTTAAAATTTATTATTTATTTATTTTACACATATTTCTTATAGTTTTTTATTTATTTGTTTATATCTGTCATTGTTACCTGTAGCCAGTACCATGTTAAGAGAGACTCGCACATAATAGTTGAGCAAAAGTGTCCTTTAACTTAATAATTCAAAATACTTTTTATTCTTTCGAATTCTCTCATTGTTATTTATCTTATATTTTTAATCTATTTTTTATATGTCAAATTTATATATTATGTTATTTCAATATATAGTTAAAAATTATATTATTTATCATGAGTACAAAAATAAATATTATAATACATTTTATACATGTTATGCAAAATAAATTAATAAAGATTTTAAATTTATACACAAAAATCACTCATAATAAAGTATTATCTATGTATCTAAACTATATTATTAAAGTAATAAGGATTTTTAGTTGCATCATATCAAATTACACAATTATCTCCAATTTTCTTATAAAATTTTCTATCCTTTTTTGACTCTTTTTCTTCTCTATTTTCCTTTAACTAATTTATACTATATTATGAAGTTAATAAAGAATTTGTTGCATAACGTCAAATTACATAATTATCTTTATTGTTATTTTTTAAATTTTTTCTAGCCTTTTCTTTCTCCCTTTTCATTTTTTCTTTTCTCTTTACTTGTTATTTTCCATTATATTTTCTCACAAATTTTCTCTTTCTTCAAATTCTTTTGGGTTTTCTCTATTTATTATTTTCAATTTATACTTTTATTTATATTATTTAAAGTACAATTACTTTATAATTTATAAATAATTTTGTACATACAAAGAGTGTGTGATTTTTTCTAGTACTATATTATTAAGAGTTTGAATTTGATTTTACATTGTAAATTTACAATATTTCTCTAGTATAATTACCCTTACACACTAAAAGATAATAACTAATACATCATTACTATTTTTCCAATATTATTTATCTAAAGTAAGACTTTTTAATCTCATGTTATAAAATCACACAACTATCTTTAATTATTTTTTTATTTAAGTTCAAATCTATACTTTTGATTGTTCACTACAAATTACATGACTATATTAATTTTATTTTTTTTCTATCATTTTCTCTTTTCTTCTAACTTGCTATTTTTTTTTCTCTCAAAATTTTCTCTTTCTATTTTCTTACTTTAAATATTCTTTATACTTTTTTATTTCAATATTTTTATCATTAAAATATAATATTTTTTAAAATTATAGATAAATTTACCCTCTCACAAACTGTACTATTTTTACTATTAGAATCGTCCCATCTTGTTGAACTTCCGTCTCTAGTAAATTCACAAATGAATTTGAAAAATTTTTCAAAATTTGAATTCTAATTCAGTTAAAATTAAAAATATTTCCCAGTCCAATCGATAAGTTAGAGTAACGTAGTTTATTAATTCACTCTTAATTCGCTAGAGACGGAAGATCAAACAAGATGGGACGATTCTAATATTACTTATGTGTTAATATTTTTGGTTTTTAATAGCTTAACTTTTTAAATAAATTAAATACTTAATTACAAAATATATTACGCAAAGTCTTGACAGAATTTTTTTCCACTACTAATATATGGTATATTGTACTGAAACTATCCTAAGAATAACTTGCAATTACTTCATCATTTACGAGAAATAGGGGATAAATCTCAGTGGAGAAGGAAATTAAAAAACAAAAAAAACATAAAAATAAAAGTATATCAAGCATGTGGTATAATCTCTATTATCTCTACTTATATTATTAAGTTAATAAGAATATTTTTTGTTGTACAATGTCAAATTACATAATTGTCCTTATTTTAATTTTTTATTTTTCTATTCTTTTTTTTTTCTTTTTCTCTTTTCCTTTAATTTATCTATGGTTTATAATTTAAGTTAATAAGGAGTTTTGGTTGCACAATGTCAAATTATAATTTGTGTTTTCTCTTAAAAATTTTTCTTTTTTTTTGCAATTTCTTTTGATCATTCTTTATTTCATTATTTTAAATATTTTTTAAAATTTAATTTAAATAATTTTATTTTATTATTTAAAATTCAATAACTTTGTAATTTATAGATATATTTTGCACAAACATAGAGTATGCAATTTTTATTATTTATTATTATTCTGAAAAATCGAAAAAAGAAACCGCTACTTGAAAATTATGTCTAACTTTTGTAATGATGTGATAATTGTATAACATGAAAGAAAATAATGGCTGTGCTTGTTACCCAATTTTTAATCTCTACAAATTTTCATCAAAATTCAAATTTAATATAAATAATTAATTATTCTTCAATTATCATAGTTATTTATAGTCAAATAATTGCTTTTGCTTACATATATATACGTACCTTCACATTTATATATATTTATACCATAAAAACTAATCATTATCTTTATATATTATCATATCAATTCAGTTGTTAATATATATTTTATATATACATATAAATACACAAATTCAAATAAATCATACTATTCATCTCATTAAAACTTTCATTCCAAATATATTAATCATTCCAACATATTTTCTACCTAATATCATCTTCTAATAAAACCCCTCTTCCGACAATAGACAAAGCAGTGAAGGTGTAAAAAACTAGAAAAAAAAACTAGTTTTTTCATCGAACATCTCATTTGAAAAGAAATAGTTTGATGGAATTACATAGATGAGAAGAAAATATAAAAAATATGCATGCAAGTTCTCATTTTATTTGAGCAGATAATATGAGATGGAATAAAAAAAAAAATACAGGACGTGGAAGAGATTCATATGGTAAATAAATTTGTTTATTCTGTGTAGTTTAATATAAATTACTCGCTAAATCGCATTGGACATCTTTTATCTTTATCAATAAGACAATCAATCACGTATATATTTCGGTTACACATTTTTCCCCCTTACATTTAATGATCTTACCATTTCAGCACCCCCCACCAACAGCAGATTCTCCTCGTATTTTCATCATAGATATGCGATCCGCTTTGATTTCGCATTTCCTACAAAAACCCTTTTCGTCTTCACGAGAAACAAACGTAGAAGTGCCCCTTTCCTTGTTTTTCTTGGCCTTTAGTGCTCACGCTTTTATCACTTCTCTCACTACTAAAAAAACAAAAGGTATCTGTAAACCCATTCGTGATTGTTTTTTGAACGAACATTAGCTGTTACGAAAAGGGTCAAAATTTGGAATCGTTGGATCAATGGTCCCTCCATTGTTCTATTAAAGCCTTCTGTTTGCTTAGTTGCCATGCCTGTCTATGTGAAGTAAAATATATTTGTGCCTCTCTTTCTAGATTATTACAAATGGCCGATTCGGAAGGCATACAACCCATCGTCTGCGACAATGGGACAGGAATGGTTAAGGTCTGTAGGCAATTATCTGGATCCGAATGAATAAATGGCAGTGTTGTTTGTACTCTTGCTCTCTATGTGCAACGCAGGCGGGATTCGCAGGTGATGATGCTCCCAGGGCTGTACTCCCCAGCGTCGTCGGCGTGCCCAAATACACTGGTGTGATGGTCGGGATGGGCCAGAAGGATGCTTACATTGGCGACGAGGATCAGTCCAAGAGAGGAAGCTTATCATAAAATACCCCATTGAACATGGTATTGTCAATTACTGGGATTACATGGAGAAGATTTGGCATCACACCTTTTACAACGAGCTCCGCATTGTTTTAGTCATCATTATTTTAGGCATTGTTTCCAATAATGTGTATACATACGTGTCATGATATTCGTTTACACTTTTGCTTTTTCTATACCATTTGTTTCCTTTTGTTCTTTCTACTTTATTCTCCCACTTCCTCTTTTGTTCTTTCTACTTTACTCTCCCACTTCCTCTCTCTTGGTTAAACTCAAGGTTGAGGAACATTTTGCATGTGTTTGGTGAGAGATTTTGTTGGGATAAAAATGATGGAAATTTTGTGTTGTGTATAAATTGTGTATTAGTAAAACTTTAATAGATGAAAATTTAGATTTCTATAAATATAATAATGTAATAATAAATAATTTTTAAGGGTATGTATTTATATATACACGTGTGAATGTATGTGTGTGTGTATATATGTGTGTTAGATTTGATTATTAATATGTAATAATTGAATTCTTGATATCTCAAAATATAAGTCAAAGAGGGAATAATTCAAATTTAAATTTAAGTAAA
Organism: Avicennia marina; assembly: GCA_019155195.1. Lineage (NCBI taxonomy): Eukaryota > Viridiplantae > Streptophyta > Magnoliopsida > Lamiales > Acanthaceae > Avicennia > Avicennia marina. The sequence goes on from JACDXK010000032.1 coordinate 2,213,477, forward strand.
AAATTTGTTGAATAATATGTTTGATTTTGTAAATTTTAACCGGTGCAAAATCAATCAAAATCATCAACAACACATAACCTTTTTTTTTTTATCACTTTTTCACAAAAATTACATTTTACATTTTTAAATTTTCGTTCATTCTCTTGTGCAAGACTCTTGCCTAGTAATTCAAATTCAAAAACTAGTTAATTCAAATCAATTCAATTTTATAGAGCTTAAATTTATATTTAAATATAAATCAAGCAACGAATGTGAATATTTCACTTAGGCTAAAAATAGTTTTTGGAGTCAACGAAAAAAAGAAAAGGAATGCCATCATTATCATTGTTACCTTGAAAAGAATGTATGCATAAATGTAAACAGTTTGGTAATGGAATATAATGTTTATATAAAGTACATAAATAAATTAACGCATGTGAATGAGTTTGGAAATTCCTCTCAAATGCGTTTGGAGATTAACGCATGTTATTGACCAGCAAGACGCCAGTCAGGAAGTCCAGAGAGCCGTTCTTCTGTGTCTTTCTTTCCCCACTGCTCCCCAGGGCCCACCCCCGCCCCAATCTCCACCCGCAGGGGTTTAAGTAGCAGTTAACAGACGCCCAGTATCGGCAACAAGTTTTGGCTTGAGCAGAGATTTTGACGTTTATGCCGGGAAAGATGGGTTCTTGGGCGAGGATATGCAATACGGCTACAGGAGCTGAAGCCAACACTGATTATGGCTGTGGTTCAAACCTTATTCGTCCTTGTCAACGTTGGCTACAAATTGGCTGCCAACGTTGACAAGGGCGAATAAGGTTTGAACCACAACCATAATCAGTGTTGGCTTCAGCTCTTGCATATCCTCGCCCAAGAACCCATCTTTCCCGGCATAAACGTCCAAAATCTCTGCTCAAGACCCCAAAACTTGTTGCCGACCTCTCCCGGTTTTGGTGAGCTACAGATTTCTGTTCGGCGCAGCTTTCGTTGTTCCTGTTTCCTATTTCGTGGAGAGGTTGGATTTTCTCTTAAGGTTTTTTTTTAATCTCACTTTTCGGATTTGCACGGTTCTTTAATTCACGTTCAAGAGCATCAAAGAACGAAGTTTTAATCTTTCTTGCGGTTATTAATTGTGGGCTTTATCGTTTAATGACTATGTATATCCTTTGGTTCCATAAGTATCTTGCATGCAGATTTCCCAGACAAAAGAAAAAGGGGAAAATAAAAAGAAAGAAATAAAGAGAAGTAAATCGCAGATCTACTTTTTCTGTTGTCACTATCCATTTCTTCGGAGTGAATATTATTTTTCTTGATATATTATGAGAGTGAAAATATTTATGTTATTTTTTATATATAAAATGAAGTAACATAAAATATGTTTGAAATTAAGTTGGGAATAACCAACTTTTTTTTTAAAGATCTTATAACTTTGAAATATTTTATTTTTAAAATTTATAAGTTTCTAAACATCTTATAAAGTGTCTTCAAGAGCTTATAAATTCACCTAAACACCCTTTTATTTTCAACTATCATATAAGTTATGTAATATATATATATATATATATATTAAAAGTGATATAATTATCTTTAATTGCATTATATTAATTTTATTTAAATTATTTTTATTATTATTCTTATGAAACGATCTTATTACTTCTATTTAAATATGTTATTAACTTATTTTAAAAATAAAACGCATGAGCTTGTAAGCTCAACAAAACGCTTCATAAGCTATGTAATCTTATATGTCATCAAAAATAAGCTTAGGTGACACCCTCATGCAACGAGACGTTTGACTTGCTGAACAAACATGCTGCAGATGTGGCTAACCAAGGCTGAATATGACGAATCCGGCCCAGCCATCGTTCATCGTAAATACTTCTAAACTGAGACTCGCAAGAAAACAGATAAATGGCTCACTGTGTTCCGGTTCCCCACACCTGTCTTGAGTCGTGTGTGTGCATGGTGGCCCAAAAAGGGGACTTAATCCTTGACTAATATCAAGAAAATCCACAGCTCTCTGGACACTCAACTGCGCGACGTTGTCCAACTGCAGAAAGCGAGGTTTACTGTCTTGAGATAGCTGTTGTGGATGTATACTTTGCTGTCTCTGTTATATGTGGTTCTCCTGGAAATGACATTTGTTTATTTGAGTTCATATCGATGGGCCGAGTAATTTGATTCACCGCAGTTTGCTGTTGATTTGTGGGTATTATGCGTCTGCATTTTATATATTTTGTGATCATTTTTTTAAATGATCCGACTGATAAAGATATGATGAAAGTTTATATATTATGGATACGGAAAATGTAAACCCACATGAAGTGATCGTTCGTCTCCCATAATATGTAACGAATTGAATTGAGAATCAGACACAGAAAGGATGACTAAGAAAAATTGAAGTAAAAGGAAAACCAGAAAACAAAATTATGCATGAACCACTGATATTGATCGGATGGAACGTGTATCAGCAGCAAACCACGAAATGTTTATAGCATTTCAGTTCTACAGATATTTAGTTTTTGTTTTAGTTGTGTTATTTAACAAACAATTAATGGATTTTTCGACTGGCATATTTTGGATAGTCTTTAACGAATTTTTTTGTGAATAAAAAAATTAATTTTATGAAATATGAGCTTTAAAAATTTATCATCATCATCATCATCATTATGGTCCTTCTAGCGAGGGGGCATTGTTCTTGAGAAACAACGAAGATTAAAAACAATAAAACAGTTCTCTCAACTTAAGTCTTAATAATAAAGGAATTTATTAATTTCCAAAAGATATTATATATGTTTTCATTTTCCTACTAATATTTAGTTATTATTTTTAATGTTTTTTTTAATTCTTAACTGAAAATTTGTTTTTGTATTTCATGTATTTGTGCATTGTTTTTTAAAACAAAATAAAAATTAAAAGATATACAAATGTTATACTTACTTCTGTTTTAGTAATATGTAAATGTACTTACAAAATAAATTTTTTATTCATTTATTAAAATCTTTGAAACAATAAACAATGAAAATTAAATAAAAATTTTTTTCTTGCTGGTTGAAATATGAATAATTTTTTATCAAAAATTAATACATGTCATCGAATATTTATTTTATTAAAATAATTGAATAGGATTAGTGATTTTCTTTCCAAAGAGTTTATATGAAAAAAAAAAGCTTTATAAACACATTAAATGCGCTGTCCTATAATCTCTATAATTAAAGATTAGTTTTGAAATAGATAATAAATTTTCATTTTTCTAAAAATAAATCACATGTAATAGTTGGCCTGTTTAGATAGTAATTTCTAAATGATATGAAACTTCATATAATCATAATATTGCACTTATATATATATTTTTGGTTTTCATTTTCTTATTTAGTTTCATGTCTGTGCTTTGTGTTTTCTTGTGCTAATTTTTTTTTTTTTGACTTTGTTTTAAATGATACTCACCCCAAATTTGATATATAAAAAATTACATTATATACTGTTGATAACTTAAAATAATATTTCATTGGTTAATTTTCTTATTTTATTACCTTTTTTAAAAAATTATATAACTTGGAAAAAAAATATACAACAAATGTGCGTTAGGTTACAAAATTTTAATTTTAAATTTTCAAAATGCCGATATTCCTTTGCTTAATTGTTATGTATTTAATATACGATAATTAAATTAAAATAATTTTTTACACATTACAATATAGCAGTAATATGTTTTAATAATTATTAAAATAAAATATCAACTCTTTTTTATGTGATATTGAGAATTGTGAGTGACATGACTGTTTCCCCTTTTTACTACTAATTTCTTCTATAAGAACTCGTTAAGTTCCAATAACCAACACGATTACAACTTTTCACCCCATTAGTTTCGATATCCAAAGCTAATTCTCGTATCATAGTGGTTTTACAAGACATACAACACAACATCCTAATCATTTTAATTGCATGCTTAGATTTTAATAACTGAACCAATTGAAATTTGCAGTATTTTATACAAATTCTATATTCAAGACTTGAGTCAGACTTAAAGGGATTGGTCAATAGAGCCAACCCCATACTATATACGAGCATAGTATATATTAGTAATATTGGTACATTTGATGTCTGTGCTTATAATAAAGAATTAGTTAATTTATTGTACGTATAATACATATTAGTTTATTTATATATTTAATTTAATACTTGAACAAAAAAAATATTACAATTAAAAATGAAATGAAGATAATAACAGGAGAAAATATTATTATTATTATTAAATTAAAGAATGATACGTATGTAAATTTATTTAGTGCCAACCATGACAATTATTTTAGGCTCAAACTTTTAATATATAACTAGTGATGAAGGCACACTCATTAAGTGTGCAAACAAATTAGAATATAAAATATGTAAAATAAGTACAACAATAAGAATCGTAAATATATGTAATTACATTTTAATAAACAATTTGGATAGAATGAAATTATCAAATTATAATAACCCTATCATTTATATAGTCAGAATTCTATAATTTTAGATTTGAAATAAATGAAATGACAAAATTGGATAGAACTGTATATTGCAGAACTTAAGAATTTGCCTTCAACCATAATAATATAGGCTATAAACACGTGCGTGCGCTTGCGTATCTTACATGAACATGTGAAAAAGCTACTAGCCAATGTATCTTTGTTCAATTAATTACAATTTCTTTTAAACATGCTACGATATTATATAATAATAAACTAGTCAGAAATCCGTGCTATACATGCACACAAAATCATATCTTATCTTCAATATCATTTATTCTTAAATTTTTTGAAACGAATAGTTTATTTAATTACATTAAGAAATTTTTGTTGAACATTTTTATAATATTAAAACTAATAAATAACAACAATAATAATAGTAAAGTATAAATCAATACCATCATCTTGTGTTGTTTTAATTCAAATAAAATTTATTCCAAATTATATTTTAAAAATATTATTCGCAAAACGAAGAATCAAAACATTATGCCACAAGTTAGATTTTGATACAATTGAATAATTGAATTAACCACAGAAAAAGTTATGATAAATACAACTGAGATAAAAATAATAGTGGAAACGCTTTGTATTTCGAGTGAATATAAACTTTTTTTTGAATAGATTAGAAATTTTTTTTTACTAAAAATTGACAAATTATTAATTATTATCGTTGCATAGTATTTCTATTCTATATTATTTTTTATTAAACTGATGATAGTAATATTAATAACAACAACATACAGATTTACACACACTACAATTAAAAACATATTTTGTAAATAATAATATATATACTTCTACACACTTCAACATATTTTGCAAATAAAATTATAATAAAACTATTTAACATTGATTAACACGATGCAATTACATTAGTTTCAAGGTTGGGGAACATTATGAATATATTTGGTCGGCAATTTGTTTAGGGATGAAAACTATGGAAATTTTGTAGTATATGAAAGTTACATGTATTATTACATTTTGATAAATGAAAATTCGAATTTATTTTAATTTGTAAATGTATTCAAAATAAAATAATGATTAGCTGATGTAATATTAAGGATAATTATATTTTTTAAAACTTTAATATATATAAATATAAGTATGTGTATGTATATAAATAATGATTTGATAGTTAATATAGATCATGTAAGAGAAGGATGTTACAGTAAATAGAATTGGCCAGGGATGAGGATATTTGGATCGAAATTGAATTACTCTGAGGCCCAAAATATTTACTGGGTATGGGTACTGACACACGATGAGCATTGGGCCAGTTATACGGCCCACATTTCAGAAGCTTTAGGATAATTCTAACTTTGTTATTGCTGATGGCTCAAGGGTAAAGATGGAATTACACAATTAGGGTTAAGGGCGATTTCGGGAATAAAATTGTTGAGCCCCAATAAAAGAGAAATAAGCAGAGCCACCAGCAGTAGGTTTTCCTATGTTCTTTTTCTAACAGACCTTCACACCTCATTTCTTTGGAATTCTAGAACTTACTCAATTCCTTTGACCCATATCCATGAATACTCTCTTTAATTGGAATAGATTTATCGAATATCCCTTCAACTGAGATAGGTGTGTCTCTGATAAACAACAAGGGCTTTCTTTCAATTATGACTTGTAAAAATATGGGATTTATGATACTACAGGATTTGATTATCTCAAGCTCAATAATGATGTGAAATGTACCCAGAAATGTGAAAACGAAGAGGAGAGGGGGGGGGGGGGGGGGGGAGAAAGATAGGTTTTATTAAATTATTTTGCATTAGTAATTCCCTTCTTTCTCTTTTTATAACACAAACCCTTTATTTTTTCAATAGATACAAGGCGGAAATATATGTTTACTAGTCTGGTGGGACTTTTCTTGTTCTCCCTTCTGTAGCATTTAATATTTACAGTCACCAATTAAATTAATTTTTTTAATAATTAATCTTTTTAATAATCAAAGTATAATTCTATTTTAAATTTTAATTTTAATTTATCTTATTAATTAAATTAAAAGCTCTTGATAATCTCATAATCAATAATCATAAAAAAATAAAATAAAATCTTTTGGTCTGATCTCACTGTAACCTATATAATTTGACCATTAGATCTGATCTTATTGTAACTTATATAATTTGACCGTTAGACTTCCCAAATATCAAACAAGTCATTCATAACAAAATTACCATATTTTCTTTGTCTTACTTTTGTGTAACTCTCTAAGTTTGTTTTTAATTGATAATAAATATAGTTTGAAATGAGATTTATGTAGACCTATTGAAGCAAGATTTATGTATTTTGTCAAACTTATAAGCTTCATGATATAATCAAATTATCATGCCTTATCATGATTAAGGATTTCCATCCAATAATATGTTAATTATATATCACATCGATTTTGCTATTATCATGATTAAGGATTTACATCCAATAATATATTAATTGTATATTAAATCGACTTTACTTACTTACAAAGAGACAAATTTCTTATAATTGTATGCATACCTCTATATGCTATTATGCTATTGACCAACAATGTTTTGAGCTTATAACCCTATTGTGGTAGGTGCGGTTCTTAATGCTTTAATCTTAATGCTTTAATAATATAATAATTATAGTATGCATGAGGTAATTGTACACTTGCACTTAATGTGATCATGAAACTTGATGGTAAAAAGTGAACTTTTACATGCTTACTTCATTCATTGAGTTGATGTTCATGTACATTATTTTTTAAATAAATTTTGATATTGGGTTAATTAACTATATTTAATCTGTACTTGAATTTAATTAAATATTTAAATTAATTAACTCTAATTATTAAAGAAATTAATTGAAGTTTTTTGAGTTAATTAACTCTTTTCAATTAAAGAATTTAATTATAATTTTTGAATTAATTAAACTTAAACACCAAAACCATGATTAATTTTTACTTAACTACTAAACTTAATCTAAGAAATTACTTTTTAAAAATTAAAAATAATATAAAATTTAAGATCATGTCAATTTTCAAGATTTTATATTCTTGATACATATTTTCAATTTTGTGCTCTTGAATTCAATTCAAGCAATCAAATATTCAATCCCACAATCCATATGCTAAAATATTTTAAAATAATTAGTTAATAAAAATGTATATTATATTTTTTTAAATTTATAAATGGGTTAATCTGTAAGTAACTTAAAATTAACTGTCTTTTATTTTTGGATTTATCAAGTTTGACCCAATTTCTAATTGCACTCTTGAAGCTTCAATCAAAACTTGTTAATTTCATATTAGATTCAAGTCGTACATGAAATTACTACTCTTAAACTCGGCCCACAAAGTATCAAAAAACTAATTGTAGAGATAGGATTGTTGCATGCTGGATGTCAATGAAAGACACTACAATTTTATCATTTTTTTATACGTTACAAATTTCTTCTTTAAGAACTCTTTAATTTTCAATAACCACTACAATCACAATTTTTGCCCTTTAAATTATGTAGAGTTTCAATGGCTAAGATTATTTTTCATCATAGTTGTTTTTCAAAACATACAATACAACATCCTAACGTGTCGAAATGCAGATTTAGTTAGATTTTCAAAAGAGACCTAATTGAAATTTTCAATATTTTATGAAAATTCTACATTCAACACTTGAGTCAAACATAAATACATTGGTCAACAGGACCAACCTCATATTATATACAAGCATATTATATATATTAGCAGTGTTGCCACATTTTATATGTGTGTTTAATATACATAAAATAAAATTTAAAATAATTCTCTATTTTTTTTTAATCTATGCCACATGTATGGCTCATGATTAAACTGTTTGACCATGAATAGGGTTGTGATAGCGAAGAGAGGGGTTGTAATCACAAAGTGGAAAGGTGCAATCGCAAGATGTTTCCTAGCTAAGGCATCTCTCTATTGCTATCATGCTCACGTTCGTTGCCACATGGAGATGAACTGCAAATGCAGGGAACAACGCATGAGAAAGCCACTTTCTATTGTGAGGAAGTTTGTGACCATGAGGAGTCTTGTCAATGTCATGAAGAACAAGTTTGTGACCATGAAATTTAAAGTGATCATCACATGGACTTTCGCTATGAAGACTCACAATCACGATGATTGTGTTTGTGATCCTGTAGGAAGTCTACAAATGTGAACCAAGCTGTGGAGCACACGAAATTGATTTTAATAGGTTGTGGAATGTGGGCTAAGTTACATTTATATATATATAATCATTGTATTTGTAACCTAAGACACTTATGAGTAAGAATTTATCTGTGTCGTCGCTCCCTAGGAAGTAACCTTTGTTGCTAAACCTCTTAAATCCTTGTGTTTTTTGTGCTCTTGATTTTATACTTTCTTTAATTACGTGGGATCCAAACACAACAATTAGCATCAAAGCCAAGTGGCAAGTTGAACACATGTCCGCAACAAATCACGATGGCATAGGTTTAGTTACAAAATTTGACATGAGCTAGTTTGATAGATAGGAAATTTCAGAATATGGCAATGGCAATGTAGGGTGAATGATTTTAGTATATTAAGGATTATTAAAGATACTACACGATAAAAAGTTGGAGAATATGGATGAACTTGATTGAGAAAAACAACATGTAATAGCAATAGTGACAATTAAGTTGTGTTTAGTAAATGAAGTGAGTTACCATGTGATGAACATCAAGTCTCCAATAAAGGCGTAGAAGAAATTAGAGAATATTTACATGTTGAAGTCTCAAACCACAAATTATACTTGAAGTAGAGCTACATGGATTGCAGATGTGTGAAGGTGCGGATTATGTTCAATGCATTAATGTTTTCAATCAATTAATTATAGATTTATTGAAACTTGATCTACAAATTGAGGATGAGAACAAGGTCATGATTTTGTTGGGATCATTTCCTGCATCATATGAGTACTAAGAGACTACTCTCATGTAAGGAAAAGAGACGGTTGTACTAGAAAAAATAACAAATAGTTGTATTATAACAAATTACATCGTTGTTGGTGTCTCACAATCAAAGAAAACTGTTCGTAGGCAGGGATCATAGAATGAAGGTATGTATGCAAGAGGCAGTTAGGTTTGTAGCTGTATATAGAGTAGAGATGGTTCCATGAAGAGGAATTTATAGTCAAAATCTAAGAATAAGATGAACATCTAGTGCTTCAACTGTCAACAGATTAGCCATGTGAAAAGGGACTATCTAAATAAGAAGTAGGAAGATGACAGGAAAAGTGAAGAGTCATCAAAGTATGCGAATGCCGTGGAGGAAATAGATTCAGATGGAAGTTATGGTGACATATTGGTGTTTTCATCTACACAGTTTTTGAATTTGTGGTTTCTAAATACAAGATACTCATACCACATGAAATCAAATAAGGAGTAGTTCTAAACATACATGTTAGATAATCTTGGACATGTTTTTTTAATTGATGATAAACCATGTAAGAATATCAGTATATGACAAATCAACATTAAGATGTAGGATAGTGTGGTTGGAACCTTGTTTGATTTAAGCATGTGTTAAAATTGAGGAAGAATCTAATTTCATTAACTACTTTGCATAAAAATGACTTTAATTATAAAGCTTAAGAGGATTGATTAAAAGTATCCAAGGATATTTTAATTGTAATAAAGGCTAGCATGATAGAAGAAAATATCTACAAGCTTTTAGGAAATACATTTGTAGGTGGAGTAGTTGTAGTTGAGTTTGATTTGGATGTCACTGTGTTATAGCAATTGTGATAAGGCCACGTAAGTGAATGTGGTATGGCAGAATTGCATACTCAAAGCTTTTAGAAGGGTGCAAGCTTTTGCAAGTTAGATTTTTGCAAATATTGTGTGCTTGAAAAAAATTCAGAATTTTAGTTTAAGATTGGGAGTACAAGACTGAAGGGATACTTCATCATGTGCACTCTGATATTTTAGGCCATATTAAGGAAGTTTTGTTAGACAATTCGCATTATTTTCTTACCTTCATAGATTATTTCTCGAGGAGGGTAAGCGTGTATTTCATGAAGCATAAGTCAACAGTTTTTGAGAAGTTTAGTTAGTGGAAAGCAGAGGTTGGGAATTAAACAGATAGAAGAATTAAATATTCGCAAATGAATTTCGGGACTAAGTACACAGATGCATAGTTTAGAAGTTTTGTGCAAAGAATGGCATTATAAGGCAATATATAGTTCATAGAACATCACAACACAATGAAGTTTTAGAGAGGATGAATAAATCAAATATGAAATGGGCTAGGTGTTCTATTTTTGGGTAAAAGCAGTGAGAGCTGCTAAACAAGACTTGGAGATGATGAAAGAAGAAATAAGTTCATTGCACAAAAACAAGACTTGGGAGTTGAGGAATTGCCTAAGGGAAAGAGAGAGATATGATGTTAGTAGGTGTACAAAAAGAAGCCAATAATTTGTTGAAGGAAGAAGAAAGTTTCAAAACTTGACTAGTTGTAAAGGGTTGCTCACAGAGTAAGCGAGTGGACTATGATAAGATATTTTCTCTCATAGTTAGACACACTTTCATTGGGGTAGCGTTGGTTCTAGTAACTTATTTTAACATGTTTCTAAAGTAGATGGGTATCAAGATAGATTTACTGCATGGCAATTTGGATGAGGAGACCTATATAGAGCAACCAAATGAATTCAAGTAAAGTGGATAGAAACACTTGTCTTGTAGGTTGTGGAAGTTACTTTATAGATTGAAACAATCTCCATGACAGTGGTATAGAAGGTTTCACTTTTACATGCTTCAAATTACCTATAAAAGATGTGAGATATGATTGCGCTGTATATGTTAGAAATCTTGATGATAGTTCATAAGAATTTGAAAGAATTAGGCATGAAGGAATTTCTTGATAGATCCAAATTAGCAGAGACAAAGTTAGAGTGGTGGTAATTATGTTGTAGAATGGAGTAATACTTAGACAATGATGGGAGGAATGCTCCCACCATGCACACAAAACCCTAGCTCTCACCTCATGAGTTTGAAAACACTGCCTTCAAACTGTACAAGTATTGCTCGACAAAATGATAGTATGATACAAAAGGATTGAAGGGCCAAAAATAAATTGAAATAGGAAGGACGATTTTTATCGATGAGTAAATATTCTAAAAGGTAAGCAATCCATGATTTATTAACCTTTGCACAAGGTAAATTAAAAATTCAAGAAACTCAAGGAAAAATGTCTAACCTTGCGTGATATTCCATCAATACTTGCTTCACCTTATTTGGTTTCATATCGATATATATAATGTTTTTGTTTTTATTTAATCCCACATACATTCTAAATCTAAGTCCATTCTACCGTGCACTCAGAGCGTTGTTTGGGTGCAATAGATAGTAACTTGTCATGACTTGCCCTTTCTTTATCCTAATTTGACTTTGTTATTAATTATAATTAATTAAATATTTTAACTTAAATTCTGCCTTTTATTTTATTATTATTTTCATCAATTGATTTCTAGGGTTTGTCTACTTGTTTTTTCAATTTAACATTTTTTAATTGGTGTGTTATTATTTACAATTTTTTTCATACATTAAAATATTATTTCTCAATCAATATACAAAAATAAAAATTGTTACTTATGTACCAAAATTATTTGTACAATATGATTCATAGGTTTGACTTCCATCTACATGCATGGACATTAATTAACTATAATTAATTACAAATAAGAAACAAAATAAAATAAAGTATGATTTTAATAAACTTTTGTGATAATTTATATTTTATTATAATTTTTTTTAATGAATTATTACAATTGCTAAGTTATAAAATAATTAAAGAAAATTTAAATTTGTTCCAAAATTTAAATATTAGATATGACTAATATAAAAATTATATTTAAATATTTAATTAATTATTAATTAAGAAAAAACACTTTAATGTATGAGAAAATTTTTTAAAAGATAATTCACCAATCAAGCAATGCTAAATTGAAAATAAAAATTAAAAAAATCTAAACCGAATTTGATAGCGAAGGATGGTGGGGGAAATAGAAACTGATGGCAAAAGAATATAGGATTTTCTTGACAAAAAGTTAAAATTTAAATAGTAATAGTGTTTATGTGATGGAATGAAGTAATAGTTAGACAATAAAAAGAGGAATGCTTCTACCATGCACATGGAAGTGGTCATGTTATTCACGTTCAACTTAAAATAAAATGTTACAAATAGTATCTTTTATCATATAATTCTCAAAATATTATTGTCCCACACATGGTTTGCTTGCCTTAATATCATTTTATTATTTAATCATATTACAAGTATTTATGTTAAATTTAAATTTGTTTTTAATAACTATATTTTTTCGAATCGCACATTATAAATTGAAATGTCTTTTTCATTAATGAAGTGAATGCATTAATCATTCCAATTATCCTTACACTTTCTAATAAATCAAATGTGTCTTATTTATAGAAGTTTCATCAAGACCGAATTCCATATACACTATAGAAATACAAAATGATGGTATTACATACCTTCATTTGAAGGCCATACAAATCGCAAGCTATAGTCAAGTAGGTTTAGCTAGATCCAATGTAATCATCTGTGGATACAAATACAGTCCACCAATAATCTCTATGCTTAACTGAAAATCCCTCTTCTCATCTTCTCTTTCGTCCACCTCCTTTCTTATACTGCTACCTCTATCGATACTATTTCCTAGTGCTGATGTTTCCAGTGATAGTGGTGACGACGTCATGTCAAACTCCACCTGCTTCTCTTGATTTTCTGCCTTACTTTTTCCCCACAGTACAAGATACAATTTTCCCCATAGTACCAGATACAATCCCCCCACAATTAAGATGGCTCCTAGCAGCATGCCATCCACAAGAAAACACGAAAAGAAGAGTAATAAGCTTGTTTAAATGTTTTGCAAAATAACTCAGCTTTCATTTAGCTTATGACCTGCAAATTGTTGATCATCATAAATTAAGGTATGAACATTTACTGATACTTGGGGTTATTAAGAGGGTATTTAAAAGAGCTTATAAATCCCTCAAAATATCTTATAAGTTCTTTATGAGTGATTGATAATTGCTTTTTTACATTCTAACATTCTTCATGAAAAAATTTATAAACTTAAAAAATAAGATGTTTGAAATTTATAAGTTCTTTAAAAATAAGTTGACTATTTTAAACTTATTTTCAAACATCTTATAAATTACTATATTATATATATTAAAAATAACATAAGTACCTTTAAATTACTTGTTATTAATAATATTTAATTTATTTTCATTATTATTATATCAAAAAGTTAATAATCAACTACAATTATAAATTTCAATAAAATCCTATAAGATATTTTACCAAAACACTATATTAACTTATTTTTAAAATAAAAAATATGAAGTTATAAACTCCAAAAATATCTTAGAAATTATAAGATGTTTTAAACTACTTAAAATAAACTTAACCAAACACACCCTCTAAAGAGCTACTTACATTCCCAGGTGTAGCTTCTCTTCTAGAAGCAAAGACCCTACGATGGTCACGATCACCAGCAACAAGGGGTTCAATATCGATACGTAGTGTGGCCCTCTCATGCACACGCACTAGGCAACTAAAGTTAACATCACCCCAGAACCCAAAATAACCTGTTCAAATGATGGAATTCTCAATCATGAAGCATCATACGTGCAAAATTTGTCATAGTCAGAGGTTCTTGGAAATTAAGACCTACGGCAACAATCACGACGCGAAGTTAACATCAACACTGATTATGAACCTCTTGGAAATTAAGACTTACGGCAACAATCATGGCGCGGAGTTAACAGGTTTCAGCTCCCGTGGCATATATCCTCGCCCAAACCCATCTTTTCGAGCATAAACGTCAAAATCTCGAAACTTGTTGCCGACCTCTCCCGGTTTTGGTGAGCTACAGATTTCTGTTCGGCGCAGCTTTCGTTATTCCTGTTGCCTATTTCGTGGAGAGGTTGGATTTTCTCTTAAGGTTTTTTTTTAGTCTCACTTTTCGGATTTGCGTGGTTCTTTAATTCACGTTCAAGAGCATCGAAGAACGAAGTTTTAATCTTTCTTACGGTTATTAATTATGGGCTTTATCGTTTAATGACTATGTATATCCTTTGGTTCCATAAATATCTTGCATGCAGATTTCCCAGACAAAAGAAAAAGGGAAAAAAAATAGAAAGAAATAAAGAGAAGTAAATCGCAGATCTACTTTTTCTATTGTCACTATCCTTTTCTTCGGAGTGCATATTATTTTTCTTGATATATTAGGAAAAAGAGGCCAAAGTTAACATGGAAGATAGTCTTCTACGGATTTCTTTGTGGCTTATTGGGGTAAGTTCTCCAGACGACACTCACCCAACTTTTTCCCCACTGCACTGGAGATAGTTCACGGGCGGATTTGTTTGAAAATGTTTTATTTCTGGAAAGGCCTAAAGAAAAAGTTTTTGTGGAGGACAAAGAGTTTTGACTCATAGATTTCTGGCAATTGTGTGAATCATTTGAAATTTGTTGGCCTTCAAAATTTTACCTTTGTTAGTGGTTTATGTGACAATCTGTATACACAGTTGGTTTCAGGCATGTAATGGAGTGACTTGCTTCGGTTTCATTCTTAGTTGCATAACATAGAATTTCAGAGTGGTGAACTTGATGAGCTACATAGGGTTGCCTCTGTCTTAAGTTATCCCTACTTGTCTATAAAATGGAGTTAAATTTTGAGAACTGTTATATATTATATGAAGGTGTTTGATATTCTTGATGTTAATCCATTAGTTACCTGTAACGAAGGCCCCTTCGGAATTTTAATTTGTTTAAAATTGGATATTTGGTTGGATTTTCAAGTTCTTGGATGATGAATGGATATTATTAACTAGTTGTGATCGTAGTTACCAAGGGAGCTAATAATGTAAGATTTGGGTATTAATAAAGGAATAATTACAAAAATTAAGTTTGTCTTAGTCAAGATGATTGTGATTAGTTAGCATAAGCGAGTTAAAACTTATGCAAGTGCTTGATGTCAGGGGATCACTGGGGCAAAATCTGTACTTGAAAAGCCTAACCCTAACTTCTACAACTTTTGCCTCTGCCATGGCCAATCTTATTCCAGCAGTTACGTTCGTTGTATCCGTTTGCTTGAGGTAACTGATCTAAATGTGATCATATTTCATATTAATTTTGTGAGACTTCCGTGCTAAATGTTCAGAACTGACTGGACTAGTTTTACTTCATGCATATATACTCAGGTTGGAGAGGTTAGGTTGGAATACATCCACAGGCAAGGCAAAGGTTTTTGGTACCATATTGGGCCTAAGTGGAGCAATGCTTCTCACATTTTACAAAGGGCCAGAGTTGAATATTAGGAGTACAAATATAAACCTTCTCGAGATAACTACAACACATCACCGAGCCCATGGATAGACACAAAATCACCACAGTGTTCATAATTTAGTTTTGGGTACCCTTTTAAGCTTGGCCAGTTGTGTCTTTTACTCATTTTGGTTGATTGTTCAAGTAAATTAGCAACTCTCATGAAGATTAGCAAGGTTTTAGGACTTTTAACTACTATCTTGTTAATTTATGTTGTGAATGTAGTTAATCTTAGTAGTACATTGGATGCATTTGAATTCGTCTCTTTGATCTTTCGGAGAAGGCTAAAGCTGCGGTGCTATACCCATGTCCATACTCCATCGCTGCTATGATGTCGATGTGGGCATCAATTCAAGGTATTGCTTTTGCCTTGTGTATTGAGAGAGATTAGAGTAATTGGCGTTTGGGGTGGAACATCAGGCTCCTAATTGTGCTTGTTGCCGTATGTCTTAATTTACAAGAATCTCAGACTCTTCTAATTTTTACGTATATGATTGGCTTCATGCTTATTAGTTCTATAATGTGCGTAAGGCGTTTTGGGTTCTGGAGTGACGTTCACATTTATTGCATGGGGCGTGCGCATTAGAGGACCACTCTTTGTATCAATGTTCAACCCCTTAGGACTTGTGATGGTGGCCATTGGAGGATTTTTGTTTCTAGAGGAAAAGCTACACTTAAAAATGTAAGTAATTCTTTAATCGTAAATGGTTATAACAATTTGTTGGACATGGAGCTGAATGGAAGCAGTGTTTTGCATGATACTTAAACACATGCTAACTCTTCGTCTTTTCGTCCCTTCTTATGGATGGCAGGCTGCTAGGAGCCATCTTGATTGTTGGGGGACTATATGCTGTATTGTGGGCAAAAGGTAAGGAATTAAAGAAGATGCCTAAATTGATGCCAGAGATTCTGGAGAAGTGGAGGTTGAAATGCCGCCGATGCCATCGTCTCCTCCAACAACGTTGGCACATAATGTCACTACTCACAGTGGCAGCAGCAGTAGAAACGAGATTAATGAAATAGAAAAGGAGGGAAGGGACTCTCAGTCTAGCTCTGAGCTTATTGGTGGCCCATATTTCTATCCGTAGATGATGGCATCTGATTCACTTAAACCACCACACCATATACTTGATTATAATTGACTATTGCCTGCTACCTTCATACCCTTCAAATGGTTCGTGAGATGGTACTTGAAAATCATAACATGTATCATGATTTTTAAAACAATGCTAAATATTTGACTATTGTTCGCTACCTTTGTAGCCTTCAATTGGTTTACGGGATAGTGTGTTGGATTTTAAAAATCATCACATGCATCATGATTTTTAGAACAGTATTAAATACTTATCTATGCTTGACTATCGCCTGCTACCTTTGTACCTTCAATGTTTCAATTTGATAAAATTTAAAGTTGCTCACTTAAGCTCAATCTGCTATAATTTATTGTTACACAATGTTGAAGAAACTTATGGAGTTGAAGTTATTGAGTTTGCTAATGCAAACAAGGTTTGAGGCAAGCTTTTATAGCTCCAATGTTGGTCATCATAATAATACATTTATTTTTTTTCCCAATATTTTCCTCGGATGGTAACTTATTATTAAACCCATATTTAATGCACATTTAGGAGACCTTGCATGTGCCATGACGTCATCTACTAAGCCCTCTGTTTTGTGTGCATATATATATCTCTTAGGTTTTGTTGGGTTTGAAATTTTGTTGGAATGGGAATAATCTTACCATATAAAGGATTTATGTAACAGAATTATGATTATATATAACTATAAATAATTAAGATTCGATTGAATTTGAGTTTCATTGTTTATCATCGTTCCAATTTCTTAGGCTTTCTTCTGCTTGCGTCTAGTTCGTACCCTAAACCCATTTGTATATTGAAATATGTAAAATTCAAAAAAATTCATTGTAAAGTTCATCACTAATAAAAAACAATTTAATATTAAATTATTTTTAATTATATTTGAATAATTAATTAAATAGTAATATAATATTCACATGAATTATATTAATTGAAGATCAAACAATATAAAATAGTAACTAGCATCACTCGATTAAAAAATATATATAAATCTCTATACAATCAAATCTAAAATTTTACAATAAACATTTCCCATAATCTATAACTATTATTGACACTTTAATCTCCTTAGTCTGGTAACATTCGGATCATTTTGATAGTTGATAAGTGTCGAAGTTCAAGTATAACATTTTCGGTCATATTATTCACGTTCAACTTAAAATAAAATGTTACAAATAGTATCTTATATCATATAATTCTCAAAACATTATTGTCCAACAGATGGTTTGTTTGCCTTAGTATCAGTTTATTATTTAATCATATTGCAAATATTTATGTTAAATTTAAATTTGTTTTTGAAACTATATTTTTTCGAATAGCACATTATAAATTGAAATGTCCTTTTCATTAATGAAGTGAATGCATTAATTATTCCAATTATCCTTACACTTTCTAATAAATCAAATGTATCGTATTTATAGAAGTTTCATCAAGACCGAATTCCATATACACTATAGAAATACAAAATGATGGTATTATATACCTTCATTTGAAGGCCATACAAATCGCAGGCTATAGTCAAGTAGGTTTAGCTAAATCCAATATAATCATCTGTGGATACAAATACAGTTCACCAACAATCTCTGTGCTTAACTGAGAATGCCTCTTATCCTCTTCTCTTTCATCTACCTCCACCTCTGTCGCTACTACTTCCTTGTGCTGATGTTGCCAGTGACAGTGGTGACGACATCATGTCAAACTCCACCTGCTTCTCTTGATTTTTTGCCCTACTTTTTCCCCACAGTACAAGATACAATCCCCCCACAATTAAGATGTCTCCTAGCAGTCTGCCATCCACAAGAAAACACGAAAAGAAGAGCAATAAGCATGTTCAAATGTTTTGCAAATAACTCAGCTTTTATTTAGCTCATGACCTGTAAATTGTTGATCATCATAAATTAAGGTATGAGCATTTGTTGATACTTGGGGTTATTAAGAGGGTATTTAGAAAAACTTATAAACCTCTCAAAATATCTTATAAGCTCTTTATGAGCAATTGATAATTGCTTTTTGACATTCTAACATTTTTTATGAAAAAATTTATAAACTTAAAAAAAATATGTTTAAAATTTATAAGTTCTTTAAAAATAAGTTAGCTATTTCAAACTTATTTTCAAATATCTTATAAGTTACTATATTATATATATTAAAAATAACATAAATATCTTTGAATTACTTGTTATTAATAATATTTAATTTATTTTCATTATTATTATATCAAAAAGTTATAAGATATTTTACCAAAACACTCTATTAGCTTATTTTTAAAATAAAAAATATAAAGTTATAAGCTCCAAAAATATCTTATAAATTATAAGACGTTATAAGCTACTTATTAGTTCTTAAATGACTTACTCATTATGTGCAAATTAATTATATAATCATATGATTAACGATACAAAAAATAATAAGAAATACTAGTTAAAACAATTATAATGATATGATTTTTTTCCTCTTTTACACATTTTCATTCTTTCTTTATTATTTTGGTATTTTTCAATTCATTAGTTCATTTCTATTTTTCATTCGCAATTTCCTTTTGTCTCCCCTTCCCCACCACCTCTCCTCTCTAATTCTATTTTTGGTAGCTCTGTGGATTCATATTATTGCTGTCTGTGTTTTCTATGTTTCCCTAGGACAGCTTTTGTTTATTTTTATTCATATCCGTGGCACAAATACTTTGATTTGTCACAATTTGCTGTTAATTTCGTGGGGTATTACATATGTTTTTGCCTCGTCGATGAGTTAAATAATAAATATAGTGGATGGTGAATCAGACACCCGAGGAAGGTTGATAAAATTTGAAGAAAATAAGACAATATAAGCATGAAAATGCATCATTCGTTAAATTAAAATGTCCAACCTCGTAGTGGGGGGAATTTTTAGTTGTTATACTCTTACATTAACTTGATTTTTCTCTTAGTTTGATTAGATATAATTTGTTAATAAATAATTGTGTTCCTACCTTTTTTAAAATTCTCCGGAGTTGTCATAGGCAGTTTTCGATCTACTTCTACTCCAATGACTAAGACAATCCTACCCTAGCAATTGAGGTTCATAGTCTTTCCATGGTCATAAGTCAAGGGGAGGCAATAATAAGAAAGTTGACGCAATTAAGAGTCAACTAAGGGCCAACAACAACGTGATTACTGTAGCAAAATCAATTATACCTAATAAAATGTGTTGGGATAAGATTGGTATACTTAAGTGAGCTAAACATTTCGTTGTTAACATTGAGAAGTCAAGTCTGATGCCTATTCAACTTCTGAGACAACCACCTTAACTCGTGAAAATTTCAAATTGCTGCATGTGTCGCATTATTAGCTACTACCACTTATCTTGTTCCTAATAAAGTTAGAAATGACGATGACAATTGGTGGCAATCATAATCTGTTACAATTTTGCATGATTTGTGTTACTCTAATAGTATCATTACCCGTTGGGATTTGATAGTTGATAAGTGTCAAAGTTCAAGTATAACATTTTTGGTCATGTTATTCACGTTCAACTTAAAATATAATGTTACAAATAGTATCTTTTATCATATAATTCTCCAAATATTATGGTCCCACACATCGTTTGTTTGCCTTAGTATCATTTTATTATTTAATCATATTGCAAGTATTTATGCTAAATTTAAACTTGTTTTTGATAACTATATTTTTCCACATTATAAATTGAAATGTCATTTTCATCAATGAAGTGAATGCATTAATTATTCCAATTTTCCTCACACTTTTTAATAAATCAAATGTATCTTATTTATAGAAGTTTTATCAAGACCGAATTCCACACACTATAGAAATACAAAATGATGGTATTATATACCTTCATTTGAAGGCCATACAAATCGCAGGCTATAGTCAAGTAGGTTTAGCTAAATCCAATGTAATCATCTATGGATACAAATATAGTTCACCAACAATCTCTGTGCTTAACTGAGAATGCCTCTTCTCCTCTTCTCTTTTGTCCACCTCCTTTCTTTTGCTGCTACCTCTGTCGCTACTACTTCCTTGTGCTGATGTTGCCAGTGATGGTGGTGATGACGTCATGTCAAACTCCACCTGCTTCTCTTGATTTTTTGCCCTACTTTTTCCCCACAGTACAAGATACAATCCCCCCACAATTAAGATGGCTCCTAGCAATCTGCCATCCAAAAGAAAACATGAAAAGAAGAGCAATAAGCATGTTCAAATGTTTTGCAAATAACTCAGCTTTCATTTAGCTCATGACCTGCAAATTGTTGATCATCATAAATTAAGGTATGAGCATTTGCTGATACTTGGGGTTATTAAGAGGGTATTTAGAAAAACTTATAAACCTCTCAAAATATCTTATAAGTTCTTTATGAGCAATTGATAATTGCTTTTTGACATTCTAACATTTTTGATGAAAAAATTTATAAACTTAAAAAACAATATGTTTGAAATTTATAAGTTCTTTAAAAATAAGTTAGCTATTTCAAACTTATTTTCAAACATCTTATAAGTTATTATATTATATATATTAAAAATAACATAAATATCTTTGAATTACTTGTTATTAATAATATTTAATTTATTTTCATTATTATTATATCAAAAAGTTATAAGATATTTTACCAAAACACTCTATTAGCTTATTTTTAAAATAAAAAATATGAAGTTATAAGCTCCAAAAATATCTTATAAATTATAAGACGTTATAAGCTACTTAACCAAACGCACCCTCTAAGGAGCTACTTACATTCCCAGGTGTAGCTTCTCTTCTAGAAGTAAAGACCCTACGATGGCCACGATCACCAACAACAAGGGGTTGAATATTGATACGTAGTGTGGCCCTCTCATGCGCACGCACCAGGCAACTAAAGTTAACATCACCCCAGAACCCAAAATGCCCTGTTCAAATGATGGAATTCACAATCATGAAGCATCATACATGCAAAATTTGTCACAGTCAGAGGTTCTTGGAAATTAAGACCTACGGCAACAATCACAGTTAGGAGCCTGATGTTCCATCCCAAACTCCAACTGCTCCAATCTCTCTCTGTACATAGGGCGAATGCAATACCTTGAATTGATGCCCACACCGTCATCATAGCAGTGATAGAGTACTGACATGGGTACTGCTCGGCTGCTTTAGCCTACTCCAAAATATCGAAAACGAAGTTCAAAGGCATCCAATATACTAGCAGGTTTAACTAAATTCACATAACATAAATTAGTTAGTTAAACGGCTCGAAACCTAGGCAATTTCAATGACAGCTGCTAGTTTACCTGAACAATCAACCACAGTGAGTAGCAAACACAACTGCCCAGGGCTAAAAGGGCACCAAAAACTAGATTATGACCACCTTGAAGATTTTGTGTCTGTCCATCTGGCTGATGATGCGTTGTAGTTATCTCAAGAAGGTTTATGTTTGTATTCCAAAGATTCAACTCCGGACCTTTGTAGAATGTGAGAAGCATTGCTCCACTTAGGCCTATTATAGTGCCGAAAACCTTTGCCTTACCTGCGGATGTATTCCAACCTAGTCTCTCTAACCTGAATATATGTACAAGAAACACGACTAACCAATTGGTGCTGAACATGTAGCACAAAAGTTGCACAAAATTAATATGAAACTAGTAAAATTAACATACTCTATGTGTGTGCGTGAAATTATTTATGAATTATAACATTATTGTGTAATTTAAGATATAGAATATACTTAAAATAATAAAATAAAAAATAAAAACATTGAAAGTAAGAAAATTAAAAGGAGAATATAAATATAAAAAAAAAACTAAAAGAAAAGGGAGAGATAAAGGATTAAAAAAAATAAAAAAAATTAAAATAAGAATAAGCATGCAATTTTACATTGAAAAACTAAATTGGGCATAAATGTGTTTTTTTACGTTATGCAATCAAAAGAGTGTCAAAACACTTAATAATACATTGCACTTAATAATACAGTATCAGTTACCTTAAGCAGATGGCTATAACAAATGTAATAGCTGGAATAAGATTGGTTATGGCCGACGCAAAAGTTGCAGAGGTCAGAGCCAAACTTTTCAAGTACAAATTTTGCCCCAACGATCCCCTGTAATCAAGAACTTTCATCAATTCAACGACAGTCATGGTAATTAATCACAATCATGTTGACTAAGACAAATTTCATACTAATTTCTTTGATTAATAATCAAATCTTACATTATAAGCTATCCCATGAGGCCAAAACTAGTTAATTACATCCATACAGTTGACTTGAACTGTAACGGTTTGCTCTATGTCATATTGTAACGTATGATAAAAAACAAAAACAAAAGAGATACAAATTGACAGTATAATTTAGAGCAAATCACTTCTATATTTGTCCGACATGACATGACATGCCATAAAAGTAAGTGACAATGTTAGTCCCCTAACTACAAACTCATACCGACCAAAATCTTTTTGGCCTTAACTTGAGTTTCTAGCCTAAATCGGTTAGAGAGCAAGACACTCTTGCTACACATGAACCAAACGTCCCTATTTGTCAAATTTCTGATTTTGTCGCGAGCTCCTCGTCATGATGCTAGAAAAATCAACAATGAAGATTTATTATGAAACTTGGATTTGACGTCAATTGCACTTCATAAACGTCTTAGGTTCTGTTGATTTCTCTGATAAAAACAGTGTTAACCATCCTGCAGATTTAATGATAAGATAACTGCTCCTAAAAATCTGCAACACCTATAGATACTTGATTAGACACTTTCATGGTACAGTACATTAAAACCTCCTTCCAGCTTCCCTGGCCACATTGATATGGATATCTCCAAGGACCCTTATTTAAAAGGATAAAAAAGATCATAAAAAAAACTTAAATGTCTTCATTATCGATCAATACTTTCCATGAAAAATGCCTTCAAGAATGTCCACTAAATCCGCTGAAGATGGTAAGAAGAATCCTTCAATTCTCGACAACTTTAATATGGTAAGTTTTCTCTGACTTCAATACAATGCAATTCAACATAGAACTTTAATAATTTCATTTTTCAAAATTGCCAAATTGTTCGGTTAACTCCAAAAATTCGGAAATAAGACTCCTGGCAACCAAGAATTCTCAAATATGGTAAGGTAAATACGACTTATAACAATTAATGCCAAGCCAGCCATTCATGTCATGAAAAGGCTTGTGTCTAATAATCATAACACTAAACACCTTAGCCCTAACACATATATCCTAGAACTTGAAAAAATCTAACAATGTAGCCAATACTCAAGCAAATTAAAAGGCAGAAGAGGTCTTCTTTACGGTTAACTAATAGATCAACCTCAAGAATATTCGAACTTCAAATAATATATCATTTCATCACGGAAATCCTAAGTTACGGATGCAAGATTGAAAACAAACCAAGTCACTATTAAATGCTGGTAACCAATTGTCCGTACAGATTGCGATAGTTAACAAGATTTGCTGGTGGAATTGACTGATTGTCACATAAAGCCTTAATAAAGGTAAAATTTTGGAAGGCCAACAAACTTCAACTGCAATTCACACAAATTTAGTAAAGTTTGTGAGTCAGTACTTTTGATCCTCCACAAAACTTCTTCGTTTATCCTTTCCAGAAATAGAACATTTTCATAGAAATCAAAGTCTAAGCTATCTTCTTCATCACAGTGAGAAAAAAGAAGGGTGGAGCGTTGTCTGGAGAACTTACCCCAACAAACCACAAAGGAATCCGTGGAAGACTATCTTCCTTGTTAACTTCGGCCTCTTTTTCCTAATATATCAAGTAACAAAAGAATTCAGACTTTCAAGAAAAATATAGCGATAATATGAAAGTAGATTTGGGATTAACTTCGACGTTAAGAAAGGAAAAAATAGATAAGTAACGCAAAAATTACATGAAAACTGCATGCAAAAATATTTATGGAACCGAAGGAGATAAAATTGTCGTTAAACGATGAAGCCCACAACTAATATCCACAAGAACGATCATAATTTTGTTCTTTGATGTTCTCGATCATGAGTTAAAGAAACATGCAATTAATCAGAAAAGCAAAAGGACAAAAAATTAAAAGAATATCCAACCTCTCTGCAAAATATGCAACGGGTACAATGAAAGCAGCGCCAAACAGAAATCTGTAGCCCACCAAAACGGAGAGAGACATGCCATCGTTGGCAGCTAATTTGTAGCCGATGTTGACAAGGGCCAATATGGCTTGAACCAAAACCATAATCAGAGCTGGCTTCAACCCACATAGATTATGGCATATCTTCGCCCAAGAACCCATCTCTCTCTCCTTTCTAATGCATGTATTTATGGATCTCTGCTCAAAACTGCAAATTGGTCGGAGATTACCCGCGTCTGTCAGCTGCAAATTAAACCCGCAAGAAAAAGAGAGAATGCGAGAGAGAGAGAGAGAGAGAGAGACGTGGCCGGTGGCGCGGAGAATGAAGAAGTGCTCTCTTCCTATGTTCTTGGCATCTTGCTTTTCAATCAAGAAAAAATTTCAAAATAAGTCGATATGCATTAATTTATATTGTATACTACTTATTTAGAGTGCGTAACAAGACTGTCTTCATTCACACATTTATATTTTTTAAGTTAATAACGATAATGATAAAGTTCTTTTCTTTTTTCGTTGATTCAAACTTGAATATCCTCGGAAATATTACGAGTGTGCCTAAATTTAAATTTGAGTTTTGAACATTTTCAACTCTAATTCATTACTTAATTAAAATTAAATTGAGTCAAATTTGATTAGTTGACAAACTCAAAATTACAACTTGAACTCAACTCAGTCACACTCATAATTTTTTTTCTATTTTCCCCTATTTTTCTATTATTTTTCAAATTTTGTTTTATCAATTTATCCTTTTATATATACATATAAACAAACATAAATTTTAATCAATTTATACTAAAAACAAATAAATAAAATAAAATATTTCACTCATCTATGTCCTAAGCATTCACGCTCAATTATGGATACATTGTGGAAGAGAAATTCCATTCCAAAATGTTTTTAGATGGTAGGAAAGAAAGTGAGTTCCGCAATGTGAGTCCCAGTATTCCCAAACGTTTACTTTTAAATATGAGATTAAAATTTATTGAGATTCTTTTATAAAATTATTTAATCACATTTGATATATGTGATTAATTATCTTTCATTTTAATTATTTTGTACCAAGTTTGACACTAATCAAAAGCTTTTATAATTAGACTTAATAATGAGATTAAAACTCATTGTGATTATTTTGAAAAATTATTTAATCATATGTAATGTATGTGATTAATTATCCTTCATTTTGATTATTTTGTATCAAGTTTGACACTAATAAAGAGTTTTTATTCATTGTAAATAGCATATAATTAGACTTAATAAATTAATTCATTCAACTTAATTATTCAAAGTAAAAATAGTCTTACTATAAACCCACGTAAAAACTATCATTTGAACGTAAATGTGGCTAGACCAAACTGCCCATAATATATTTATATTCTCTTTTCTCCTATATATTTCTTTTTCATTTTCTCACCCAATCAGAATTTGATTTCTTATAATTCTTTTTATTTACTTTTCCTACTAATCTTCTTTCCCTCTATGTCATTTTATTATATAAATATCTAATAAATTTTTATATTTTCAACAATTTATTTTTATTTGCAAAATTTAGTTAATATATAACTCTTATTAGATAATAAATTTAAAATAAAATATATATGCCATATAATTTAAAATAATTTATATCACAATATATATATATATATATATATATATATAGTGTGCCTTTACCGCTAGTAAACAGTGCAATGTAATGCAGATGATAATCAACCTTGAATTTATTTAAGAGAAAGGAAGAGGGAGAGTTTGGAATTTCTTGGACTCTTTCATCACCAGTTAAACTCTCTTCTGAACAGCTTTCTCACGTCTGTACTAAATAGTGAAAATAATTTAAAGTGTATTAATTAGTAAATAGTACTAATTATATCTGTTTAGAATGAGGTTTATAGTATTTTAAAAATTGACATGTATGTATATAAATATCTGAGTCTATATTCGCATAATGGTAAAGCAAAAAAACAACAAAAAGAAACTGCTGTCACTTGGAAGAAGTGAGAGTGTAAATAATTTTCACGACGTGTGTGTATATCATATATTATTGAAAATAAAGCCTAAAATAATCATAGACAATTTTTTTTCACTACCATCAAGTATCTGTATTAAATGGTGGGGCAGTGGGACATAGGAATGTCATTAGACCAAATCACTTTATTCAGGGATTAAACTCAACAATGTATATGCATCTTATCAAACTCGCAATCTAAATTTGAAAAAATATTTGAATTCAATATTATTGCTTGATTGTAGATCGAGTTTGAATTCAACAACTACAAAATTAAGTTAAAACAAATTTAAGTTATTATTGAGCTAAAATTCAACTCTTTAACACTCTTCACAAGACTTCGGCCATCCCAAAATACTTAATTCAAGGTGCACCTTAGGGTCAGACTCATACAAGAAAAACTTCACACGTAAGCTTAAACCCAAGTGGGCATATGATAATTTTTTCAATTTCGCATACCAAAATACTCAATTTAGATGCTCTTAAAGGCTACACTCGTGCACGCGAAAAAATTCACGCAAAAGTTTTCAACCCAAGTTGGCTTATGAAAAATTTTTTACTTTCAAATTTTGAGTTTTTAATAAATTCTAAAACGGATTGGTATGCAGATTTTACAAAATATTTAATGCTTTCGAATGTCGCCCGAATAATTTTGCCATTTTTCTACCCCAAGCCTTAATACATAAAATTATTGAAAGTTCATCTGACAAGCAAAGGTTCGCAACAAGGTTAAAATATTACATTGGAGGCTAAGCAAAAATGTGATTCCATCCATTGTGAACAGTGGTCAACAGAATAAAATGGAAACCGAGAAGTCTGAGCCCTTTCCAAGCTATCGTGGCCAATAATGTCATGGTGGGAAATATTGGAAAAATGTTGAAATTTCGTCTCTCACATTGAATGACAACTATCATTGTCTCATTCCTTCATTGCCACAGTCTCTCTTGTTCTGCTTTTGCTTCTACCGGCCCATTTGGGTTTATTTTATTTACACCATCCTGTCTAGTGCAAATATAAATTTTCCACGTCTCGTACAAATATAATTCTCTTTGTGTTGCTACAGGATTTTTTTTAGTTGTTGATTCTTGATCTTCCTAAATTTATTGGGAAGAAGACTTATTTAATCTTAGGAGAATATTTCAAATTGTTAAAATAGTTTTTTAAAAAACAGTGTTTAATTGACACGAGTTAAGCCTTATTTTACATTTTTTGTTACTTCCGATCAATCAATCCTGCCAATTTTCCCCTGCAACCTTGAGTAATTATGGCGTCTCTCAATACCCCTCCCATGTCTATTGTTACATAAACCCTACTAGAAACAACTTCAACTTCACTTCTTGTTGCACTACTCTTTGCCAAATCCTTGTCTAAAATTGAAATTTTTGTCAATAAAAACTTCAAAAGATGGAAAAAAAACAAGTCTATTCCCTATTAGACATGCATACAGTTGCATGCGTCTTGACAACACCACACCCCACTTGCAAATAAGGTTTGTCGACATACCTTATTACAAACCTTATTGAATGACCTCTTTCATGGGTACTGTAATTACAAGGAGGCCAAAACCATTTGGGAAGCCCTAATTTCAATCGGCGATGCCACAACATAAAATTTTTTCATTAAAAAATATTATCAATGTCAAATGATGGCACGAAAAAGACTCGAAGGCTCGAATTTTAGAGTATCAAAAATTGCTCAAGAATTGAAAAATTAGGGCATCATCCTACCAAAAAAATTTGCAACTAGAATTGGAAAGGTGCCAAAATTGTAGTCTGATTAGAAGAACAACCTCAAACATAAGTGGTAAATATAAACTGTGGAGGAGATTATCAAGCACATAGTGATTGAAGATTGGCAAAAGCAGCCAAAGCAAAGGAAATGTTAAGGAAAGCTAACTTTTTGTAAAATGATAATGACGTGTACACAAATAAGTCTTGAAGTTACAAGTCCAATAAATCCAACTTCAAAAAAAAAGTAAGGTTGTTGTTTTGCTTGTAAAAACCAAGTCGCCACGCATATTAGTGCAAATTTAAGAAGAGACTTAACAAAGCACATGGTAATACTCTTGAGGCAAATTTTGGCGATGAGAGACGAAATTATTGCTACAATCATCTCTCGAGTGAACATTGTAGCATATGTTAAGGAATTGGTAATAAATTCTACTGCTACTCAGCACATATGTGCAAATTAAAAAGTATTTTCCTCCTATACTCTTATTAAGGAATGAGGAGGAGGTATTTAATTTTGGAGATTCTAAAACTGTCAAAGTACTAGGTAAGGCAAAGTTCTCTTGAAATTAACTTATAAAAAAATCTTAGCCTTTATGATGTGTTATATGTTCCAAACATATGAGAAAACTTAATTTCTATAGCTCTGTTTAGCAAAGTTAAATCGAAAGTATCATTCAAACTTTTCAAGATCATAATAATAGAATATTTTATTTGTGAAAAAGGACTATTGTAATTAAAGACCTATTGCACTTACTCTCTCCAATGTAATTAATGAAAACTCTTCTTATGCTTTAAAAAAATGTTCCTAACAAAAATAATAAATCAAGCCCAAAAAATTAATAAAAATATTTGAAGATTTCTTGATTTTTCAATGTGGATAATAAAATCTTTTAAAATATTCAACATTTTTTTAACAATTACCCACATATTTCAAAAGATTTTAAACTAAAAGATTTTGATTAGGGTAGAAGAAATGTTGTTGGATGTGATCTCAATGCAATGGATTTGGGATTGATCAAAATATGAATTAAATTTAGATCAATGCAACTTAACTTACAGATTTGTTGATAGAACAATGTCCTATGAATCATTAACTATTATTGTAAGACAAATGTCTTATCAATCATATTGATAACTTACAATTTGTTATTCAATGTAGCTTTGTGTATTATAGTCATGCGCCTGTCTAGTTATTCATAAAAGATTGAATCAATTAGACCAAAGGTCGAATAGAGCGGCTACTCTCCACTCTCATATAGGTGAATTTATTAGGTATGTATTGCCTTAAATACATCATTTATAAGGATTATGAATTCATTAAGAATCTTAGTGTCTTAGCTCACAAATATTTGCAACGCAAATGGGACTCATATATTGGATGTTTTAGGGTAAATATTGACTTTGTTCTTACCTATATAAACTTACTTCATGAAATCTCCAATCACATAGATTGAATTTCCATCTTTTATTGACCTTCTATTAGCCTATAATGATATTATTATATTTTTGAGTTCATATATGTGCATGACATATATGTAGATGGTCCAAGAGACAAAATTAGACATAAAATATAAGAAATGTGATTATTTTGCATTGTTAATATTATTTGTGTAAATTCTAATTTATACTTGTAGGTGAACTTCAATTGAGAAGGCTTCTCATAAGTTATTATATAACTTTATTGATATAATTAATTTTCTGTGGAAGGTCATTTAAAATGTAAGTCATATGCATGACACAACAAAGTAAAGAAATTGAAAATTAAATTTAAAGGCATTGTAATACATTACATGAGACAAAAAGATGTTTGAGGAACTAGCTTTGAGGAACTAGCTCTGAGGAACTAGCACTAAGAATGAGGCTAGTTCCTATATCATAAGAGGGACTAATGTCATGGCTAGATCTATATCATTAAAAAAATGGACTAATGCTCACATAGTAGTTACCTCCAAACAAATATTTGAGAGATACTATTTTGGTATTCTATGTAATTTCATAGTATTAGAAGAATACAATGATGCAAATTAGATATCTATTCCAAATGAGAGAATATCCACTAGTGATTAAAAATTTAAAGGACGTGCAATGGTATAGAAATTAATCAAATAAACAATTATGTTAAATCCACCGTGAAATCAAAATGTATAATACTGGAGTTGGGTAATTTTAAGGCTAATTGAATAAGATATCTCTTATTTAATATTCTCTTGACTAAAGATTTAAAATGCCTCTTATGTATTTTGTGATGCGACAGCTTTTGTTGCTAAAATATATTAAGATATGATGTCATATTAAAAAACATATTTTCTTTAAAAATAGAATAATTTCTATTAACAATCACTTATCTTCAAACAATTATAAAATTATCTTTTCCAATGGGCACACTTCTTCAAATGGTGTCTTATGCAACATGAAAATTGAGGCTATCTGATTTAAGATGTATATGAGAAAGAACAATGATTGTTTCATCTTTTCTTTCATTATTTTTTGATTATTTTTCCTATTTTCTTTCTTCCTTTGTTGGGTGATTCAATAATTTATCAATTCCTAAGTTTTTTTTCTTTTGAATAGATGAAGGCTTATTTAATCATGAAAATATATTTCATGTCGTCAAAATATTTTTTAAGAATAGTGTAAATTGCTGCAGCCATTAAATCCATGTTGATTTTGTAATTGTTTCCCCAATAGGGAAGAGAAGCAAAGGATTGGATATAATTAGCAGATAGGAATTTGGAAAGTGAATTCATATTTCTTGATTATAGCATGGAGTTTGTAGAACCACCAAAATTAGAAACTATCTAATTGTAAAAGTAAAGAACCAATGACCATCATTTATGCACATAAGGAACTATGATGGGAGCATAAGTGTACATTGAAGGAGAAAGGCATCATTCTGGGCTACATACAAGAAACTACATTTATTTATTTATTAATAATGCGTAACAAAATTTGTTCTATTTATATATTTATTTTTTGTAAGTTAATAATGATAATGATAACATTATTTTTTCTTTGTTAGTTGACTTGAGCATAATTAAATTGAAACTTGTAATTGAATTTAAACTCGAACTTTGAAAATTATTTTGAACTTGAACTCACTGTTTGATTCAATTTTTAATGCGAATTTGAACTCTAAAAAGTTAAGTCAAGTTGAATTCAATTAGCCGTCAGAGCTTAAGTAGCTCGGCTTAATCATAATCCTATTTCCTTTTCACAATTTTCCTTTCTTTTCTTTTTTAAATTATGTTAAATTATTTTATTCTTAAATACATATAAAAATAAATATAAATGTAAATTAATTTATACAACGAACAAAATAATTTAAATAAAATTTTAATTTATATCAAATTTGCAAATATTACTAAGCATAATATATATTGTCTGTTACTGTATTGAAATTGAGAAATTCAGATAAAAAACTGTAATTTGAACGTAAATGATACTAGACCAGACCGCCGCAACATTATTAAGATTTTAGCCTTTTAACCTTTTTATATTTTTCATTTTTTATCCTTCTCCACTAAGATTTAATTTACTATAATTCTTTTTATTTTGTTTCATTACTAAACTTCTTTTCTCCTATCTCATTTTATTATATAAATTTCTAATAATTTTTTTAAGTTTAATTTTTTATTTTTATTATCAAAACTAATTGGATATATAATAATTTATATTTTATTATCACTAATATATAATTCTTATTAGATAAGAAATTACAAAATAAAATGTATATACAATGTAACTTAATATATTTATGTGGCATAGCATATAGTCACGAAACGATAAATTAAAATTTACATAATACATATACATAAAGAGAATGCACTATGTTTGAATCTAAATTTACATCCATTTAAGTCATTTTTTCTAAACATCCCAATGTCAAAATATCACTTTTAATCTCTTTTTCCATCCTATATTTACACTATTTTTAATTTCTCATGTCAAATTTTTATCTTTTAAAATTTGGATCCAAATTTAACTAAGAGGGAGAGTTTCATCACCACGTAGTTAAACCGCCCTCTCACAGATTTCCTACATCTGTACTAAATAACGAAAACCATTTAAAGTACATTCTATAGTAAATAGTACTAATCATATCTTGTTTACAAATGTTTTTTCAATGGTTTTAAATTGAAATGTATATATATAAATATATATGAGTCAATATTCACATAATAATAAAGCAAAAAACAATAAAAAGAAACGAGTTTTATCGGAAAAGTGTACGTGCAAATAATTGTCATGACTCGCACACATATAAATCTCATATATTATTGAAAATAAAGCCTAAAAAATATAAACATAGACTTTCGCAAAAAATGGAGAAGGTAATAAAAAGGGAAAAAATAGTCCGACTCGTGATTCATTCACAAGTTTCTTTAGCAGCGCCATACAATTTTCCAGTGCCAAATTTAACTTTCTTTTATTATCATCAAGTATTTATATTAAATGTTGGGAGAGTGGGATTGAGGGGTGTTGATAAACCAAAGTAATTCATTCAAATCGGCTAAACTCAAAACTATATGTATCTGATCAACCCTGTAATTGAAATTAGAATTTTTTTCGAATTTAATCTAATGACTTGATTTTTAAATTGAGTTTGACTATTACAAAATTAAGTTAAAGTAAACCTGAATAGTTATTAAACCCAAGTTATTGCTTGAATTCAATTTGTTAACGATCTTAGTGAGACTTCAGTCCATCCCAAAGCACTCAACTGCAGGTTCTCTTAAGGCCTGATTCGTACCCAAAAAAAGAGGAAAGAAAAGAAAAGAAAAGAAAAAGATTTCACACGAAAGCTTCTACCCAAGTGAGTAAATAATTAATTTTTTTATCTTCACCAGTTTTTTTATACCAATATTCGTTATCCATCATTAATGTAATCTTCATTTACATTACTGATTATATTACTTGTAATAGCAAAAATGTCAATTGACCAGTTTTTGCCGTATGTTACTGAATTCTATTTTTTTTTTCCCAGAAAAATTGAGCTCTTAATAAATTAAAAAACGAGGGCGAAACCCAAAATGCGTACCACGTTATGAGAGCATGTCCCTCGGTAAAACAAGTTTGGACCTTTCCATGGGCAATATTGTCATTATGGGGAAGAGATGCAAATGATTGGATGCAATCGGCACATAAGATTTGGAAAGTGAATGTATTATTTCTCGATTATAACATTGAGCCTTGCGGAACCATTAAAATTGAAAAATCATGGGTCATTAAGGTCAACAGCCAACGCCCATTATTCGTTGGAGCTAAGGGACCCTGACATGAGGTTCAAGTAGGGTGCAGTACGAGTCAAGTTGGCTCATGGGCCTAGGAGGTAATTCAATATAGTTCAAGTTTGAATTTTTTTTTTTATTTTCATTATTATTTTCTTTGTTGAATAGTATGTGAGTCGTTCGAGAGCTTTCTTTATTTTAATTATTTATGTTTTCATTTTTGTATAAATTACAATATATTAATATTTATTCAAATGATACATTTAATTAGCAATAATATATTAATTTATAGTAATTATTTTGTTTATAATTTTATCTACATGTATATAATGAATTAAAGTTTAATTTGAATAAATATATTTTGAAATTTTAAATTATAAAATCCTTTATAAAATTTTTTAA
Source organism: Avicennia marina (assembly GCA_019155195.1). Taxonomy (NCBI): domain Eukaryota; kingdom Viridiplantae; phylum Streptophyta; class Magnoliopsida; order Lamiales; family Acanthaceae; genus Avicennia; species Avicennia marina. Next base: position 2,247,831 of record JACDXK010000032.1, read on the forward strand.
AATATCCAAAATTTTAGTTTTGATTTTAAAAAATATAAGAAAGTACATTAACATACTTATAATTTCTAAATGATGTTGGGATATTGTAAATTAATATAATTCTGCATAGTTTATTAACTTATTTGTATATTGCATTTCACTTGTAAATAAATAAAATGTTAGGATTTAATTATAATATATATTTTAGTAATATAAACTTATAAAGTTTTCATATAAAATTTGTAATGTACATAATTATAAATATACAAAAAATGATAAATAATTTATATGAAATTTTATTATGCGTCTTTAGAATTATTTTATTGTATATTAATACACACACACAATATGTTAAATCCTAATTTTGGTGAAGAGTTTTCAGCTTATATTTTACGAAATTTTAGAAGAAAATTTGAGAACATATTTAATTCATATATGTGATATAAATATAGCTTGCCTCGTCAAATGATACAAATAAAATATATTTCAAAAATTTTAGTTAAAATTATAAAAATAAATATAACTCAATGAAAATATTAGTGAAACTTTACAAAAATCTGATCAAAATAATAAATATATATTGTTTATAAATATTATTTAGATTCAAAAAAATATAATTTCAACTTATACAAATTTTTAGATAAATTAAAATTCTATCATCGTTGAATAATTTATGAATGATCATAAAAAAAAAAAACTATTTTTATCAAGTTATTAAAATATTTCAAATATGCAATGAAGAAACTTGAACAAACAACATTTTTTAAAATTGTTGTACTATGTTATAAAGTTTATGCTATGTTCCAAAATTTATCATCGATGTTCACTTTTCAAATTATTTTAAAATATTATTTCATTTTAAATATTTATATTGAAATTATCCTCGTAGTTAAATTTAGTTGAAATGATATATTTTTAAATATTTTATTATTTTTTGATTATATTATTATAAAAATAATTAAATTAAATGATATATAATAGAGTTTAAAAAATTAAATAAATTGATTCAAATTCGAACTCAACCCAAATTTAACACTTCCATTTCAAGTTCAAGATTAATCTCAATTTTTGAACTGTATGAGCTCGTGCTCATATTCAAGCTTAAAAAAATTAAAAATACTTCACTTGATCTTGGTCTTGGCTCATTTACATCCTTATGCTCAAGCCACTTTTGCTCTAAAGGAAAAGTCCTACCCAATGTGTTTAGCGAAGCCCAGCAGGCACCATTTAGAGGAGAGACAAAGGTCAACTTTGGCAGTGGAGCCACGTTTTCATTCTAGTGAGTGGTAGAGAATAATTGGAGCCTCTTTTTGAAGTTGAGAATTATGGATAGGCAAACAAATAAAGGGTAGAATTTGAGAGTTGTTGGAATTCTTACGTTTGTGTAGAAGGTGTTTATTGTGTATGAATTAGACAAATAGAATCACTCAAACAAGTTTCGCATCATGAATCTTGTATGGCACCTATTCATACCAAGATAAATACGAACAAAAACACAAAGAAATGAAAAGATATCAAATTCAATTTCTTTGTACTGTATTTGAACCGAATCTTGTCTATTCCATTTTAGATATTTTGTTTAATAATTTAAGAAATTTTACGTATCTATTTTTTAGATGGGGTATATTTTGTTAGGATAAATATTATGATCCAAATTCGAAATCAATACGAAGAAATGATTCATTGAAATAACAAGTCACCATTTATATCAACACATTTGAAATCATCAGATGTTTGGGAGTTCCTCTACTTAATACTTTTCCTTCTTCTTCTTGTTGGATATCTCGTTCATACAAATTTTCTTTTTGTTTTCTTGAGTCTCTAGTAAATTACAAACAAAGTTTAAAAAGGTCAAATCTTTCATAATTTTATCATTTATAATTGAGTTGAGAAATCTTGGATTGATATTCTACATCTCCATCGAATTATTAAAGAATCTATTTTTAGTTGTTTTGAAATAATTAGAAGATTCTCTAAAAATAATATGGGCTTCTAGTAACAGCATGAAATATAACATTTGTGCAAATAGATAGGATAGGATAGTGAAAATATAAGGAATTAGTATGGAGATAGGGTAAGAAAAATATTGAGTTGGTAAAAAAATTAGAAATTTTCATAAAATAATACAAACGAGTCCATAATTTAGGAAGTGCAATGTCAAACGAATGATTCTCTGATAGTAAAATTGACATTTTAAGGAACCAATCGAAACCTTTTGGACCCGATTTCTTCTTTTCTCTTTAAAATCAGTGAAGCCCAAGATAAAGCATGGGGACTTGTTAATATAAGAAATGTGTCCAACTCGTGATAATGAAATATATCAGTCCAACGCAGGATGGGCAGACATGATTATTAAGGTAGCAGTGTTTAAATAATGCATGCAGCATTATAAATTACCTCACAGAACAAATATATATTCGGGCATTGATAGAGGGATTTGGTGGGACTTTTCTTTATGAGCTTTCAAACGCCGTTATGTTTGAAATTAGATTGTAATCAAGTTGAGTTTGTGCAGCTATTTAAATTTAATAATTACTCAATCCTATTTGATTTAATTCTGTGAAGTAACAGTTCAAATTTAAATTTAAGTCAAACTACAATATACAATTATATAAAAAAAATTAAATATTCAAATTCGAATTGAATTAAATAGTACAAGATTTTTTAATTTAGTTAAATTTAAGTCAAATACATGATCTGTTGAAACCCTTTTTAAAAAACCTGCTTCATGGCCTCAAACTAATCACAAGTGGAATAGTGGAGATCCTAATTTTGACTATTTGTTGTTGTTGTGTGTTTACCGTGTGAATTTATTATTATTATTATTTTTTTTTTTTTGGGTATGTAGTATTTGTAAAGGAGAAAAATATATATTTCCCCACCTTTGATAAACTCAGTATGTTTTAGTTTATCTATTATTTTAAGTTAACTACACCAACTTTCTCCATAAATAAACATAATTATAAATTATACCTTTTGTCTTTTAATATCACTAAAACTTTCGTCTACGTTTGATATTTTTATATTTTTATTTTTTTATTAGAATTTTGAATAAAAATTAGTAATATTATCAAAATTTTAATTATTTTTTCAATTTATATTTGATCTTTATTTTTGAATTTTTAATTTATTTTTATGGACGATGATACCCTAACAAAATGTCAAATCTAAAGATATTTTGTTTATAAAAAAAATTAAACAAATAAACTATAATTATTAGTATTTAAACTTTTTTAATTATTTTAATCAAAAGCAAAAATTTAGGTACTATAAAAGAAAAATTAGTTCATTTTTTTTATAATATCATCAATTCCTATCCAAAACTCTAATAGAAAAAAAAAATGATGTAAAGATTTCAAATACCAAAAAGAGTGTTTTTATAATATTAAAAAGAAGAAAAATACAACTTGTAATTATGCAAACTTACATGATATATTAATGCAATTTGGCCTAGTATTTTTTATCTGGAATATATTATCTATAAGTAAAATAATTTTATTACATCGTGTGAATTCAATACGTAAGAATAACAAATAATTACATATTCGGAGCGTGGCATTGTAACAACACTTCAAACGACCGTATTTGGCGGCGTAAATGCCAGTTTGGATAAGCAATTATTTATATGGCCGCAGTACACATCGTCGACGTTTCTTTTTCCAAAAGGCAGAAAGAGAAAATTAAGCACAGCCGTTCAAGTTTCAGAACCCCACACACCATTCACATCCATTTTCTTTCCCTAGTTAATAATAAATAAAAAGGGACAAAATGAAAAAAAATTGGAGAAAAGGTGTTCAAAAGACCTCCCATTTCTTGCCAATTAGAACTCGGCAATCAAATTAAGTTTATTGTATAATAATATAATTTTAACATTTATTATTCAAAATAGTTTGTAACGTGGTGAGAGTGAGTAATTATGAGCTATGCACAGTAATATCAATAGTATTTTTAGCTATATATTTTTAAATATTTTTATTTTAAAAATTATATAAAAATTAAAAAAATAATAATAAAATATATTTTTAAAATATGCATAATTATAGAACAAGCATATTCATTAACTCCAGTGGAAAGCAAAGACTTGGTTACTGAACTGTCAACTCCTCTTGACTTTATCAATGCAGCCAAAGGAAAAGGGAAAAACCTCAGAATATGTTGGATGGTTGCTGTCTTCCAATATGATTCTCCTCTATGCAAGAAATATATAAATAATTGTTACATAGTATAGATGGGAAAAATGAAATTAAAGTTATTCGAATATTCATCGTCGCTTGTTGGGAATGAAAATTAAATTAATATCAAGTTAAAAAAGTTGAAGACATAAAAAGGTTATATACCTCATAATTAATTGTATATAAAATGGATTTTTCAGAGCTAGTGTATGACCACATAATTTTTAGTATGTGGGACTCAAGTTTTTGTAATTTAAGAATATTGCTAGTCTACTTTTAGATTGTAACTCTTGTTGTAGTTTTTTTTTTTTTTTTTTTTTTTGTGTGTGCTTGCATGTGTGTGTGTGTGTGTGTGTGTGTGTGTGAAATATTACAATTGTGAAGCACAATGATTAGTGATAAATCACAATATATGGATATATGTAACAAAATCTCAACTACGCGTTTAGTGCTCATCTTTTCTGAAATCTCAATTTATTATAATAGTCCTTTCCATTTTTGAGATACAGCACTATTATTTTTATACTTTTCCTTCTTCTTTATAAGTATTAGGTTGGTTTGATAGTTAACAAAAAATCTATGAGTGTTGCAATGAATGTTGAAAACACAATGCACAATAAAAATCAGAAAGTAAATGAGTTACAAAATTGTTAATATAGTTTAAAGTAATTACTCTTACATTTGCGAGACTTAACTTAGTAAAATGCTTCCACTAAATAAAATTAGTAATGAAATAATCAACAAAATCTCTTACTCATCTAATTATTCTAATCCAAGATTCTTAATTTATTGACAATATAATTTACCCAACAATATTTATTTAGCCTACGCTTGGATCAATATTGTGTCTGAATTTCCTTGACATTTTGCCTGACACCTTTATACTTTTAAAACTTCAAATCAACTCTTATTTATCTTACAAACTAAATGACTCAAATACATAAAGAAAAACCTCAGACTCTTTTTAAAATCTCACTTAGTTTTTCTCCCTACACCATCCAAAGTTCATCAACCTTGTATTTAAAGGCCTTTATGTAGAAGTTCCAATCAAAGTTGGCTTCTATATAGTACTTATCCAACCTCCAATATTTCGGGCAAATTCTTATCTGTTTGTCTAAAAAAGTCAACAATAGCCCAGCATAAACTGAGCTAGACTCTTATCCATCTTTATTTACATCTCTTCAAATGTTTCAAGACTCTTCAATTGCAATCTCCTAATAAAATCAAATTCCTCAAATGCTTTTTCAAGTAGTTTGGTCACTATAAAAGTTGACAAGTTAGAATTCTTTCAAGTTTGTACTTGTTGTAAACAATATGTCAACACTTAACTAACATGCTAACAGTATCTCCTTTTAGCACATTGTGGCACAAAATCTATTTCCTAACTTGTTTTCAACATAATGAATAACAAAAAAATTGACCAAACTTTCAAACACTACTTTTTATTCATTTGGCTGATTACATTGTATATCATTTATGTTTAAGTACATTCAGTTTATTATAAGCTAAATGGTAGATACAAAAAATAAGTTATTGTTTTCAACAATCACTCAAAGCAATTCTTAAACAACAATGAATTCTTCCATTCCTTTAATTCCTACATACTTCAACAATGCTTCAACGGTAAGAAAATATCAAGTATCTCCAAAAATATCAAGTACATTCATCAAAGTCATCTAAGAGTAGTAGTTCATCAAGCAAAGTCCATAGCATGCATAAATAGCACATCTCCACTTATAGACCACTAAAACATGTAGATTTAGCATTGAATTTTAGTGTTTTATCTATCATCTTCCATCATTCCCTTTGCATCCTTTCTTCCCCTTTATATTATAAATTTGCCAAAGGATAAACAAAAGTGGCAAGGCTATGACAACTTCATTCAGTTGAGGGACCAAACTAATTAATGGTTGGGTTGGTAGGTGTGTCCTTTTGTAGTAGTAGAACTTTTTCAGTTCTTTTAAGAGTGGCACGCAAGTTGACAAGCTACAACTCAACTTGCCTTTTTTGAACTTGAAGTGCTACTGTTTGCTAATTCAAATTTTTTTGAATGCTTGCTAAATTGTTGATTACATTCTCAATCTTGCCTTTGGATTCCTCAGTATAAACTTTCAGTTCCACCATGGGTTGTTCTAAGTCATCCACCTAGCCCAATTTCTCCAATTTCTTTTGGTAATATAGCACATCCACCATTTTCACTAGCTCTTTCTCCTTAAGCTGCACCTTAACTTTCCTTCTTTGACGCAATTTTAAGATAAGGTAAGGATATGGAATATACCGATAAAGGTCCAACTCTATATAGTTCTGCATTACTTGAAAAATTAACCACCCTAAGTTCATTGGTTGTTTGGTCCCAAGTTTATACAACAAAGTTGTCATGCTTTTTTTTTGTCTCCAATGTTGCGTTTGTGGTTGGCAACAAGTTTGTTGTACCTATTTTATACAACATAAAATATTTCAATGATAAACTTGAATATAATAAAGATGTTGCACTTGGAAGCCATTTATCCTATTTATAACCGGTCAATATGTAGGTCATCTCATCATGGTTGACTTTAAGGCCCATAGGGTACACCGAATTAAGGTTTCCTGTTTTCCACTTTAGACTCTTGTTGATAATAGATGGAGACTTGACCAATTGTCATCTAACGTAAACTTTGCAAAATCATCCTAAAGTCTTTACATTCACCTTGCTCATTATCTTAGCATAAAACTCATAGACTAAGTCAAGGTAGAAGACCTCAAACCTAGTTACCGCTTTGTGTATTCCAATGTCTTTCAAAACTTCCACAAACTCTTTTCTCACAAAGTTCTTGGAAAAAATAACTTTTTCTACTGTGAAATGCCTATGTTCAATATATTCAAATCTTTCTTAACCTTTTGAGGAATAAAGTCTCACATAATGGGCTTGATCAAGATCTAGCTCTCCAATACTTTGTTCTTCATCAGTTTCATCTTTCAATTCTGCCTTCTCCACCTTTATTCTTGGTTGAAGTCTTCTGTTGGATTCAAGAATATCAAATTTTCTTTTCTTAGGTTCAATAATAGTTGGAGTTATCTCAATAGAATGAGATTTAGCAAGTCTTGGAGTTGTTTCAACAATTGCAATTTTATCTCTCTCCTTCCTCTAGAACGGGTTCCATATCCTTCTAAGTTGGTGGTCCCTCTTCTTTAGCCTTAGGTTTAGTAATCCTTTCTTAAATGCCTTCATTTGGACCTTTTTCATCTGGTTGTTCTGCATAGTATTAACATTTTTGACCCCAGACATAACTTCTTCTAGCTTTAGTTTAGTTTTCGCCATTAATTCCTTCTTTTTGCCTTTTCCTTTGCAAGCTTCCCTTTTCTTGCTTCTTACCATTGATTTTGGGCTTCATTCCTCTAGTGGTGCTTCATTGCTTCTCGAACATCTTGATCAGGCATTTTTGGGAACACTACCTATAATGGCTCAATAGCTTCTTCTTAAATAGGGGGTTCCTATAGTGGTTGATTTTCTGTGGCAGTTTCCATTGGTTGAGGATCCACAACAATCCACTTTGCTAAGGCTTTCATTTTCTTCTCGTCATTTTTGTTCTCAGCAAGGGTTTTAGGTTGTTATAATAATTTTTAAGAAAAAGATCAAAAGGATAGTGATTTGATTATGAACAGATATAGCAAAGATTCTATTCTTAAAGACTTCCAAAATGATGGTTATAACAAAAATTTAAAAATCAAAATCTCATTAAAGGAGAGAAGTCAATGATTAGTGTTGAGAATTGTACTATCATCACAATGCACCTGAGAGATTCTGTGTCCTCTAATTATTTTTTGTCATTCCATGTTAGCTAACTAGACAAAGGCCTAGTTGGCATTTAAGGTATTCAAGCCTCAAAGCATTTGAACCTTTAGTGAATATTGTTAGCAATATACCTTGTAACACCAAATTAGCAATGAAGGATACTTGAGAGACATTAGTCGTAAATGTTATTATTATTAATTAATAAAATATTGATGCATATTTTATCAACATTTTAATAGTATTTTCATGTATGTAGATCTTATAAGGCATAAAGTATTGTATGTACCCATTTGATTGCATCAAGAGACTTTATTCATAAGGGGTTATGAATATAGATACAAGACTGTCTTAGTACACAATCATTAAAAATAATTCGCGAGTTATAGACACTCTAAAGAGCATTAGAGAATCGACACAACTTGCACACCTTGTACTTGTACAGTGAGTGTCATGACGTTCAGTATGAGATAATGAGAATACATATGTGAGAGTATGTTCTTAGAGAACGAGCATTCTGACAATGACTTGCAGAACGAAACAAATATTTAGAATTTACTCTTTATTATCAATATCATACTTCACGATTGTGTTAAGTATATGTGGATCTTAGACCTGTAACAAACATAGCTATCTTGTATGCATAACAGTCAATGTGTCATTAAGGAATTAAAAACCAAAATATTTATCTTGATATGGAATAAGGTTATAAGCCTAACATGCTATTGACTTGGTGCATATGGAGGCATGTGTATGTTTAATAAAAGAATTATCTCCTTAAAAGTGAATAAAGTGTTTATTCTATGCAATTGATACTCAACGAGACAAAAATTCTTAGCTAAGGTAATGTTTGATTTGGAAAAAAGCTTCCAATAGAAACATTAATCTCATGAAGTAATATCAACTAGTCATATGATCGAATTTGTAAGTTTGATTAAATATATTGCTCTCACTTTGTTGGAACAAAATAAGACAAAAGTTCTATACACTATGGTATTCACGATCAGGAATATTTATTGCGATCCATTCATGTCACTTTAGATGGACTACAATATGGGTCATGAGCCAGGTGTTATCTATATTATTTGAGTTATACTCGTTTTCAACTAAAGATAAATTTAGAGAATTACACACATAAGAATAGGGTAATGGCTTAAAGGCATTTAAAAAGTGGTGGTAATACGGCTTAAAAAGTCTTGTGGACGAAGTTTGATAAGTCTCACAGTGGATTTATTTTAGTTGCAATTAAATTGGATTAAATGGAATGATTTACTCCTCAATATGTTTATTAGTAATGAGATCATTAAAAATGTGATGAACCTTTAATTTAATTAATGGAGATTAATTAAATTAAAGAGACAAGATACAAAGAAATTATTTTGTACATATTATATTTATTAATAATGGGGATTATTAATTAAAAACATAATAAACCTTTAATTAAATTAAGGGGATTAATTAAATTGAAGGAAATAATTCAAATGGATTATGTTTAAAACCCAAATCTTAACCACAAAACAATCTCTCAAATTTCACACTACCAAGTATACTATTTAATAATATTTTTATCCAAATTCTAATTCAAAATTTCCTTCTTCTCATATATATATATAACTAATTATTTTTCAATCATTACACCTATTCACAATCAAATCAATACATATATATATATATATCACATATATACTCATATTTATTGTTGTTTATACCTTATAACGTAATCATTATTCCTATAAATTATCACATTACCTAATCATTACTATATATTTTATACAAATATTCAAACAAATTATATTATTCATCTCTTTAATACATTCTTTCTAAATATACTATGCATGTCAATACAACTTTTATTGAACATTATATCAAACAAAAACCCTTCTCCCAAAATATAGCTATAGAATTTTAATTATTAATTAGATTAATAATTAAAAGTTGATGGTTTTGAATTAATTTTAAGATCTCCATAGAGCCATTCTACAAGCCCTAGGAATCTTAATAATTAAAAGTGGACAGGTTTGAATAGTTGCCTTGCTCTATTCAACTGTGTTACTATTCATCCTTCACTTTGCATATAAGAGAAAATATTTACTAGTCTCCCTCACATATTTTCTCTCAATAATTCTCCAAAGAACAAAGATTTGTAAATTTTTACAAAAAAGTTCGTGAAAATTCATTGGAGAGCTTAGCCAACACCTTATTTGTGTGAAGAAACTAGAAGTCAAGACCTTATCGATGCTTTTGGATCATAAACATAAACTATATGAATTGTATTCCAAGTAATCATTTATGTAATTAGTCTATAATTTATGTTCACACATTTTATGCAAAGAAAGGTGGATTGGATTGAAAATTTTAATTTTGCTATGTTTTTTAGTTATTTTCGCAATTAAATTTGAAACATTTTGTATCCCAAATCCTATAAAACCTAACAAATTTATTGCCAATTGTATGTCTATTGCAATATAGTTGATGATAATCTCTGTCTTTCCACTAACTCATAAACAAAATGATGTCTAGTATCAATATGTTTAGATCGTGAGTGTTGAACCGGATTTTTGGACATGTTGATTGTACTATTTTTGTCACAAAGTACAATAAAGTCTTCTACTTTTACTCCATAATCCATTAACACTTGATGCATCCAAAGTAATTGTGCATGATAACTTTCTGCTGTAATGTATTCAGCTATAGCAATTGAAATAGATTTTGAATTCTACTTTGTACTATACTAAGATACTACATTATTGCCAATAAGGAAGCAACGTCCAATTGCACCTTTTCTATCATCCATGTTGCTAGTTCACTTTGCATCACAATAACAAATCAAATAAATATTAGAATTCTTTGAATACCACAAACCTAATTTGGTTACTCCATTTATATGGCAAATTATTCCTTTTATGATTGTTAGATGGCTTTCCTTTGGGTTGGCTTGATACATTGCATATAGTCCCATACTAAAGTATAAATTTAGTCTACTAGCTTTCAAATCAAGCTCCTATATAGACTCCCATCTACAGAATTGCTATGTTCATCTTTGTGAAGTTTTATAGATGTTAGTAGTGGTGTTTTAGCATGCCTAAAATTTTTAAGTCCAAATTCCTTAACTAAGTTCTTAGAATACTTGGTTTGTAAGAGAAATATTACATCATTTATTTATTTAACTTGTAAACTTAGAAAAATTTTTCAACTCATCTACGATACTCATCTCAAATACATCTTGTATATTTGAGACAAATTTCTTCAACATTGGAGGAGACGCCAATCCAATCATGATATTATCTATGTATACCTATGTGACAAGAACATCATTGTTTTGTCTTTGTACAAATAAAGTCTTGTCAACTCCCCCTCAAACATAGCCTTGTTGGACTAGAAATGTTCAACCGATCATACAAAGCATGATGTGCTTGCTTCAAACTATATAATGCCTTCTTCAAATTATAAACATGTTCGGATAGTGTGGATTAAAAAAAACCAATCGGCTTTCTACATTTCCAGATCTCATATGATAATTTCAACAAAGTGTTGCGACCATATCCTTAGTTTATTAGATAGCATGCTATGCTAATTACTTTAGCCCACAATTTTGTATTCATCTTCTTTGGGGGATAAGTATTCATATTGAAAACCATGTTGGGAATAATAGTTATTAAAGTATTAATTCTCAAACTTTTTAACATGGTTTGTTCAAATCCTCAAGATTCCTCCAATAACTTTCCTTGTTTCACTCTCTACCTGAATTCATAGCTTTTTAAAGGCTTGTAAGGTCTCTGATTTCTCCTTCAAAAAATCTACCTATATAAAACCTAACTAATCATCAATAAAAACAAAAATGTACTTATTGCCTCCAACACTAGTAAGTTCTGTTGGTGTCATCAGGTCTACATAAAGTAGCTCCAAAATTCTTAAAGTACTTAACTTTTGGAATGATTTATGTGATGACCTTCGCTATTCCCAATTGGCATGGTCCATAACACATTCATTGTTGATTCTGTCAGTGTTGACAATTTACAAACAACTTTGGTTTTCAAAAGTTTCAACAAGTCTTGATGGTTGATGTGTCCATGCCTCTTATGCCATTTTTTACTTTCCTTAATACTAGACTTTAAACAGACTATGGTGCTACTCGTAGTGCAACAGCTATCGTCTAATCTATTGCCAACAAGTACACAACAATTATCTTTGTTATATACCTGATATTGATCTTTAGTGAAATTTACAAATAGGTCTTGATCATATTGTTGAGTGGTACTCAATAAATTGGCTTTGGTATTCCAATCAATGTTGAGAGTGTCATTTCCAATTACATGACATTTCTATTCATCACCAAGTATCACGTGTCTGCCAAAATTTTTTTTTGCAATTTGATAAATACTCCTTGTCACTAGTCATTGGAACAACCACTATTAAGATATCATATGTCTTTTGAACATGCTCTTAGTAAGGTATAGGATACAAGGTCCCACACTTACCTAATTGGTTTGTTGTCCTTTTAAGTGTTGCAAACACTATCGTCAACATGTCCTTCATACAAAATGTGCCTTAATAGTGAGAAGCATCTATTCATTTAATGTCCTACTTTCCTGCAAAAAGTGCAAAGATTATTACTTTCTGTGTGTTCCCCTTGCTGGATTGACTCACAATTGTCTTCTTGTTGTTAGGAACAACTGGGTCAATGACTAAAACCATTTCTTTGACAAATTTGATTTCCTTCTTCTCTGAACTTCCAACTATTGTAACCAGTGTATAACTTATTCTTGTACAATTTGACATTAACTTTCCTATTAATAATATATCTTCCAACTTGGCTTTTTTTATATTTAATCTTTTCAAAGTTAAATCAGCTGCCCGGTGTTGTTCATCAAGCCTTTTGTATTTAAATCTCAATTTTGAACACTCATCATTTAAGCATGTATTCAATTCTTTAAGAGATTTTATTTCTTCTTTTAATGCATGAATTTTAGTTTGTAAAGCTATCAACTTATCACAAGCTAATTGATAAGTGGAGTACAGATCACAACATTCTTTTGTTTTACACTTACCAAGTTAAAAGCAACTTGATTGCTTGTGTGATTGACCTCATCGTCAGACTCCTCTGATCCATCTTCATTTCATGTAGAATTCACAGACTTGTCTTGCTTCTTGAATGTATTGACACATTATGCCTAAATGTGTCCGAAGGCCTTGCATTCATGACACTACACACTCTTTTTCTTAGTTCACTCACTTTTTATATTTTTTGAAATTTAGCTTCTTTTTGCTGAGCAACTTTTCCAATTCTTTGTTAGGTAAGCTATATCCTCATCACTATTGTAATAGTCATCATTATCTTTATCGTTACTTTGTTTTTCACTGCAAAAGGCAAACTCTTTCTACTTGTTAACTACATTTTAGTTCATTTCATATATTTGAAGTGAATATATAAGCTCATCCAAGCGTAAGTTGTACACATTTTCAAGCTTCCTCTTTTACAACTACTTTGGAACTGAATCTTTGATGCAAGGATATCAAAATTTTTCAAATTAATTTTGACTCTTAATATTTCTTACCTAATTAATAAGCTTGATTACAATGTGTCTTAACCATCCATTAAACTCTGCTATAGTTTCATTTTCTTTCCATCTTCAGTGTTTCAAATTGTGTTGCCAACATCTAAAACTTTAAAGACTTAACTACATTAGTTCCTTTATGGATATTTTGGAAGATGTCCTAAGCTTTTTTGATCATTTCACACATTGATATGAGTTTGAATTGCACATTATCTACACTTGTAAATATTGAGTTAATAGATTTAGAATTACCTAATATAATTTTCTCATCTTCAATAGTCTAGGTCTTCACATCGGAGCTTTAATTCCTTTGTCAGTTATAATGGTACCAGGATGCTAGCCGTAGTCAATAGCGTATAATACTTTTTTATCTTGGGATTTTATGAACACCTTCATTCATGTCTTCCAAGGGGCAATTCGTCCTATCAAGGAGTAGAGGTTTTTGTAATGGATGTCTCTTTTTTAGTACTTATTTTTAACTTTTAAAGAACTCACCTACTTTAAATCAAGTAAACCTGGTGAACTAAGCTCAAATACGATGTGTTAAGTTATGTTGATAGTTAACAACACACTCACGAGTGTTGCAATGAATGTTAGGAATATACAATAAAAATAGAAAATAAATGACACACGAACTTAATAACACAATTTAGAGCAGCAATTCTAATGTCTACGAGATTTAACCTAGTAAAATGCTTCCACTAAGCAAAAATAGTAAAGAGATAATCCACAAAATCTCTTAATTGCCTTAATACCCCAATCCCAAGATTCCTAATTTATTGACGACACACTTTACCCAACAATTTTTATTGAGCTCAAATTAGGATCAATGTCCTATCATAATGAACTCCTTTAAGATTTGGTTTGATACTCTCTTTACATTCTTAACACTCTAAATTAAGTCTCATTCACACATAAGGGAGAATCTTGGACTCTTTTTTACTCTAACTCAGTTTTTCTCCCCATGTTATCCAAAGTTCACCAACCTCCTATTTATAAGTTTTCGCTAAGAAGTTTTAATCAAAGTTGGCTTCCATAAAATACTTATTTAGCCTTTGAGATTTTAGGCGAATTCTTCTATGTTGGTCAAAAAAAGTTAGCAACAACCAAATATAATAAAGTTGGACTATTGTTCATCTTTATTTACACTTTTCAAGTATTTAAAAACTCTTCAACTACATTTAGAATTTTGATAACATCAAATTCCTCAAACGCACTTTCAAATAATTCGATCACTATAAAAGTTTTAACAAATTAGAATTTTTTCAAGTTTATACTTGAACAATGTGATAATATTTACCCAACATGCTAACCATCAACTTGGTCAAATTATATTTTAAGGTTGGGGGATAAAAAGTATGTGATAATTTTAGTTTATAGTGCATTTTAAGAATATAAGTTGTTTTAACTTTTACATATTTACACCATAATTTTTAAATAATTAATTTGATTACATTATATATGAAAAATATGTTGTTAGAAGTAACGTTAGAATATGATTCTGATATAATTTTATCATGTATTTTGTCTTTAATTTTATAGGATGAGAACTATTTCAATATTATAATTATATTTAATATTATTTATAATTCTTAAAATTTTATTTATTTTTAAATTTTAATATGAATTTTTAAGTATTTTTTTGTCGAGAATTTTGGACAGCACAATTCATTTGCCAAAACTGCTTTATTGTTTCTGATTTCTCTTTTCCTACGTTTAGTTAATTTTTTTTTAAAAAAAAAAGGGCTAGCCGGCTACCTATCATGCACATGATTTTGTTTTTTATTTATTTATTTTTTTATTTTGACTAGTACTGGTGTCTTCTATAATTCTCAACCTTAAAATCCTATACTATACTATAAATTAAGATAGGTTATTATTAGTAAACAAATATGCGTATATGAAACACTTTTTTAAATAAACAATTAAAAATGTTAAATCAAATTTTGAGAACCCAGTTTCAAAAATCAAATTCTCCAATCATCTTTTTAATAAAAAAAATAAACTAAAGCTAGATTTTGAAAATCCGATTATATATGTTTGAAAACTTTACAAATCATCATATCTTTTTGTTTTGTAATTAAGTTATAATAATAAATTCAAATTACCTTATAAGTTTGTTGCTAAGTTTTTTAATTTTTAAGATTTTTTGAATCCTCAAAAAACACATAGAAACCAAATACAAACACATCAAAAATATATCTTCTTTATATCATATATATACACATATTCAAATTATAATTATTACCTTTATTCAAACACCTATCACTGTATAATTCTTATATATTCACATTTATATTTATTTATATTCTAAAAATTATTTATCAACTCTCTCTCTCTCTCTCTCTCTCTCTCTCTCTCTCACACACACACACACACACACACAGATTGTCCAATCGTCATATACTATTTACATATGAAGCAAACCATTTATAATCTGTACTACTTACAAAACCTTCTCCCAAAAAAATATAATACTAAAACAATTCGAAAAAAAAAATAATAATAATCCACAAACATCGATGTCATTCTTATTTGAGTAAAAAAATGTTAAAAACGGAGTCTAGTGCACAATTTATTCTCCACCAGGGGTGTAACTAAAAATACCATAAAATAGGAAAACAATCTCTTTCTAAAGTCAATCATATATGAAAAATATAAAAAAAAATGTCAATCATACCGTATTTTTCGTAATTATTATCCAAAATGCAAGTGAAACCCTTAATCTTTCCTCTCCTGATAAGGAAGACGCACTACGGTCAAACATTTCAGATAAATCTTTATTGTGTATAATATTTCTTGAATATAACACTTTATAGAAATTCACCACATCAGAAACTTTTGGCCATCAAATTCAAATACACAATTAATTAATTATAGAATACACATAGCTGTTAACGCCTTGTTTGGAACTCATATCTCAGTTTCCCATGTTTGGACCCATATCTCACTCTCCCAATCCCTTTTTAAATTTTACACAACCGAACATACCACTTAACAAACTTTTATTCAAATTCAAATTTAAAATTTACCTTTCTTATATATATAACTAATTATTTATTTTTTAATCATTACAATTATTCACAATTAAATCAATAACTATATATACGTATATACACTCACATTTATCTATATTAATTTTTACACTAAAAATTAATCGTTATTTTTATATATTTTGCATATATACATATATATATACTCAAATAAATTAAAATTTTCAAAATATTAAAATTTTATAGCCAAACGTATTCATTCCAATATAACTTATACTAGACATCAATCTTTAACAAAACCTCTTTTCCAAACATAGCCTAAACAAATGGCAACCAGAGAATAGACATGGCCATAAACCCCAAAAAAAGGCTAAACGGCTATGTTTGGATCATAATATTGCACAATTTTTCTTTCATCAAAATTTACACTCTCTAACATATTATTTAATAAAATAATATTTTTTATCTCTTATTTTTTTCTTACATTTTTATATTAGTTTTAGTAATCGCATTAACTTCTCACGACGTTATAATTTACATCCAAACAGAGCATGACTTTAACAAGTCAAAATGACCTCGTTCAACTTATTACTAAAAGAAAAGAGACAATAAAAATTTCAAATGGGAAAATCCCCTCTGTGGAATTTTGGTTGCCTTCTACGTGACCATATATAATAAACCTCATAATTGTACCCACTAACCTAACCAGCACAGCAACAATAAAGTATTCATAAACTTTTTTCGTTTGCAATTGTTTTATCCGGTATAATATATTTGTTTCATGCCCTTGCTTTCCATCTTCTAGCTCTCCCTCCCTCTGGTTCTTTGGACCAGATTTGATCACGATGTTAGGGTACGGGTGAGTCCCTTTGCCTTCCTTTGGTGGGTGAAAAAGAAGGTGATGCATAACTGTATGTTCATATGTGTTTGTTTGTCTGAGGTGTGACCCACACTTTTTCTTTCCCTTTGATCTGCTTCCTCTGTCTGTCTGAATCTTTGGGTTGGGATGTGTAAGCATGTGTGTTCTTGTACTTGCCGTGGACTTAAGTTGTCGAAGATTTGTATTTTTCTCTTAAGATGTAGATCTCTGATCTGATAGCATTTATCCTCATTCTTGATGGTCAAGGTGATTCCTTTTGTGCTTCAAGTCAATGTGTCGTTCACATTTGATAAATCTTTCCTTTTTTGGGGAGTTTTGTTAATTTTCTTGGTTTAGGAAACTTGGGAATTTTGTGGTTGTAGCTCAGATTTTCCTTACTGGGTCTGATTTTCCGCGAGTTCTAATTTATTCTTAATATTTGTCTATATTTTCTTTTCTTGCCTTTTTTTTCACTTTAGTCTTTGGAGAAAAGGGGTTTGGGTTTTATGTGCAAGGTGATTTGAAAGAAAGAATATCCTAATGCTTGTATATTAAGGCATTTGAGCTTAAACTTGTGATATTTAATCAACTATGTGGTTCTGTCAGATCTCTGAAGAAGCTATGAATTTCTGTTATTCCCTTTTGCCTTTAGTAGGCTTGCTGCATCTTGCTAGGGTATATTTAAATATTTGGCCTTTTATTTTTTATATTTTATGATTATGCTCCAGAATTTATGATTCTGTTTCTTTAAGCTTGCTGAACATTCAGAGTGCTTGAACCTACCGAAATTTGTGGAATTCTTTTCGTTGACTTTTGAGGCATTACATGATTTTGAGGGCCTTGGTTCTGTAAGGGGCATATCCAGATAAAGTTCTTCTAAAGGGCCGATTAGGTAATTAGAGAAATGTGATAAAAACATTGAAGCATATTTTTGGTCTTTGTTGAAAAAGTTTTGGGCTTTTGTGTTTGAATGTATGTATTTTAGGTGGATAATTTAAGGATTATTAGCTGAAAAAAAGTCTGGTTTAGCAGCTTTATTCATTTTTTTTCCCCTGCAAGTGGAAACACAAAACCATCTTCACTACAAGCTAGAAAAGCTGTATTTAAAGGACATTGTTTCACTCTATGATAAGGTCTATGTGATACTATCCATCGTTTCTCTCTGGGAACGGCTTTTCTCCTTAATCCTTTTATCTTTGTATTTTCCTATTTATTTTTATTTCTAAAGATTGTTTTGCTTTTGCTCGTTCACAGGCAAATTGGCATTCTACTTGGTCTGTAAATTATTGAGAAAAGATCTGTAACATAAAAGGGTCGAGAAACCAAGTATATAGTTTTGTCATTGCTTCTTAGTTACCACACGGTGGGGTTGCAATGTCATTCCGCAGCATTGCTCGGGATATAAGAGAGAGCCTTGGGAGCATATCACGGCGAAGCTTTGATCTGAGGTTGCATGGACATCACAGAGGAAAATCACACGGTTCATTTCATGATTTGAATGACCAGCCTTTGGTAATTCAGAATAGTTGCTGGGCTAATCTCCCTCCGGAGCTACTTTATGATATAGTTAAAAGGTTGGAAGAGAGTGAAAGTGCATGGCCTGCGCGGCGGCACGTGGTTGCATGTGCTGGCGTTTGCCGGTCTTGGAGGAGCATGTGCAAGGAAATTGTTAAAAGTCCTGAATTCTGTGGAAAATTCACTTTTCCAGTTTCCCTTAAGCAGGTGTGTTCCCAACCTTTTTCAAGCTAGTGCATCTCTGAAGTTGAACTAACATAGTCTGTTACGTAATCCTTCTCCTGCATAATGCAGTACTGACATTGTAAACAGCTTTTTACCTCTATGAAAATCTAATATGCATTCTACCTGTTTCCATTTGCAGCCTGGGCACCGCGATGGAACAATTCAGTGCTTCATAAAGAGGGACAAATCAAATTCGACTTACCGTCTTTTTTTGTGTCTTAGTACTGGTGAGCGTTATGAAACCTTTCAAAACTCTATTTTGTATTTATTCATTCGCATTATATCTTCTTTGATGTAACTGTTCAATGTGGTTTTTTTAATATTTGACAAGTACTCTGTTTTGCTCCTACCTGGAAGAGAAGTGTGCGTTATTAGTGACTTTTGGTTTCTTAAGTTTCAAAAGATTGCTCAATTTATTATTTTTGTACAATTAGCTATAAGAAGTTCATCCCTTATTTTCATCTGAATTAGTATTGTCACTCTTTGTGAGTCATACAATATATGATATTCCATTTTGCAGCTTTGCTTGTCGAAAATGGGAAGTTCCTTCTCTCTGCAAAAAGAACTCGGAGAACTACTTGTACAGAGTATGTTATCTCAATGGGCGCAGAGAACATTTCAAGATCGAGCAGCACATATATTGGAAAATTAAGGTAGAATTTATCCCAAATTATTCAATCTATTGTGCATCTTACTTTTGAGTCTTCAGTGTATCCAATTATTTAGTATTTATTTTCGTTTTTTTTCAAGAACTTAATTATTTCCCTGGAATTTTATGTAAACTAAATCAGGAGTGGCATTAGAATGTTGTATGCATGCCAAAGTTATGGTGCCTCCCTTGGAAGACGACAAAGCTAGAGTTCCATAAAGTCAAGTCCTTGTTTTAAGATTTAATCATAGTGCCTATTCTATGTAGAATGTTTCTCATGGCATGCAGAATGATAAATTCTTCGTAATAGTGTTGTGTGATATTCCTTTGGAAGGGCCTATGAAGATGATGCAATCATCTTGGTTTAGTCATGCAAGACATTTGTGACTTACATAATGTGAACTCTTGCTAGTTTTGGTGAATGATGCATTTTTTTTTGGCTTCCAAAGTAAGATGTCAGCTGATTGCTTTAGTTGTTCCTGTTGCAAAATGACTTAACTATAAGGACTACGGAAAATCATATATGCGTAAATTGCTTGAGTACTTGATGTGGATCATTATCTCCATATTTCTATGCTTCTTGATTAGCTAATTGCAGTATATGTCATTGTTCACTATGGTTGTGGATGAAAGTGTCAGTTTGCTCTATTATGTGAAATACCTTTTAATGATTTATATCATTAGTTCTTAAAGCTCTAGTGTATACTGCAAGTTCGATACTTATTGTACCCAGCAACGATTTCCTTTTTAACCACTCCAGTACTTGCAACATGTAACTCACGTTTTCAGACTTGCATCTAGAACATGGTCTTGGAGATCTTACATGTGTAAATACGTCAAGTGCCTTATCATGTGACGTATGTCACATAATTATATTTACTAATCATTTTTATTACTTTATGATATTACGTGACACATTGTATGATAAGGCATCCTGTGTATTCACACCAGGTGCAGGATCTTCTAACCTTAGAATATCTGCACCTGGTGTATTTTCACATGAAGCTGTAGCCTTTTAGTGAAATTTGTTAAATGTGACGCCTAAATATGTATAAATTTGTATTTGTTTTATGGGTTATTGTTTTAGATATATGTTATATGCTACAGTCTGACCAGCTGTTCCTGCCCCCACCTCCCAAAGAGATCAAAGGAAAGAAAAAATATACATGGTTTCTGAATTATTATTGATGTTTAAAGCTTATTTTTGCAGATCAAATTTTCTTGGGACGAAATTCATAATATATGACACACAGCCTCAACTTACTTGCTTGCATGTCCCGCCACCTGGGAAGACAAGCCGTAGGTTCAATTCCAAGAAAGTATCTCCAAAAGTACCAACCGGGTGTTACAACATAGCCCAGATCACATATGAGCTGAATGTGCTTGGAACGAGGGGTCCTAGGAGGATGCATTGCATTATGCACTCAATACCTGTCTCAGCCCTTGAGCCTGGTGGAGCGGTGCCTGGACAGCCAGAACTTCTTCCAAGATCACTTGAAGACTCATTCCGGAGCATCTCTTTCTCGAAGTCTCTTGATCACTCCACTGAGTTCAGCAGCTCGAGATTTTCTGATGTTGCTGGGATGTCCAATGAAGATGAGGACAGCAAAACTAGGCCATTGGTTCTCAAGAACAAAGCCCCTCGATGGCATGAGCAGTTACAGTGCTGGTGCCTCAATTTTCGAGGACGGGTGACAGTCGCATCTGTCAAGAATTTCCAGTTGATTGCTGCCACACAACCTGTGACAAATGCCTCAACAACCTCTCAGACAGCAACCTCCTCTCAGCCGGCGCAGTCAGACCATGACAAAATCATCCTCCAATTTGGTAAGGTTGGCAAAGATATGTTCACTATGGACTATCGGTATCCCCTCTCTGCCTTTCAGGCATTTGCCATCTGCCTGAGCAGCTTTGACACCAAATTGGCATGTGAATAGAGAAAGAAGATGTCCATTGCATTCTGCATTAACTGAACTGCAAAAATCAGTAACTCAGAGCCTGTAGTTTTCTCGTTGTATTCTTTCATCTTCTTCTCCACAGATGGATGATGATGGAATTCTCTCTTTTATGGTGATCCTGCTGTAGAACCCTTTGTCATAATATCAGGCTTACACCCTACACCGTGGTTAAAACAAGACTGGTTGGATCAATGGTTTTCTTTAATGCCATTTATCCTATGATGTTCTCTTTCTTGTGCGATCTGGATTGCATTCCTTCCCTGTTTGTCACTTCATGATCAACAACAAAATTTATGTGATATAGGGGTGTAGTTGAGTTGAGTTTGAGTACGAGCTTGATTCGATAAAAATTTCTTAGGGTCGCCTCGAGTACTGAGCTTGAGTTAAACCTTGACCAAAGATGATAAGATGATAGAGCTTGAGTCTGATTTTGATAAAAATTTCTTAGGCTCGAGCTCGCCTTGAGTACTGAGCTTGAATTAAACCTTGACCAAAGATGATAAGATGATAGAGCTTGAGTCGAGCTCAGACAATTAGAGATTGAAAACTTGGGGTTTGGTGTGGCGATTGGAAATAGGTTTAGATTATAATAAAATTATATCAATGTCATTGAATCGAATGACTAGATATTCAATGAGCAGCAATAGGTTATGTTCGAAATCAACTCATTTTTGTGAATCAAGCTTTGGGACGAGATACTCGTCGAGTCTAGTAGCTCATATACAATGCACACTTGGCTGGTGTCATTTTATGTACAAAGGCGAAAAACGGACAAGGTGCATTCCTCATGCCTTGGACAGAGAGAACTGGGTTGACGACGAGTTGATTTCGAACGAGGACTTAAGGTTGATTGATAACTATTTGAATTGAACGTGAGGTTAAATTTGTCAAAAAATATTGGATATTGAGCTCCAAAAGAAGAAAAAGTGGTGTTTAGCATGGATCAATCTTTGATCATATAAACAGATAACCATTCAAATCATGATCATTCTGAGATTGTAATTGTTCTAAATTCGCACCCCGAAATGCTGGCCTGAGGCTGTGTGACTGCCCACTTTCTCAGGCTCACGACTGACTGGATAGTGATAATTAGAGGTGGCAAATTACAATTAGCAGCTGACACTCATGATCATCAAGTGTGCAAGAGCCTGGTGAACGTTGGTCGGATAAACGATGGTTAGGGGAAAATGAGGCAATAGCTAAAAGCAATGTTTATATTTGATTTCATTTTTATATAATACACGCAATTCAATCATTATATATATTTTTAATTATTTTTTAAACACAATTTAAAAAAAAAACACACACACACACAAAAATTTATAGCGAAACATGGCCAGCAAGACAATGGAAGAATGAGTGCTTGAGGGTCTTGAGTGGCTATGAGCATCATGCAGACCATCTATTTATTATTCATAGAATAGAATTAATGACGACACCAACTATTCATGATTTTCCATAACAAATAATAGATGCTTGTGCACATCACAGCACTAGCACCATCCTAGTGGACCCCTTTCGGAATTTATACCAGTTGCTTTTATTTCCAGCTGGATTTATTCAACTTTCTTGTCACACTTTTTCTTTTTATTTTCCCAGCAATATTATTAGAAACTAATGGTCATGTTTGTTTGCAAATTTTCGAATTCAAAAATACACATTTAATTATTTTATATTTTAAATTTTAATTCTTTTCATTTTACATTTACATAATTTTAGATATAAATATACATATTAAAATTTGGAAACAAGCATAGCCAATGCTCTCAAGAACGCTAGTGGTTGTAAATATCACACGAAAAAATATAAATAAAGGCATTGTTTGGATGCAAATTTCTGTGGGTGAGGAATTTGACAGAGAAATATAGAAATAGCACACAAGTTAAAAAGAGATAAAAGTGTAAAAAAGATGTTATTTTGATGAATAATATAATTGAAAATTTATAGTTTGATCAGACCAAAATTCTGCAAAAATTTTGCATGCGAACTAGCAAAAGAATTGATAATTCGTTTTATAGTATGCAAGTTTTTTTGACAATTTAACGTAGTTTTTAAAATGAAACAAAATGTGTGTTGAAGAACCTCAAAGCAAGACCATTTTGAAGTTTTGATTCTCTTGTAAGATATTGTTAATGGTCTTCGAGTGATTGGAAAAATTCAATTAAATTATTAAGTTTAAATTTTGTGGGCCATGACAAGGGGGGTGATGTCTCTTCCATAGGATTGAATTCTGTAATACACTGTCACGTGTAATTTGTAATATTTCTCTAAGAATATTGAATTATTCCACATCCCACAGATAATTTTGAAATTATTAAATATTATTGGGATGTTGGTTGGGATGTGGCAGTGGCCTGACAAATTAATTGCAAGACTGATAAATTTTCTGCCCGCATTTCCTAATCACAACCACTGCTATAAGAAATTTATTAATATAATGTTTGCTTTATTTGCACGTAAAATTTGAAGTTAAAAAATTTGACAAAAAAATATATTTAAGAATAGTAGAAAATAAGAGATAAAGAAGTAAAAATATAATGTTAATATCTGATAGAAATAATTAATTCATGCGTATATAATGTTGCATCCAAACATAGCCCATGGATTGTAATGTGGAAAGTATTTTTATTTATGTTTGTTTTCAAATTTTAGTGTGTGTTTTTAAATATTTTTGTCTCAAAAATTATGAAAAAAATAAGAGAAAGAATGATAAAATTAAAAATAATATAATAATTAAGTGTATTTTCAATTCTAAAATTTAAAAACCAACATAGCCTAGATACAACACATGATATTGAACTGATGACATTTGTATCCTTAATTTTAGACACATCACATAACTGTGAAATAATTTTATTTTGTTAAATCAAGTTATAATTTTATCATAAAACATTTGTTTTGGCTATTAAAAAACCATGTTTGGATATCAATTTGACATTGTTTTCCTTCCAGCCAAATATCTATTGTTTAAACATATGACTCATTAAAATAACTGTTGTTATCATTTTCTTTTTTCCTCTTATTTTTATGTTATTCTTTAATTTCCATGCCAACTTTCTTCCTTTATAAAATTTACATCCAAACAAACCCTTATTAATTTGAAAGATTTCTTGAATTATTACAAGACGGCCAATACAAGTCATACAGTTGTCTTCTTAGAGTTTCCTTTTGTCTTTTTGTCTGTTTATTTTCTATTGTTTCAGAAATTTAGAAAGAAAAAAAAAAGAATCAATGTATTAGTATAAAGGTTGCTTCTTTAGCACAGTTCCTCTTTTGTGACTTGTGAGCCCTTAACTTTTCCATTGCAGGCAAAGGCGGAGGCCTTCATGTCCTACGCTAGGGTTCAATTCCCGTTTCGCTTGAATTTTCCCCTTTCTACGGTTCCTAAGTTGTTCACGTAGGCATTCATATACCCGAACACTTCCAGGTATCGTCTTCGTGTTCGCTGAATTCTTGTTTTCTTAAATTCTCAGCAACCCCATTTGGCTTGTTGGAATCTCGCTTTAAAGCATGTTTTCTTGAAAGTCACGCGGCCCTTTGGTAAAGATCTGTTTTGGAGACCATTATTGATCTGGGTTCTACCACTTGTTTGAAGTTAATGATTTTTTATGCTTAACACTGATTCATCAATTACTTGAGTAGTGTGGCGCGAATTTTCAGAGCCTGAATCTTGTGTATGAAATTTCATGTTAATAATGACCGAATTCGGTTTGTAGTATGCTGTGTATTTCTGGTCTTTGAAGATCTACGGTTGGAGAGTTGTGTTTGCTTGCTGAAATTATTATTTATTTGGTTCTTCGAATGTTATTGTGTGAGTTCTTTAGGGGTCTAATTAGATTACACAATTTAATGAAATTTAACAGAAAAGTGTAATTTAAGTAACATACATGGTAACTCCTTTGGAAATTTTGCCATATGTTTGTGGATTTTGTTGAGAATGATCTGGAGATTTTCAAGTTGTTGTCGTTTAATTAGGGGTATTTGTCAAATTCGGATTTGGGTGTCATCTAATTGGTGGATTTAACTCTATTGCAGTTCAAAGAATGCCTTCTTCACATAGCCATGGTTCTGCTATTCCATTTCCTTCCTTTCGGCGTCCTATCATGACTATTAGGAGTGATCAGGTTCATTCAGAAATGAGCCATGATTTAGATAATCAGGCGCTGGACTCATTTCAAAGACAAGTTTTTGCCAGGTTTGATGATCTCTTGGTGGCGAATGCTGATGAGCTCCTCTCTATTTCTTGGATACTCAAACTGTTGGACTCGTTTATTAGCTGTCTGGAGGATTTCAGAGTCATATTATGTGATAACAAAGCACTGCTCTCAAAACCATCTGCGGAAAAGCTTGCGAGTGAATACTTTGACAGGGCCATTAAAGCAATGGATATTTTCAACGCAACTCGTGATGGCATTGAGACAGTTCGTCTGTGGCAGAAACATTTGGAGATTATAGTATGTGCTCTTGAAAATAGAGAGAGGACTATTGGTGAAGGGCAGTTCCGTCGAGCAAGAAAAGCCTTGATGGACTTGGCAATTGTGATGATAGATGACAAGGACACTGGTTCTATATTTTCCCATAGAAACCGGTCTTTTGGGCGTAAGGGAAAGGATCACCATCGTGGGGGTTCGTCAGGGCACTCACGATCGCTCTCCTGGAGTGTATCACAAACTTGGTCTGCATCTAAGCAGCTCCAATCTATTGCCAACAACTTGGCTCCTCCACGTGCAAATGAAATAGCAGCCACTAGCGGTTTGGCTATACTCATCTTTTCAATGAGCATTATTCTAATGTTTGTGGTATGGGTTCTTGTTGCTGCACTCCCCTGTCAAGACAGAGGCGTCCAAACCCATTTTACAATCCCTCGTCAATCCTCCTGGAGTACACCTCTCTTTTTGCTTCAGAGTCGGATTCTGGATGAATCCAAGAAGAGAGATCGGCGTAATTCAAGTGGATTACTAAAGGAAATTTCTCAGATAGAGAAGTGCGTGCATCACATGACCGACTTGATAGATGCTGCTCAGCTCCCTCTAACAGAGGGTCTGAACAAAGAAGTGCGAGAGAATGTGCAAGAGTTGTCGGTAGTTTGTGAAGCTTGCAAGACCGGACTGGACCCACTGGAACGCAAGTTGCGAGAGGCATTCAGGAAGATAATGAGTTGCCGAACTGAGGGTCTTGAGTTCCTAGGCAAGGCTACCCAAACTTAATCAAGCAGCGTTGTAAGCAAGGACAAACTGCAAATATCCCATCAGATTAGTCTCTACCAGCTTACACTAAGGGGAAGCAGATAGGTTGTCCCAACAGTAATAACTTTATCAGGTAGATTTTGTGCTTAGTGACCCACTTGTAAAAATGACTGTTGTACTTTCCCGCTTATACACTTTAGTATCAGCTTGGCCTTCAAATTTCATTTTGATTTATTTATTTTTTAAACTCTTGTTAAATGTGTATTCTGTTAAACTTTAAGCCTCCCTTTTGAAAAATATATTACTGGATTTGTCCCCATATTTTCTTAATTTAAATCCTTGGCCAGTCTAATTAGATCTATTTTGCATTACATCTGATGTCAAGACCATGCATTATGATAGTGCAATGATCACTTTACTGACACAAAGTTGCCCGGCTGTAGATTCTATAGCTGTAGAGCACCAAGAATTTATTGCTGCGTTGAATGTCTTGATTCCTTTCCTCATTCGATGTGATATGTGGGGGATATTTGCTTGCCTGCAAGTACGTGAGCTGTGTTCATGATTTCTGTAATGTGCACGAGCAAACATGACTTTCCCCCGCTGTGCATGTTACGTTGCTTTTACACCATTAAAATGCTCGCCGTTCTTGTAATATTTTGGCATGAAAGAATAGTGAAGACAGCAAGTCCAGGATGGGTGCTAAACTGAACCGGTGATTTAACCAGTACATTTATTGGGTCGTTTGGTTTAACTATTTTCAAAAACCTGATTTGCCCGTACCGTGATATGTGTGTGTGTGTGTGTGTGTGTGTGTGTGTGTGTGTGTGTGTGAGTGAGTGAGTGCTACAAATACACAATTTTCAAGAATACAATTACAAATATAAAATAAAAATGTATATATTTATTTCGGAAATAATAAAACTAAAAGACATATATAGCCAGCAAAAATGAGCAATATATTGTATTAGATTATTATTTTATTCATATATTATCAACATGTTGATTTACAATTCAAAAATGGAAAAAGGGCTATTTCTTAGAGAACGACGTTTCATTAAACATCTATAACCCTTGATGCATTTAAAGCATATATTAACAACTAAGATGAGTCATTGGAAAATGACAGTGAAGCCAATTAAATAAGAGAAAGAAAAGTCTCTCTGTTCACTAATTAGAAGTTGGATATTATAGTCCATTAAATGAGATATAAGGAAAGCTTTTCTTTTCGTTTTCATATTTTTACTGTACTCGCGGTCAACCATTAGAAGATTAACTAATTAATAGAGAGGGATTTGTGTTAATTCCAAGAAAAGCTTTGCATTCTAATTAAAACTCTTCTTGAACATACGAACATGACCTAGACATTAATTCTGCTCCTTTTCCCGATTTCCTTTTTCTACTTCAATTTTTTAAAAAATATATATATAACAAAACCGGTTGAAATTAGTTCAACTTGAATCATCAATTTTTCCGATTTCAATCGATTCACTCGGCATCAATGCAATACCAATTCTTTCATGATCAGCCAGGAGACTTGGCCGTTCCCAGTCAAACCTGTCGGGTCGGGCTAGCTTTGAAAACAATGGTTGCCTCATATTTCTGTGTGAGTCCTATTGCATGCAAGGTTTTTAAAACTGGACCATCTGGTCCGGTTATGACTCAGGCGTTGTTTGACCAGATGAAAACAGGTCAAAACTAGCCATGAATTGGTTAGAACTAAAATTTAATATTTTTATTGATAAAATTTAAAAAAAAAAATAGAAAAATTAGCATTTTTAAAAAATGAATAAATAAAAATATTTTTAGGTTTTCTTATGATTTCTAACATTTTCACCTCCAAAATAATGTGTTAATATATAATTTTTACTACCTTTTTTATTTTAACATTTATTTCGTTAATTATTTTTATCTTTATAACATTGTAAATGAGTTTTAAAAAATTAAATATTGCATCTTGAAATTAATTTTTTCATGTTAATTGTTAATTTTTATTTTACAAAACTAATTTTTCAATAATTATATTATGCTTCAAATTTAATTTAGTTTCTTCTATGTTTTTCAAAAAAAAAAATTCAAATGTTTTTTATCCTTTTGAATTATTAAATTTTTAATGTTGCATCTAAAACTTAACATTTAACGTGTTAATGAATGAACTTATATTTATTTTGTAAACTTTATTTAATATTATTATATATTTATATGTAATTTTACATATAATCCAAAACAATCAATTTTTTGAAATTAATTAAATCGTTCAAATCAGTGAGTTAGTTCTCTGATCTAACGACCACCCAATTTTAATATCATTGGTTTCATGTAGAAGCATTTGGATGTAATTGAATTCACGTTATTGCATTGACTCGAAATATTTAAAGTCCTGTGGTTGTATTTCCAATCTGAACAGCTTCATGCGGGCTGTTGTCTCGTTTTCTGGCTTAGCTGTATTTCAAATGATTGATCACTTTGATATTTCATTTTGGACCCTTCTGTCTGATTGAGTAAATAAAATAAAATATAAATAAACTCGTACCAATGAAGGTACAAGTCCTTCAATCTCTCCTACTCAATTTTATAAAATTTTGAAATCAAACTTATGCTTTAAGTTAATCAATTTTGTAAAATTCGAATTCGAGCTCAAGTTTAATATTGAATATAAACATGATTAATTTTGAATTTGATTCAATTCAAAAATATTTTTGAACTTAATTGAATGGAAATTAAATGATTTGATAACGCCTTAAGTTCGTGTGGAAGTAAATTATAGTATTTGTGTTGGGATGTAAATGGGTAGGGTCATTTTAAAGATATTTATTACTGATAATTACATGAGTGATAAGATGACAACATTGCTTTGGCTTTACTCGATTCTAGAAATCCAAATCTTGGTTCCCAATATGTGAAGCATGCAACAAATATTCAACAATCTTGTGAGAGATTATTCCTGACACAAAGCTGGCGGCCGTAATCTACGTGTCTGCTTCATTACTCACAGCTTGCACTTGCTGTATTTCTTAATTTGAACCAAGTTAACTTATTACTGCAGAAAACTAATTCAAATTAAGACAACATTGTTATCTAAGGAAGAAAATGTCTGCTGCACGTGACATTTTTCTGCCAATTATTAAAGAGCGTTGAATTGTTTTTCTCTTTTTTCATTTTTGGGTCAATAAAAAAATTGAGAATTGTGGCTGCCTCATATGTTCTTTGATTGAAAGAAGCCACTTGTGGGCAAAGAGATGGATTGCCAGTAAAGATGACAGCTCTGTTGCCATCCATTGCTGCTTCACATGTTGTGGAGACAGGCTGGACATATTTGAATCATCAGACAGAACACCAATATTATTAGTACACCATGCAATCCACTAATCAAATCATGGAAATGGACAAAAACAGAAGGGATTTTGTATTAACTCTCTTTATTATTACATTAAGTATATCAATTAGTCAGCAATTAATGATCAACTAACAACTACCAATAATCTACACTAGCGATTGAAATAAATAAACACCGAAGGAGATAATGCAACTCAAAGCCACCCATGATTAGCTTAAATTGATTACATTTTTGGTCTTTGAATTAAATGTTGGTTGTGATTACTTACAAGTCATTACTTACAAATTCATAATTTCAACCATATAATAGTACAAAACTAACTTAAAGTTTGGCACACTTGGCAGATTGGGATTACTTGCTAGTACAAAACTGACTTAAAGTTTGGTACACTCGGTAGATTTGCTATCCCAATTTGCTTGACTTGGGAAAGAAACAAAATTCACCGCGCCCCATTTGGATTAAATGATTTAAATTTAGAAGAATGTTTGAAAAAAGAAGATTTTAAAAGACTTCAAAGAAAAATAATTTCAAATCTAGCTCAATTACTAAAAATATAGTCTAAAAAGAAATTTAAGGAATTGAGACACTATAAAATAAAATCATCCAAACAAGTATGGATGTATTATTATGAATTTGAAATTCAGTCACTTCAAATTTATTGATTCAAATGCAACATGAGCAAGTTAGAATTTCAGCAATAATAGATGCACAGAAATTTGCAGATCAAGTCGTGAAAAAAGTTTCATCCAAACTACCTACAAATTGCTTTACAACACTTGATAAAAATCAGAGTACCATCAGATAATATTGATGTATTTAGATGTCATCCTCACCGTTGGGTTAGAGAAATTAAGAGTATAGAACTTAGAACCATTTAATCTGGGAAGGCTAGCTATACAAACTAACCATATGTATAGAAGTCACACACTAAGCGACCAGTCTCTACCCCATTCAACCTTTTTTCTGTGCAAATCAATATCAGAAGCTACACCATACGTAGTTAAGTGTCAGACAAAAATATCCAACTAGCTCGTGTTAGAACGTCCGTCCATAGCATTAATAATGCCCCATGCCAGGCCAAGAACTAGTTCCGTCTACCTCTATTGTAAGCCACATAAGTAGCTAGACACCACCTACCATTCCGTGGAATTCGTCTCCCGCAGTTCTTTTAGTTTTGGTGGTTTTCGTCCCTCCTCGACTGGAATTGGGTTCTCCATGAGCTGCGTGTGGAATGAAGGTTAAGCATTCACACACAGACACAACTAAAATTGATATACAATTTAGAGATTCACATATCAAGACTATACACTGTAATCCAAGTGGTGAAGGTGAGGCACAGATCTCTACACCAAAGACATCCTAGTCAAGCTGACATACAGGAAAATGGGCTTATAATCGGCAGTTAGGTATTGAATGTTTGGTGGTAAAATTGTTTTCAGAAGTTGCAATCCTGTCATTCCCAGTTCAAATAATAAGAATGTCAGCATCAAGTTTGGATACAATTCAAAATATTTTCACTAAAAATAGGAAAGATGATTCCCAGAATGAAGTAACATCAATTCTCGCAATCTCCAGATTGGGTGTTTAGGGGAGAGCTGGAGATTCCTTGAGGAAAACAAGAATTGCTCATCACGTGGTTTCGGGGTGCAGAATTTTATGATGATTAAATTTTGGGTAATTACGAACCCTTTTCTCCTCTGTATGAATCTGCTCTGTTAAAAATAATCAAAGAGAAAATCATTACTCTACTGTTTTGCTTTCAAGTTTAAAGATAGAACAAAAAAATCAAATTATTTCTTAACTACAGGCTATATGATTTTAAGATGTGTAACAGAAGACAAATTATAAATATAAAATTTCCATAGTTGTTAATAGGTATAAAGTATTCGTGGTTATTAATGGCATGTGACTCGCCATGGCTAAAAACTTTCTTGAGTCATGACGAAAGGCGCATTGCATGGCTTGTGCCGGATTGAAACACTGCATGAAATTATACAATTAATTAAAATATATTTACACTATTGATAATTTTTTTAAAAAATAGAACACAAACAAATCAGATATAATAAATAACAAATATAAATATTTTTACTTCTAATTTTATAAGAAAACGAAAATAACATGTAGTCTTCATTTTTAAAATTAAAAAAAGAATAAATGAATACTCTTATTTGTAAATTATATTTCAAGAAAACTAAAGCATAACAAAAATCCCATGTATTTAACAGTACAGATTTTTTTAAAAAAATGTGCCAAAAAAATTGAGGTGAGGGGAGGGGGATACCACCCAACAGATTTTTTATTTTTATAAAACCTTTTGTCAATAACTGTGAAGGCAATTAATAAAGAAAGAAGAACAAAATTGTAAGAAATAAGGGAATTTACTTACAAGGCAAAAAATAGAGAGAAAGGAAAGAAAACCCTAAAAAATCTTTCCTACAATTGGAGAAGAGAATAGAAATCAACTAAGTAACTAAACTTACCAAAAAAAGAAACAAACTCTTCAAGAATCTATTACTGTATATAATGGCAGAGGGCATTAGAGAAACCTTTTTGGTAGGCAAAAAGTGAAATTAGGCTCATTGTTTCTTTAATCACTTTTAATATTAGATTCCATCACTCTCACCTCACTTGGTGTTGGGAGAAGGTTGCCCTTTTTTAATACTAATTTTGTGGTAGAGTAATTTTGTTTGTAAATTTAAGTTTGACATCTTTTTGTGCAATTATGTTCTAAATTCATTGCAATATTTTAATTATTTTTGAGTGCGCCCACAATACTAGTCGATAAAGAATTCCAAGAGCAATATATAAAGGCAAAGTGGTAATTTCCTATCCCCTATTTCCTTGAAAAAATGATCCAACACAAGAAATGTGCACGTGGCTTGGGCAAAAGGCCACCCCAAAAACAACGAGGAAAACCCATCAATGATATTTCCGGAAGCTTACTGATGTCAAGTTCTACAATTGTTCTCCGCATGCAGGCCAATGAGGTTCTATTCAGCCAACACACTCTCCTATCAGCCAACCCCTTGGAATATAATGCGCCCCATATGCTAGTTTACAGACCACTGCTGCTCTTTTATTCTTTAACGCATGTTTACAGCCTCACATATCATGATCTTATACAAGAACGAAGAATTATGAATCATTCGGAAAATGGTAAAATTAGCAAAACTTTGCCTGCTTATACCTCTTCTTGTTCATCTCAGCCTGCACATATATGAAGTGGTTTTACGGAGAACCATCCCAAATTGATAAATAAACAACATATGGCCCTAAAAGTAATAAATACTGAAAAAGTAATAAAAACAGCCGAGTGGTATAAAAAGCACAGTGTGATCTCATAGCTCTTGAACCAATGCAATCGCTACAATATCGTCGTGCATTAGATATGGCATTTATCTGGAAGATCATGGGAAAAAGATATAACCCTACCTCTTCTCTCAAAAGCCTAGCATTATCCTCCTCTAGTTGTGCCACCAATAACCAAAACCCCGCAACATAGGGCTTGACGGAAAAAGAGAGACACGCTCTAGCTTAAGTACCGTAACAAGAAAATAAACAGAACCTGTTTAACTGGGAAAATATGAAGACCTCGGAGCAAGGAAACATAAAAGACCGGAAAGAAAAGAAAAACAAACCCGCTTTCGTTCCCGGAACCTAGCAGCAGAGTCCCTGTTTCTCTGCCTTCGCTGCGTTGCCTCGTCCATCGGAACCTCCGCTACAGCCGCCTTCCTCTTCCCTCTACCGCCACCGCTAGCGCTCCCGCTCGCCGCCACCATTTCATTACCAAGATCGACATCATGCTCGCAATGCACGGGGACCGACGGAGAAAACGGAACCCCCGCAGCAGCACTTACCATCGCCGGTTCCATTCCAAAAGCACCGATCGTCCGGGGCAGCCGAGCCATCGTGAAAGCGGCCGGAACCACCATCGCCGGTTCCATTCCGAAATCACCTGTCGTCGGGGGCGGCGGAACCATCGTCGCCGCCGCCGCAAGATTCGTCATCGCCGGTTCCGTTCCAAAATCACCTATCGTCGGGGGCGGCGGAGCCATCGTCACCACCGCCGGAACCCCCACCAAAGGATTCATTATTACCGGTTCCATTCCAAGATCACCGATAGTCGGGGGCGGAACCATTGTCACCGCCGCAGGAATCCCCGCCAAGGGATTCATCATCGCCGATTCCAGTTCAAAAGCCCCGATGGTCGGGGGAGGTGGATCGTTACTGCTGCCAGAACCCCCTCCGTAGGATTCATCATCGCTGGTTCCATTCCAAAATCGCCGATCGTCGGGGTAAGCGGAGCCATCGTCACCACCGCAGGAACCCCCGCCAAAGGATTCATCATCTCCGGTTCCAGTTCAAAAGCACCGATGGTCGGGGGCGGAGGAGCCATCGTCACCGCCGCCAGAACCCCGCCGGAGGATTCATCATCGCTGGTTCCATTCCGAAATCACCGATCTTCTGGGTCTGCCGAGCCATCGTGACCACCGCAGGAACCCCCGCCAAAGGATTCATCATTGCCGGTTCCATTTCAAAACCACCACTCACAATATCCCTCCACACCTCATCCACCGTCCTATTACCGTTTCCTTACCACACTTCCCCACCTCCGGCTCCTTCTCCGGTTCCACCTCCGGTGTTCTCCTGCGCGAAGGAGTCGGAACCAAAGTACATGTCCCTGAATATATCACGATCATCCGTGTTTATGGAGCCGATTGAAACCCCGACTCTGATCCCTTAGGAGATTTATAAGGGGAAGGTGGAAACTGACGTGGGTGATGCAGATTGGGCGGTGACCTCGACGCCATCACCTTGGACGACGAAGTCACCCGTGTGCCAACCGATTCTCTTGAAATTGAATCAAATATTACTCCGACTGGATATTGAAAATTGAAATCGTGTGGCGGAGAAACGAAGATTGACTGGCGCGGATCGCTTGAATTTGTTGTGTGCGTGTAGAAAGTGTAGATAACAGAGATGACTGAAGACTGACGGAAATTAATTAAAGAAAGAGAGGGAATGGACACGAATGTCCGTTTGAAATTATTTTCGTACTTGGCTGGTGCCATGCATGCATATACATTTGAAATACATTTTCAATAAAAATCATATTTTCTATTATAATATGTTTTAAGATTATTTTATTACTTTCACCAAGGTTTGCAAAATAGGCCCGAACTGAGAATTGGTTACACCCAAAAACCGTCCCATCATTTGAACCGGTGCCAAGTAGTAAAATCCGATCAACACTTGGGTTGTACCAATCAAATTGATCAAAAAAATTAATTTTTATTAATTAAAATTGAACAATAAAAATTGGCCTTTAAACAAATAAAAATAAATAAAATATTTTTATATTTCATTGTGACTTAATTTTTACCTCTTCAAAAATTTATCACTACATATAACTTTCACTATCTATTTTTGTGACTTGGGTTTATTTTGTTATTTTTATCTATATATTTTTCTCATTAAGTTATTCAAAATTTAAATATTGCATTAATTCTATTGTTTTTATTTTTTTGAAACTCATTTTTGAATTTTTATATTTTTAAAATATTTTTTTATATTGTTGAATTATTAAATTTTTGATATTACATTCAAAACTTATCATTTGATATATTAGTTGATAGATATAAATTAATTTTATAATAATATTTTAATATTATTATATGTGTATACATAATATTATATATAATTAAAACAATCAAGTTTTTGAAAACGGTTGAACCAATCAAATCAGTAACCAAATTAGTTCTCTAATTTCATAATCGGTATAGTTTTAAAAAAATTTATTTTCACCACTCTCGTTTTTCATATGATGCTAAAAGATTACTATTAGAATTATTTTTTTTATATAGTAAATAAAACAATGACAGGATATATGTGTGTGCGTGTATTCATCAATTGTTGGTTGATGGTTTTGTTGGAATTGCAAAAGAACAAAATTTTGATTTATTTGTAATTTAATAATAATAATAATAGATGATGTGATACTACGCATTAACAAGTATATATAAATGTGAGTTTATGTGAATATATTTATATTATATTATTAATTGTGAAGGCTTATAATAATTGACTTTTGGTGTTTGGTGTTAATTACCAAATTGTTCTCTTTTTTTCATTTTTTCTTTCATCTCTCTTTAAATCTTACTGTTTTAACGTTTTTTTTCTCTCATAGAATTTAATTTTTTTCCTCTTCTTCACTCTCATCTCTAATTTCTTTTCTCTCTTTTATAAAATTTTAAAGCATAGTTTTAATTTATAAATAATTTTATTTTTTATTATTAAAATTATAAAAACATAATAATTCTAATTTTTATTATAATTAATAAACTTAAATGATTTTTTAATAAATGTGCAAACATGTAAAAATGTGTAGGTCTTACTAGTATAAAAATATTGGTTTAATTGTAAATGAATACAATGACTAAATTTTTAATGTTTGTGCATACGAGAGAATAATATGAATTTGAAACTTAAATGAAAATTTTATTAGATAGAATGTCTAAACTGCACAAAATTAATTTAATGGAATGAAAATGTGAAAAACAGATGAGGGAGTTCTAAAGAAATATTCAAAGTAAAATGTAGTATAAGACAGCCAAGACTAGTCTAATTGCATGGTACTCATCGCGTCCCTTATCTTTTTCCTTTTTAAATTTCAGCCCGCACCAACATGTGTACCTCTAATTTCCGTTAAAAGAAAAAAAAAATTTCACTTTTAACTCAAAAAAAATTAATTTCAAGAAAAGTAAGAAAAGTGTTTTAACAAAAATTATGCATTTTCTTTTGTAAAAACTTTGAAGAAGACAAGAAAAGAAAATGATACCAAAAAAAAATACTCAATATTGTTTGGTCAATAAGCACAATTTTATTTTGCACATTCATTTGTTCATTAATTTTTCCAAAAAACAAACGTTAAATTTTGAATTTTTATTAATTACTCTTTTTTTGAATAATCTTCTTTCCTAATTAGGACATTCAATCAAACGACATTTGTTCTCTTTATTTTCTTTATCAATTGTAAATTATAGTTGTGAATACTTCTTTCGGTTATAACTTACGTATTTAAATAAAAGCTTGAAATGTACTGATTAATTACAATATATAATTGAAAATGCACTTATTTTTATATTTAAATCAAGTTTTACTTTTTTAATGTAAGTTTTTTTGGTAATCTTGTATACACAATGTTCCAATTTCTTTTAAATTATCGTACCATGGCAACCGAGTTTATGTATAAACGTCTACATTGCAAAATATTAAATAGTTAAAATAAAAAATATGAGTTGTTTTTAACTTTTATCATTGATAATGTAATTTTTTTATTAAAATTATCGGTTTTGTTTATTTTTAAATTTAGTGTGTGTTTTTAAATGTTTGTGTCTCGATAATTGTATAAAAATAAGAGAGGCAAAAAAATAAAATTTAAAAAGTATAATAATTGAGTATGTATTTTTTGATTCATTATTTAAAAACGAACATAGCCAAAGATACTTAAGTTTTTTTCAAATATAATTTTATAATTAAAAAATATTATATATATATGTATGCATGTATTTGACTAGAAGAGAACTATTAAAATAAATACAAGAGAGATAAGAATGAGTGATAGTTTTATTTATCAATACGAACTTCTTTTATAGAATAAATAACCCACACACTATGTTTGTTTTCAAATTCTATATTATCCATTGCCACTTAAAAATCTCACAAACCAAATATCTCACCAGACAAAGTTTATTTAAATTCAAATTTAAAAATTTTTCTCTCTTATCTTTTATAATTAATTAATAATTTTTTAACCATTATATACTAACAATTAAATCGACACTTATCTCTATAATTTTTTTACTCATATTCATTTTTTCATTACTTTATAAATATATATATATATATATATATACTATTACATCATTTAATTATTATTAAATATTACATACACACACACACACACACACATATATATATATATATATATAATTTTTCTACTCACACAAATCTTATAAATCAAACAAAAATTTCATTTTCACTTTAATTACTCAAAATCTTCACCTCATCCTAATTAGGAAACAAGCATAGCCATAATGATTACATAAAACTTATAATCCTCCAAACGCGCCAACTCAACCACTAAAAGTAATAAATTGATTCGATATCATTTAGTCGAACATGCCATAATGGATTTGTAATAAACTTGCGTAGATAGGTGAAGTAAAATTTTTATTATTAAATAGACTGAACCCAGCCCATCCACTTATACAAGGCAGATACGGTTAAGCTGATAAGCTGCCCACTTTGCAATTAATGAAGTAAATGTGCCATTTGCCAAACAGGCCACAAATTTATAAAGCTTATAAATTGACCCAACGGGTAGATAGGTCCCACGAGTTTCTATCTTCTTCTTTTTATATCATTTTTTTTATTTCATTAATAAATAATAAATTAAAAATAAAAATATTTCTGATAACCACCAAAGCCTTAACCCCGACTCTGGTTAAATAATTAAAAAACAGAAATAGCCACACATTCTTTACGCTACCCGTAATTACCTTCTCCCCCTCTCAAATATCGGCCGACTTCACTCTTAAAAGTCCTCCTCCGAGGGTAGTTTCGTCATTTCACTACGACTAGAACGACTTCACTTCTTTATTTCCTGTTGATTAAGAAATCCAACAATTTCCTCTCTCTCTCTCTCTATATATATGTGGAGAGAATTATTTCAAAAATTCCCAGAAAAAAAAAAAGAAAAAAAGAAAGCGAAAGGCGGAAAGCCCGGATGGAATCGAGCCTCTCAAAGCTGGAAATGGACGCGGTTTTGCAGCTAATTCAACTCAGCGGCTGTTCTTCCCAAGATTTTCAACTCTTGTGGGTGAATTCTCCGAGCGAAAGTCATGAAGAAAGGGAACAAATCCAAGAAGGAGCAGGAGAAGAGATCAAAGAAGAAAGCGTCGGCGAAACATCGCCCTCCACGGAAAAGATGTCGGAAGAAGCTTTACCTGGAAGAAGGAAAAAATTTAGGCCAATCGCTGATATCTACAGAAAAACTCAGCCTCTGACGAAGAATCGTCGCGCTCACAAGAGGCCCAAGGTTTGAGGGATGCGAACTGTTCTCTCTTCGCCGACGATCTCGAGGTTTCTGGAAACTTCTCTTACTCTTTCTCTGCTTGTAAAAATATTACAAATAAATGTATGTATGTATGTATAGGTCTTGTTATGCTTAATTCTCTTTGCGCAATAGAGAGGCTTTCCTTTTATTATATGTAGACAGTCTTTTTGGTAATCTCGTGCTTAAAGAAACTTGTCTTGACATTTTCGTGTAACAATCTTCCGCTTGTTGATACACACATATATGTACATAAATATTGTTAGCAGAATTAACATATGCTAATGAGTTCTCAGTGATTTGAGTTCATTTTTGAGGTAAACTAACTTCAAGGGCCTATAGATATATTTATGGTATGTGTATGGAAGTTGAGTTGAATGCTTCACATATATTCATCAAGAAGAACAGTTATCACCAGCAACTTTGGGCATGTGGAGACAAGAGGGAAGCCAGAATACATGCTTATATGCGTATATATACGCTGTATTCTTTCCTCTTGTGATCTTTGTATTTGACGTTTGTTTTGGTGAGTTTGTGTGATATAAGACAAGGTAATGGTCGGTGATTCAATTTCTGGGAGGTTCAGATCTTGACTGATGAAAAAAAATCTGGGTAGAGAATGATGGCTTTGCTCCAGTAATAATATTACTATTTTATGTGTTTCACTGTTTGAGAAATCAACGTTTCACTTAAAAAGAAAAAAAACTTTTGGATTAGTGCTGTTTAAAGAATGGTCTTTTCTTTCTGCCTGTAATATCAGTGGATAATTAATTGTGATAGAATCTTTGTTTCGGTGGTTGAGAATGTCTTTGTTTGAGCATATATAGAGATATATATTCTATACGTGCATGGAGCAATTCCATTGTGCAATAGTCAATTCCTATTTCTATGTTTGATTTTAAGTTTATATTACATATTTTTAAGTGTTTTTATTGTATAAAAATAAAAAAAATAAAAAATGTAATAATTGAGTGTATGTTTTAAGATTGTAAAATTTGAAAACAAACATTATAGTTTAATTCTTGAAAGACATCTTTTAAGTTTCCTAAAAATTAAGAAAAAAAATATAGGTCTGTTTTATTTTAAATTTTTTCTAAAGAGCTTCTATCAACAATCATATCAATAAAGTAAATAATATATATTTAATTTAAATAATTTATTTATAAAAGAGTTTTTTTTTAATTGTAACTCAATGAGTATGCCAAAAAAAAGTAGTATTAAACGAAGTTTAGGCGTATCAAATTTGACCCAAACAAATTGATTAATACCTCTTTATATATTAATCTTAAGTTCTGTTAAATGTATCATTAAGTTTTTTACCGTTATTTTTTAGATCAACAATATTTATAGATATAATTCGCATTCTTTAGCCATAAGTTAAAATACAATACAATAAATGCATAAAAACTATTGTTGAAATTGTAAAAGTTGGCTATATATTTTTCTATAATATGTGAAATTTAAAAGATATTTAGATCAAACTTTATAGCAATTATTCTTCCCAATATATACTTTTAAAACGAGATAAGGAATATAATTAATATTGTAAAAAAAACTCACGAAGGAGAATTATTTTGCATGATTATGGTGTCAATTTTAGGGTTAATATTTTTTCTTCTTACATAAGGGTATGCTGGGTTCTCCATTTTCCATTATTTATCTTCACCCAAAAATCTTTTAAAATAAATATTTTATTTTATAAATTTTATTCAAATTTCTTACTCTCTCACTTTTTATAACAGATTAATTATTTTTCACTTATTATAAATATTCACGATCAAAATAATACACATCCCTATAATTTTTCTACTCAAATTCATGTATGTTAATATTCTATAAACTTATAGTTATCATATCATCGAATTATTGTTACATATTAAATACATAAAAATAAATTTTGTAGCCATCAAAATCTTACAAATCTAAACCATCCCAACTTTCCTCTCCATCCTAATTTGAAAACAAACATGGCAAGGGTCTTCCTATGTTGCCGTGGAGCCATATAATTAAGAAGCTTGCGCCGAATTAATACACAACAAAATTTATTTTATTCTAATTTTTCTATTTAATCAACTCTGGAATTCGATTTTTCTGTTAAATTATTTCTAGGCAACGCATGCTAAAGACAAAATATTGGTTCCATTTTCTATCTGTTCACACACACACACACACACTATATATATATAAGATTTATTGTTGCATAATGTAAAATTATATAATTATCTCCTTTTAAATTCTTTTATCTCTTATATCATTTTCTCTCTCTTCTCTCTTTTAACTAACCAATTTTTTTGATATTTTTTCTCAAATTTCTTCTCATTTCAAATTCTTTCAATGTTTCTTTATTTATTGCATAATATAAAATTATATAATTGTCTCTTTTTAAATTCTTTTATCTTTTCTATCATTTTCTCTCTCTTTTCTCTTTTAACTAACTAATTTTGTTTATATTTTTTCTCAAATTTCTTCTTATTTCAAATTCTTTCAATGTTTCTTTATTTTTATTGTAAATATTTTTATACTTATAGTTTTTAAATGATTTTATTTACATTATTTGAAATAAAATAATTTTATAAATTATAAAAAAAAATTGTACACATATTGGGTGTGCTACTTTTATTAACACTTTTACTTAAAAATACATATGTGTAAACACACAAAAAAAAAAGTGCAGTATTTACAATCTCCGTTAACATTTTCTTTTTCTTTATACATATATTTATATTCAAAATTCAATTATTATTATTAAAAGTGTCTTGTTTAGTAAATCAAAAATTTAGTAACATGAAACTGATAATAAAGGAATATAAAATAAAAATCAATTATAATTAGATTAAAAATAATTTTAAAATTTAAAATTGGTATTAAATATGTATAATATAGTGAAATCAAATTGAATATCAATTTTTTTAAAAAAAATTACATATCGGATCAATTTTTATTCATATTAAATATGTACTGAAATTTGAATTCCAATCTAGTTCACTGGGTTTACTGAAGTGTGTATACTCTTAATTATTATCTCTGTTCAAATTAAATTATTAGCTATATATACATAATAACATTCACATAAATAAATAAATAAATATATTAATACCTAAAAATTTTAATAATTACGCGTATATAAAATCACCTCATTCATTTAATTATTACATATAGTCTCACACACATATACACACATATTGAAAAATGTTTACAATTGAACGTAAGTCGTTACTTAAAATTTCAGTAATATTAACATTACAAGAAAATGCCTTGTCGTTAGTTGTATGGCTGCTCGTCGCATGTCCGCAACTGTATAATATATATATGTATATATACTACATTCGTGCATGCTTAAAAAAAAATTATATATATATATATAAAAGAAACAAAAAAAAGAAGTTTGAACTCAATTGAGTCAAGTGTTGAGTTTTGAAAAAAAGAAAAAGAAGAATGGAGAATTGTATAAGACAAAATCGAACAGACAACTTGACACTCTTTATGTAAGAATTCTATTATTGAACGTAGCAATTGTTGTGGTGAAGATTTAATATAATTTTATATTTATTAATAAAATTAGATTAAAAAACATAATAGAACAATATAAGATTTAAACTCGAGAGTTGTAGGTTTAAAATGGACACGCATACCAATAGTACGTGTGCCAATGCTGATACAAATATTCAAATCGAACACGTACTGAAACCAAATGTATAAAGTCACCTGATGGGATTCACAATGACAACAATAATAAGAAACTTTGTACAAAATAAAATAATTTGAACCAAATAAAACTTTATGGATACAAATTTTTATTTCTAATCCTTTAATATTTTTCTTCAACTTAAAAATTTTAGAGATTTTGACAATCTTTCGAAAGATTGATTCACTTGATCTCAAAACTAACTTGACCATTAAAAAACATGAATTTGTGGAATTTGATACCACGTATACGAATCAAATGTTGAATTTAGATAAGTAGCACAATGAACACCTTAAATTTCATTAAAAACATCATGAAACTCCTTCGAAACACAATTTGGGATTTGGACCAATTTTTAAAAATAAGATTTGTACTTAACATTCCTCGAAACTTATAAGGTGTTGAATTAATATTGATATCCAAACTAAACACCACAACTTCAAATCAAACATTAAAATTTGAAAAATTTTGCATAAAGAAAGACCTGAATTTGATGATGAACATGTGTATCTTTTTTTGTTTTCAGTTCTTAGGGAATTTGTAGAGAGATTTGGTGGAACTTCTTATGTTTCAACTCTTATGAATATTCAATTGTTGTCCCTTCTCTATGGAATTTAACACTTTTTTTATAATTATAATAGAGATAATTTAACTATATTAATTTATTGCACAGCACTATATAACTGTCTGTGATAATTTGGAGCATATAAAAAATTTAACTGATAATCTCGATCTCATTGAAGTCCCATCTTACCATAAATTTGACAAGTTTTCACAATTGAACACATTTGATTGATCTATTAAAAATATCAACCATCTATTTATTTATTTTAAAAATTATATTTATTTTAAAATTTTAAAATTTAAATGAAATTTATTTAATCAATATTTTACATCATATTTGCTATATGGCACAATTTAATCAGATAAAAAATTTTAAGTGTTTACATCAAGCTCAAATAAATATTGTGCAGATTCAACTTGGCAATGCAAGTAGGTCTACTCTCCAATAACACTAAGTAGGACAATTATTATTGTTGTGTTCACTTTATATTTCCCCAAATATAAGTTGTTAGTAACTGTGCTAAAAATCGAATTAACTATCTATCGTTAACAATAATGACGATGGCAACACCAGTTTGTAGATTTTGACGGGGTTTATGTCCAAGTATGCTATTTATTATAATTTTATTTGAGTTCAAATTTAAATTAATTTTTCTTACACATATGCTGAAATATTTTAAATTTAATTATTAAAAATATTAATAATTAAATCAATACATAAATATATGGTATATACGCTCATATTTATATATATTTTTTCTTTTTTTTTTGTGCAACAAAAATAATCAGTATTCTATACAATTACATTATTCATTCATTTATATTTATATATATATATATCATAAATATATAAATCTGAAAAATTTAAATTTTTATCCAACATCCAATATAATTTTCATAAATTAAAATCATCTTTTCCTTCCCTACAAAATCACCTATCCTGCATAACCTATGACTTTGTTCTTTGAAGATTAGACTAGACTTTCAATGCCCACGATGCCATTTCCTTGCACCAGTTATTTAAATTTAAATTCAAATATCTGAAAATAACCTTCTCCTCCATATGTAAACAAAATATTGCAAAACTAGGTCGAGGAATAATAAATATTAATTTAATTATCGCACGCCCATTTCGTGCCCTTGTGATCGTGAATTCTGCAAAATTTAACATATAAAAACGAATAGAAAATTGAATGTGTCCAAGTTGTGGGTCCCATGTGGATGCAGGACAGCATGCGTTGGCGTGATTTGAATGAATCTTGATTCCATCAGTCCACATATATACACACGTGGATCACATTTATATGTTGATCGTTTGTTGTGTAGTCTTCACCCCTCGTTTTGCATTGTCCTCTTCTTAATGCTGTTGTCTTTGTCAGGCAAAGGATTTCAACATGACGTGCTCTTCGCTGA
Organism: Avicennia marina; assembly: GCA_019155195.1. Classification (NCBI taxonomy): domain Eukaryota; kingdom Viridiplantae; phylum Streptophyta; class Magnoliopsida; order Lamiales; family Acanthaceae; genus Avicennia; species Avicennia marina. Next base: position 2,292,811 of record JACDXK010000032.1, read on the forward strand.
GCATAGCCACGTGTCACATATCAAGCAGTCTTTTGTTTTTCTTCAAGTAAACACTGAACACATTCACAACGTGTTTGACGATTGAAGAGTTTGTTTCTCTAAAACTATTTTTTTTAACAACTTATAATAAATTTCATTTTTAAGAGTAAAAGTACTTGACCAAAAACAATATTCAACGACGTATGTAATATTATTGAAGGTTCAATTAAATATTATAACACAGTTTATTACTTGAATTAGGAAACAAGGTCAAGTCAAATGTACAATTTGCTCATGCGGCTTGGAATCATCCCTGATGCATGCAATTTTTAATAATCACTCTTAGGTATGCGAGGTTATGCATATGGAAATAATGCCCTCCCCAACTTAATCAAATAAGATTATAGCCATTCTTGTATACAAGACATTTTCTTCTCAAACACAACATTTTATCTAACCTACCTATCCATCCCAACTCATAGGAGATATTATGGCAAACTCCCTTTTATTTAGTGTCTAAATTGAAATCTCGTTCAATCCCATCGTCTAAGTCATGTGGACATGTTTTTCTCTTGCAAGGTCTTGTCCCAAGAAAAAAAAAAACATTCAACTCAAAATAGAGCTCTTTCTTGTTAAGTAACTAGGCTGAACACCCCCTTTTGGTTTCAAAACCTCTAATTCATAGGTAACACGTTTCTCTTTCACAAGATTTTGTTCACAAAAATTCAAATTAGAACATAGTATATCTTGGGTGTTTTAACACTTTTACTACGTCATTTCTAAGTCATGTGCTCTGAATTTATAGGAATTGTCTTTGAAATTGATTCCTAGAAAGTCGTACGCATGTCCTCATCAAATCTTTGCACCGAATGTTCGACAATTCAGTCCTCGTAATTTTACTAGTGTTAGAACCTGATGTCATTGTTTTCTATTTCTGCGTAATTTTAGAAATGGATATTTCCAATTTAAATCCATCTAATCTTCAACCACATCCTACTCGTGCATGATATTATGCATAATTATGGATTTAAATATTGTAAGAAACAAATTCTAAAATATTCATACTAATTGGAAACAAATCCCTACAAACTAAGAAACATATCCCAACAAGAAAAATTAAAAATTACGTGATGATATAAACAATAACATGACTTTGATTTATTTGTGCCTCATATTGTCAACTCGGTACAAAAACAGCTAATAATTATTATATTTTGTAAATTTCTTAGTGTAACAATACAAAAAAGGAACATTATTAATATAATATAATTAAAGATATTAATATCATTTAAAATATATAATGAAACACCATAAGGAATTTATATTTTTTTTTCAAAGAGCTAAACATCTCTTCTTTAGGTATTTGGCACATGGTTTTAATGCACCAAGAGCTAAATTTGTGATATGCCACAATGTTGAAAAGAACAGTTTAAAAAAATAACTAAAATTAAAAGTTGACATTAAGACACTGTCACAATTTTGAACACTTGGTACAAGATTGGAAAAATCTTATTAATAAACCTTACAAAGTTTTGTTACTAAAAAAATTATTACACTTATATAGAATTCTCAAATGTTATCTATATTATATTATTAAATGTTTAATTTGGCTATACAATGTGAATTTGTACAGATACTTTTAATTAAATAATGTAAATTTACATTGTTGAACTTAAACAAATGAATTTAAGCACTTCACAAAAGTATTAGTTGCATTTTCATCCTATCTTCTTTTCATTGTTCTAACATCCCATCGAGAACTTCATCCTATCAGTATTTGAATCTCCTCAATTTTTTTCGTCATCTCATTTTATCTAAATAGTCTAATGTAATTTTAAACAACTTATTTTTATCATTAAATTTTTAAAATCATAGCAAATTTCTATTTTGTTGTGATAATTTTAATGTTACAACTAATTGTTATTTTAACCTTCCAGTTAGGGGTGTACATAAATATGCTTGATCCGATCAACTTGTTCAAACAGCTTTAAAACCACCTTTAAACCGTCGAATTTAATTTTTAATAAATTACAACAATTTATAAATATTAAAACTTGTCACATTTGAGTAGGTAGTGTGTTGAATAATTGCAATCCACCTAACTCACAATCTGATTGCTTATATTAGTTTAATAATATGCCTTTGTACTTGTTATATTTTTTTCGTTTAATTTATAATTTTTCTTTTTATTTTTATTTTTTAGTTATAACTTATGTATTTCGCTGAAAATTAATAGTATATTTGTCAAATTTGTTGGTTAATTGAAAATGAACTAATCACTATATTTAATTTAATCTTTTTTTTTCATTCTTAATTATTTCACACTTTATGTTCATAATATTTTAATATAATGACTTTGTTTTATAATTTTGATACAATGCATTCAGATTTTACATTCTAGCAATTTGATTTATGTATAATGTTACAAAGAATTAAGTAGTTAAAATTAAAAATTTGAATACTTTAAAATTTTTAATTGTCAATGTAAATTTTATTTGAATTTATAAAATATTTTAAAATTTATATATGAAATTGATTATAAGAGAGATATAAAATCAAATGCAAGATAAATAAAAATGAGTTATAATTTTGTTTAATTGATATGAAATTTACTTTTACATAGTATATTTGTCAATAAAGACCTTATTAAGTTTTACATCATTAAAATGTTTCAACTTTACTTGTAAATAATGGATATAAATTTTGTAACTTACCAATCTGCCAACACAACCGACAAGTAGTGACACAATCAGAAACATAGCGGAATAATAAAAATTAGATTGAATTCAAATTGGATTCTAAGAACATAAATTGAGCATCAAAATGCTCAACCCAACGTATTGAAATTAAAATTGAACATAAAATTGATAAACGGCATGATAGGACGACTACAATCGATACTCTGAAATCGATTGATACGTCACGATTCACACAAGGATTACCCCTGTTAAATCTATTTGAGTATTTTCAAATTTAGAGAAAATTGAGTAATTTTATAACTCTCAAAATTCATAATATCTAAAATCTCTCAAATTGTTTCAAATGAAAAAAATTATTATTTATATTAAATTTTATTGGATCCTAATTTAAAAAGCTCATATGACCCAAATTTTTAATAAAGCCCATTAACAAATAAAAATAAAAATAAAAAATGTCAAAATAAAATTTGATGGATCTTTGGATCGTAGCATACCCCTCCTCTTAAAGACAAATTATCCTCAATTCAAGCTTATGTCCTCCGAGAACAAATAAGAATCTCTGAAAGCTCCTAACTTTTTATCATCATTTTGAAACTTCAGTTTCATCTTCCTATAAGTTCAATACAGAAATATTAATAGAAAACCATATAAAGGAATAAGAAAAATCACTAACGACTTATCCGAAAATACATATGTAGTCTCTGAAAATAGAAAAATTTTCAACTCCTGTGTATTACAATTGGATAGAGTATCTACCATATGGTCAAATAGATAAACATACACATGGTTGTGTAGAAGCTCAATTTTCTAATCTTTTACTAGTTTTTTGTTTCTATGCTCGTCATCAACCTCCGCTTCCATTTTTATGGATTCTTCCTTCTCAATTTTATCTTCCTTATTTTCAACTACAACTTATGCTATTTTTTCTTGTTCATTCTACTTTTCATCAATTTCCAATTCATCTTTAGGACTGCCATTATCCTCGTACTATGTGTCTTTGAATTCTACTGCTTCTTTACTCTCTTCATTCACAGGCAACATTTTCATTGATAACCTTTTCTCAGCATCCCTGAATCGGCTGAAACTTATGTAAGCATTAACTTCTTTATTTGAACACTTACTAATTGATTGCTCTTTGAAAACAGTTTAAATATAGCATATCATTATCACTCATAGGATAAGAGGTAGAAATATCATTGGCTTCCTCAACCTTCATCAATCGACCATTTATTTTATTCATAGTTTTGGACATCTTTTAAATTATTTTATACATCGTCTTCAATTCCCCAATGAAAGACTCATACATATGTCTAATACTATCAAGATTTTCAACTTGACTTACACGATGACTGACTATAATAGAATAAAAGTACTACTTAACATCACAGTTTTTCAACTCTCTCTCTCTTTTTTTTCCTCCACCTTTCCTTTTTTTTTTTTTTTTGACACACCTTTTCTTTTAACCCTCTACTTTTTTTGCAATTTTTTCCGAATTTTTTTCTCACACTTTTGTATTTTTTTCCACTGTTTTTTTTTTCCTCAAAACTCAGCAGCCAAACAAGGCCTTAATTAAATAAAAAATTACAGCAGCCAAACAAGGCCTTACCATGTCCAACAATAATTCAGTCCAAGAAGAAAATAAACAATCTAACCTGAAATAGCGCAGAAGCATAATAGGCCTAGCTATTTTTGGCTCACAATTAATCCTTTAGCCCAAAGGGTAATCTGGCCTAACTACACAGCCCGTCCTAAGTCCAAAACTATACAGCCCAATGTGCCTAGCCCAAAATCCTATCCATTTTTTTTTTTTTCGTAAAATTCTTCTGACTCTAGCCCAAATATCCAATGACCAAAATCCTTCTTGGCCCAACACGACCCAGTAGAATTTTTTTTTTAAGGAAAACCTGATTAGGTTTTCACAGGCTGTGGTGATGTGGTTGCGTCGATTCCATCGATGTTTGCCCGCAACAGTAGCTGGGGATGGCTGGTCCAATGTTGGCGGGGCCTAGACGGGAGGCTTCAGCAACGGCGACAGGCAACGAAAACTTGATAGGGTGGCGAGATTTGGGGCTTGAAGAGCTCGGCCATGTCACGGCGGTTTTGGGCCAAACCACTCCTCCTCTGGTGATGTACTAGGGCAGAATAGGACGGGCTAGTAGCAGCAGCCCCAATCGTGACACAAATCGGCTGATTCAGCAGTGTTTGGCCGTTTATTTTTTTTATTTTTTGTTTTGTTTTTTTGAAATTTGACTTTTTTTCAATCCGGATTGAGTGTCAAATAAGAATTCAATATAACTCGCTCTGATACCAACTGCGTGTTAGATAAGGCAGCAAAAACAAGAAAAATAGCAAACGGTATAACCGAACCCAATCCGAGATTCCAAGGATGCGAACAGAATGATAAATGCCGACCCAACGTGGTAGAATTGGATTGAACCCGATGTAGACGGACACAATCTACTTTGGTACCAACTGAAGCGATTAGAAACACAGCGAAAGAATAAAAATTATATTGAACCCAAATTAAATTTTAAGAACATAAACCGAGCATTAAGATACCCGACCCAATGTATTGAAACTAAAATTGAATCTTAAAATTGATAAATGATTAATTGATACACTGAAATTGATTAATACATCACGATTTACATAAGGATTAATCTGTTGAATCGATTTGAGTATTCTCAAATCTAGATAAAATTGAGTGATTTCATAACCCTCAAAATTTACAATATCCAAAATCTCTCTATCTATTTCAATTGAATAAAAATGTTATTTATGCTAAATCCTATCGGATCCTAACCTACAAAGTTCATATGACTCAAATTATTAATAAAACCTATTAACAAATAAAAATAAAAATAAAAAATGTCAAAATAAAATTCGACAGATTTTTGAATCGCGTCAAATAGTATCAAACCAATTAACCTGAATCATCTAGTTTGAAAAAATAAATTTACAATCTACAACAATTTAAACTTTTTTCAACTCACTTATATCGGATTGAATTGAGTAAAATTTTTATTATTAAACCTTTTGAACCTAATTATGTACACTCCTACTTCCCATGGCATATAAGATACTAACATGTTTTTACCCCGAAGAAAGTCTGCCACCAACTGTAGCAGCACCATTCGCTAAAATGACCCTCTTTAATGCATTTACCTTGTTGAACCTAGGGTTTTTTGTTGTATACAAGCATTTTTATGGGGATGTTGATAAGTAAGTAATGGAAGGCATGAAGTATCTTCATTCCCTGAGAGAAGGATTTTGTGGACATCTATTTAAATAATCTTTCCCCCCTGTTTGGCTATTACAAGATCCCTTGAATTTCGAGTTCCAAGAGAAAAGGATTTTGTCGATATTCATGTAAATAATCTTTCCTCCATGTTTGGCTATAACAAGAGTCCTTGAATTTATTGTTCAAACCCTATAACAACAATGCATTTCTCAGACTGAACAAGTGGAACAGCCTGACATTGCCTATTAGAACTCATTAAATCCTTAATTTTTTAAAGTAGGATATATTTATATTTTATTACCAGGCGAAAATTATGCATGCGCATAAAATCTGTAAACTTTTTCTAAATGACAAATTTTAATATGAAATACATATGCAATATACTTTAAATTATTTATATGATACAAATGAAATTTTATGTATCATGAAAATATTACAATTTGAATTAAGATGCGCGCACTTACAAAGCTAGTAAGCTATATTAAGAAGCTTACAAGTTCAGTGAAACAGGGTTAGATTCAATTATTCAATGATTAAGATCAATGACAAATTTAATTTAGTACACATCAATAATATGTGTGTCTTCCAACAGATATTTTGATCAGCTAACATCAAACTTAACACTAGATATATTTGAGTCCCACAAGCACAAGATATCAAAAAAAAAAAAACCAAAAATGCCATCCTGCTAACCAAAGGGGGCAAAGTATTTGCATGGGGTTAAACTAACCATATTCGACCTACTCTTCACCATCCATCACTAGATTTCATAGTCTCTGGGTTTAAAGAAAATGGAGACGACATTTGCAGAGCCGATACAATCTACAGACTGAATTTTAGGATCAGTGCTCAAGCGGGTAAACATATTCAGTCAATTGCAACAATGTACTGGGATCCAGTTTCCGTGCTGTTGCAATTGACTGCTTCTTCACAGTTAGCATTCGAGAGGCAGGATCCAGAGTCCAACCTTGTTGGAGTGCATCTGTCAAGAGAAAGCAACCTTCCACCATCAATAGAAGTTAGCAGTGCTAATGCTATAACGAACAATACACAAGCCTAACAGAACGCTGAATGGCAATGGAAAACAAATAATGAGCTAACAGGTTTCTGACATCGGTTAATATTTTCCCTCTAAAAGCTCAAGATCTATATCACGTCATGTTCATGAAACCAAGCAGAATACGCTAGTCAGCCAAAGCATCACATGAGTTTCAAGCCACAGAAGAAATAATGCTATGAACTGTATAGAAAGGATAGAAACTTACAGTTTGTAGCATCATCTTCACTCATTCCAAGAAATAGTGCTGTATCTTGAGTACTTATTGTTGAATATGCAGAAAGTAACAATTCAAACATCCTTTTAGTGTAAAGTTTTGCAGTAAATATAGATAAAAATGAATTCAAAAAGCCTGATGTCCCAGAAGTGACACTAAATACAGAAGCAAAGCTAGACAAGGAATAGTTAAAAGCAATCTTTGTGATGAGAATTTTGGGGTTTCCAGTTCAACTCTGTGAATGAGTCTGAGAAAGGGTATGACAAGATCTTCACAATTAAAAGTTCATACACAGACAGATATTCTCCTTATTTTCTTTAAGCTCTTGTGACCCAGTCACAACCCCAAGCACGATTTACTTATTTGTTATGCAGTATGTGAAAATTTTCTTCATCATCCGATCCCAATTTCAACATTTCAAAGTGCCTGTAGAGTGCCAAACAAAATGCAAAGAATTGGAGAAATTATCAGTTAAGTCATAACTTGTACTATCTATTTTAATTTTTCAGCTTTATTTAGAGGGACATAGCCAATTAATGTAAGATTGTGGCATGAAGACGTGAAGTCATGGAGCTAGCTATTATTTTCTTCGTAATGCCAATGAAATGTGACCTTGTATATTTGCTTATATTTAGATATCCATGAGTGAGACGATAAAAGAATGAAAGCTCAGCAAAATTATGAAAACAGCACCATTCAGTGAGTCACATCATATGCATCTACTGTTCACATTCCATTTAATGCTCTCCAGATGATTAAAATTGTCATATGAGAAATCTTTAGTCTTCCTATTTCTAGCTTTTTCTAACTAGCTTAGAAATCCTTTTCCTGTATTCATTCGATTACCATGTTAATATATCATTCTCATTGCATAAAGTTACCCCAACAAAGTGAAATGATGTCAAAGAAGGTACTGATGCACCAACAGTCCAGAACTTGAAACCAACTCAAAAATGTTTCTGGTTTAATTTTTATCTGTATAGCAGATATCTATTTCAATTGTTTGTCCATAAGTCAGCATCATGAATGGAAGAACTAAGGAAGTGTTTACAAAAGCAATTAATCACTGATAATAGTCAGGATCAATGAGCCATCAATGAACAATGAAAGTTGCCACAACTTTCAATAATTGCACAATCAAAAGTTAACAGAATTAGCAAAGTGAGTTCAAATTGACTTAAAAAATACTTCAGGATGTTACATTAAAAATTTATAGCATGAAGACAGAAGGCATAACACTGAAATTAACCAACACGAAAGCGTCGCAGTTCACTTTCAGTACCTGAGAAAGCTTCAACAATTCCCTGAGACTGTGGACTCCAATTAAATTCACGAATGGCCACATGAACACCACCATAATCCTTCATCCACAGCTTCTGCCCAACTTTCCAGGCAGCCGAGACCTCCGGCTGATTATCCTTCACTGCCGATGGTATCTTCTTCCACAAAAACCTCGCACTATTACTATTAACAACATAAGACACACATAATCACTCTTCACATCCAAGGCCTTCCGAGTACCAAAATCAACAAAAAAAACAGTAAACACAATAATATGCAACGCAGTTGCCACTAATCAGAAAAAAAGGAAAATCCAGGACAAAAATTACATGTCATTGATGTAGATATGACCAAGGAGATGAACTGCGAAGGGCCATTCGTCGAGAAAAGTAATGCCCCCGGATGCAGCCTGCAGTCCAAAAAACCAGAGGCAAAGGGGAGAGAGAATGAGGTTTCGCAAGGGCTATGTGATAATAGCAGGGAAATGGGAGGCTAAATCGATGACCTGGAGCATGAGGGTATCGCATATATCGGCGATCTGATTGTAGGATTTGAGTGCCAGAACTTCGTTCAGAGGTGAGAAATCCATTAATGGCAGCTCTCTTTTCCTTCGTTTTCTTCCACTCTTGAGTGGGAAACTTTCTCCTGTCCGATGAGGTGCAGCAATGAAAGTGTTGTCTTATTGAGCTGATGATAATGGGCTGGTCTAGTTTTTTGGGCTTCAATTATTGGGCCTCAAAGTAGATTGAGCCCATGAGGCAAACCCAATAGTGCAGTCCAATTCTAGTTTCCTGGAGACCATGTCAGTCGACAATCAGTCCGAACACTATAAATTCAAAGAGCCCAGCGAAGTAGGGTTTTCTCTGAGCAGTGAGGTGTTAATTCTCCAGCGCAGCTTTCAGGTATGCCCTTACTTCCTTCGTCTCTGTTGTAAAAGACGTCGAGATTTGCTAATGCTACTACAATTTGTAATTAATTTATGTTAGGTTTGGTGTTTTTGATGTAGGAGCTATCTGCAATAGGTATGATTTGCGAACATATAAGGAAATCAAGTTTTTAGATTATTTCTGGAGCAGTACGCTCCATCTACTTTTTGTAGACATCTGTAACTGAGAAAGTGTTTGCATTGAGCAGTATCCGTGGTTTTGTTCTCTTTTCTCTTTGTGACAATCGATGAATCCATTTATTGTTTAGGATCGAAGCAGGCGGAAGATGTCGCACAGGAAGTTTGAGCACCCAAGGCACGGGTCCCTCGGTTTCCTTCCGAGGAAGCGAGCTGCACGCCATAGGGGAAAGGGTAACCATTCTATCGTTTTTTTATGGAATGCTGGAATGATGAATTCAATACTGCGCTTCTACTTCATGTTATGACAGGATGAAGATTATTTAATGCGTATTCCAATAGAAAATTTATGGTATTTGTTGTCTGTTTCTCTTTTAGTGCTCCTTGTCTCTTTTTACTTGCGTAATTTGATATCGTTTTATTGAGCTATATATTTAGATTTGTTTTCACGTTGCTAGAGAGTTGAGCTCTTACCTTATGCCCTGTGATTAGATCAATGGAACGGACTCCGCTATATATGTATAATAAGAAAGGCTTCCACACTGATCATCAATCTAATGTGGTTGCTTCTTTGCTTTTCTCACATTCACTAGTGTCATTGCCTGTTACTGGTTATTAATGTGATTTGTGGTATTGAATATTGCAGTGAAGGCTTTCCCAAAGGATGACCCAACTAAGCCCTGTAAGCTCACGGCCTTCTTGGGTTATAAGGCTGGGATGACCCACATTGTCAGAGAAGTTGAAAAGCCTGGATCAAGTAAATTATTTTCATCTCTAATTTTTGTTTTCAGCGTATTTTCCTACTTTAGTTGAGCAAACATATTTAAATTTCTTCTTAAATCCATTCTCCTGCCATGTACAGGACAGAAATCTAAGTTTCCTTCATTTTTGGTTACTTCGTTCAAATTATTTTGTTTGGAAACTTTTGTCTTTTTCTAAGTAGTCTTTCCAAAGTCAATTCATGTTTCATTTATTGCTGATTTAATTCTAGTGGTGTTAATTCGATATTTCTGTTTAGTTTTTTTTTAATTTAGTGTAATTTATGACATCTCAAGCAATTCCTCCGGGATTTATATTTTCATAGCCATTCCTCTCCGTTTTAATTTCTGATTTCTCCTAGTAGGCAGTAAATGCACTTATATTCTTTGTGATGCTCTATCCACTCTCTTTTAAAAGGTTCGCTAGTGGGTGCATTAAATGAACTCTCGTTTGGAAAATGTGATTTCAGAGCTTCACAAGAAGGAGACCTGTGAGGCCGTTACTGTTGTTGAAACACCGCCAATGGTTGTTGTTGGAGTTGTTGGGTATGTAAAGACACCTCGTGGTCTTCGATGCCTTAACACTGTTTGGGCTCAGCATCTGAGTGAGGAGGTAAAGAGGAGATTCTACAAGAACTGGTGCAAGTCCAAGAAGAAGGCCTTTACCAAGTACGCGAACAGGTTGGAGACGGATGAGGGAAAGAAGGATATCCAGTTGCAGCTGGAGAAACTGAAAAAATATGCATGTGTTATTCGTGTGTTGGCTCACACTCAGGTGCCATTTCGTTCTTAATTTCCATTATTCTTCTTGTATTTCATGTAATCTGCTCACTTCAATTATGAGAAAATCCTATATTAATTACGTAGGATGCCTTTATCTGATGCAGATAAGGAAGATGAAGGGGCTCAAACAAAAGAAGGCACACTTGATGGAGATACAAGTGAATGGTGGGACGGTTGCTCAGAAGGTTGACTTCGCATATGGTTTCTTTGAGAAGCAGGTCCCTGTGGATGCTGTATTCCAGAAAGATGAGATGATTGACATCATTGGTGTCACAAAGGGTAAAGGATATGAAGGTGTTGTCACTCGTTGGGGCGTCACACGTCTTCCCCGCAAAACCCACAGAGGTCTTCGTAAGGTGGCTTGTATTGGTGCCTGGCACCCTGCTAGAGTTTCCTTCACAGTTGCTAGGGCTGGTCAGAATGGATACCATCACCGCACTGAAATGAACAAGAAGATCTACAAGCTCGGCAAGGTAGGAAAGGAAGAACACGCAGCCAGTACTGAGTTTGACGGGACCGAAAAAGACATTACCCCAATGGGTGGATTTCCTCACTATGGTGTGGTGAAGGATGATTACCTGATGATCAAGGGTTGCTGTGTTGGACCTAAGAAAAGGGTTGTCACTCTTCGTCAGTCACTCCTCAACCAGACTTCGCGTGTTGCCCTGGAAGAGATTAAGCTGAAGTTCATCGACACATCATCCAAGTTTGGACATGGACGTTTCCAGACAACCCAGGAGAAGCAGAAGTTTTACGGTAGGATCAAGGCCTAGTTCTTTCAAAGAGAGTATTTGATTGCTGAAATCATTTTTGCAGAGTGATTCCTGGACGGCTATTTTTTGATATGGAGTTTCTTATTCAATGCGGTTCGTAACCTGTCTGCTGTTTTTGAGGTTCATGTTATGTGATACGATTTTTCAGTGCCTATCTTTCCATGAATTTCTTTTTATTTTTATGTGCTCGAAATTTTTTCATCGAATGTTGTCACGATCGTGGGAGGAGACGAGGCATGCTGGTCTCTGTTGGTTAGAACTGGAAAATATAATTTAAACATTACATACTTATCTTTTACGCATGGCAATGAATCAGGTACGTTGGTTATATTTGATCTGATGTTGAGTGGTCCATCACGTTAGCAATTGTAGTTGTGTAATATTGAACTCAAACCTCCACATTATTGTAAAAACAGAGTGATAATCAGAGAATAATTGTAGGTTGTATGGGCTATGGAACGATCATATACTGCTCTAATACACTTAAAGCATTTGGATGGTGTATGCGTATGACAATATGCACACGCACGTGATTTTCTTCTAATTTTGAAGGAACATTGTCAGGCGCTTGTTGAGCTAAAATTTTGATTGTGCACTCCACTGGCATACAAGTTAACGCATTGACTGGCTTATCCATGAGGAGTTGTTCGCTCACTCCGTGACGTGATTAATTATTTGAATGATAACTTAATTTCAAGAAAATAAAATATTATATTCATTAATATCAATTAAAAATGAGATAATTTAGTGGTTATTTTTATTTTTTTCAAATACCTTTACTTTAAAATTTCTTTAAACATTATGTATCTTTTATTTGTATTAACATTTCTTTCACAAAAATCAATAATGTAATATCTTCGATAAAACTTCAATTGGTATTCATTCAACAAACTAAACTACTATAAATTAGATTTAGTTCTTTTTCAACACTTATAAATATTATAAAATTATACTTAATTTTAAATTTTGTAATTCTCATATGAGTAATTTAATTAAATTTTTAAGGGGTAAATATGTTTTTTAATAAGATATCTAATGGATTAGCTGATGGGAGTTTTATTTGATTTTATTTTAATCAAGTCCACTAGGCTAGATTGTCTATCTAGGACAATCTAGGACTTTGGAGCATAACATCGGATTAGACATTTATCAAATCTAATCCTACTAAGTGAATAAGCCCCAGCTTACATATCAATTCCACCACCAACTTTTTTCTAAAATGAAAAAGCTAATTGACAAGCTATTTTAGGTACAATTCAAAATTTTTTGAAATTTCTACTATTTTTGAATGCTTTTCACAGATTATTTCAAATACATTTTGGTTTTTATTAAAAATATTTTTTTTAAACTCTAATTATTTTAAATGATAAAAACATTGTTTGAAAAGTATTAAAAACATTTTATTTATCTTTCATTTTTTTTGGATAGATATTTCTAAACATCTTAATTATTTCTATTTTTTTAGGGACATTTTTGCCTTTTTCTTTCCCTGCTTGTAAAAAGAAAAAGTCCAAGCCTAAATGTGAGGTGGCGCCCAAATTTTCTTCCATACGGCAACGTCAATTTTTAATGGCTTTGTCAAATTTCTAATAGAACAGGACTAAATGCATAAAAACAAAAAGTTCTAAGATATAATTAAATGTGCCAGTACTGTAAAGTATAAAAATGGTTTAGGACTAAATGTGTGGAAAAAGTTTTAAGATTGTAATTAAATATGCCAATTCCGTAAAGTTTGAGACATTAAATGACGGTACAACTATGATAAGACAAGCAAGCAATTTTTCTTCGGAAATATGAATGAAATGTGAAAGATGTCGCACGTTATCAGGAAATAAGGGCCGTTGATTTCGTTTGAAAACGTACAGGTCAGATGATGACGGGGCGCCACACAAGCTGATTAGTTGTCGTTTTGTAATGTAAACTGCATAAAGTAAATAGAGATGAACGCAATATTTATCAACGTAATTCGGAGAAATCCTCCCACATCTGCAGAGGTTCTATTAGGAAAAGTGCTTTCACTAATTCAAGATTGATTAGATGTACAACAAACAAAATACTTGATCACAACTCTAAGTAAGTCAACTCTCCCTTGACCCAATTGTCCGTGCACTCATGCAAACTAACCCTTGCAGTGTGCCAAGGCCAAAAACTAATCGGGTCTAAACTTTATAGGCTTTGGACAATTTTAATCTTGCAAGCAGTTGCTCACAAATTCATTTATTCAACGTATCGCAATGTAACAAAATAAATGAAGGGATGATCTTAGCTTTCATTTACCTCTAATTTTATACATATTGCAACATCATTCAACAAATAACAATTGTTAGATGACCTTGTTCTTGTTAACCCACAAATATCTATTTCACCATAAACACAACACTAATCTTTGGTGAATTTCATGAAGATATTTTGATCACACAATAGAATGATACTAAACAAGTTTGCTTTAAGTCCACAACGTTGAATTTCATTCTTTTGGATTGGCATTTAGAACTTCCTTCTTATTGACTCCCTTTTTTGTCTATCCCCAAAAGTGACAAAACCTTCATACATGATTTTGTGGGATTTTGTCGACACATTCTTAGTGAATTCACACTCATTATCACTATTATAGCTTGATTCAAACTTTGTAGTTGCAACACTAGCCACAATAATTCTATTTGTATCTTCATTGTGTTGGTTGCTCACTTGTTCATTTTCCTTCAGATTGTTTGAAATCATCTATCTTCATTGTGTTGGTTATTCACTTGTTCATTTTCCTTCAAATTGTTTGAAATCATCTTTGCTCAAAGTTTTCGTCATAAACTTTCTCAATCTCTTGAAGTTATTTGTGCGTTTTGCATGAATGTGGTAAATGTGCCTAAATCCACCACATTTATGATATTGAAAGCTTATTCTTTTGAAGTTATTCCCAGGTCTATTTAAAGTAACTTTCCTTTCATTTTCATCAATTTTATAATCTTATAAATAACCAAAAAGGTTCTTTGTCAATATTGCAACACCATTCTTCTAGTTTCACTTGATCTTAGAGTCAACTTCTTGTATCATGTTCATCTTATATATTTGCAAGGAGCCAATAATTTTGTTTAGCATCATATTTTTCAGCATTCCTGGCCACTTCAATGGCAACTGTCTTGATAAAAATCTTTCAAACAATGACCTAAAGATTTCATATATAAGCTTTGCTTTTGAATATCTCTTGCCTAGTTGGTAAGTTTAATTTGCAATTCCTATTAATTTTTCATTAAGGTAGTTACGTTTTTATCCTTCTTCATTCTATCAAATTAGCTCATCTACTCTAGTGAAAATGACGTTAATGGCCTTAAAATTTCCCAGAGTGCATTACCAAGCCAATCTTTGACCTCTTTGAATACTTTCTTCCTTCTACTATAGCTGAGGGTAGACTGCTTCATAAAATAATTCAATGCAACAATTTCAACATCAACATACAACTTGCAAAACCAACATATAAACATCAGCACATAAGCAATAAATGAAATAGTAGATAAGCAACAAAAAAAAAAAAAAGATACAAGTGGCTTGCAAGTAGAGCTCTTGAACAGTTATAGCGAGGGATATCAAATTTCATGAGAAGCATATCAGAGCATTAATGTAAAATAAGTGCATAGGTAGATATTAACAAATATCTTAAACTAAGGTATTGTTAACGGCAGTAGGCAAGTGGCGTCATTATTTAGAGGCTCAACAATTTATTATCAAAACTGATTACGAGAGTCTCAAATACTTACTCACACAGAAGATAATAACTCCTATTCAAAAGAAGGGGTTAACAAAGTTGCTTGGTCTTGATTATGTAAATCAGTTTTGAAATGGCATTTCAAAGAAAATCAAGTAGCTGATACACTATCAAAGTGTGAAAGGGACATAAAAGAACTATTTACTTTCAGTTGTTACACTAGAATGGATTGAGATGTGAAGTTACCAGAATAACCCAGAAACTCAGCAATTGATAAAGTATGTTCAGCAAGAAGACTACCAAAGTAGACACTACACAATTCTGAATGGAATGCTGAAATACAATAATATGATCTACATTCGGAAAAATCAAGATGTAATGAGGAAAATAATAGAGAATATCCTAATAACCAAATTAAAGGCCAATTTAGAATTTTAGGGACCAACAAACACATCAGGTCATTCTTCTTTTGAAAAGAACTATATCAGGATATAAAAGCCATTATATCAAGTTGTGATATTTGTCAAAGAAACAAAAAGTGAAAAATCTCACCATCTTGGCCTTTTACAACCCTTACCAGTCCTAGAAAATATTTGGCAAAACTTGTTAATGGATTTTATTGAAGGACTCAAACTTAGTCAGGAAGGACACCATCATGGTTGTAGTGAATAGGCTCAACAAGTTTGGGCACTTCATTGCCCTATCTCACCCTTACTCAACTACTTAAGTAGCCCAATTATTTATCAATCATGTTTAAAAGTTACATAAGCTACCCAAGACTATAGTGGCAGATAGGAAATTAATATTAAGCATAAGCACTATTTATCATCTCCAGTCAGCTGGATAAATTTAAAAGGTCAATCAATGTTTAAAGTGTTATTTAAAGAGTATGATTGGGCTAAAATGAAGAAAATGGGTGTAATAGCTTCCACTTGTAGAATGGTAGTATAACACCAACTACCATATTGATAGACACAACCCCCTTAAGCAGTTTATGGCATTACTCCACCACAGTATGAAGAGGTGAATAACTTCATTAAGGACCATAGGACTGCACTAAAATTGCTCAATGAGAACTACACAAAGCCTAGGAAATGATGAAGTAATATGCAGGAGAATGAAGTCTATATCAAATTTTAGCCTTATATAGAAAGACTTTATGGCATCAAAGACTAACCAAAAGTTAGCTTCAAAGCACTTTGGTCCATACAGAATTTTGGAAAAAGTTGGAAAGGTAGCTTATAAGTTGGATTTACCTCGAGGAAGCAATATTCACCCTATATTTCATATGTCCCATTTGAAATTCAAAATAAACCCATAGGCATAGGCCACTTAGAATCTACCCTACGCAGATCATCAAGGTGAATTCAAATTGGAACCCATAACAATATTAGACCAAATGCAACAAAAATGGTGTAGGGGTACCACTAAACAAGTCTTAGTACAGTAGTCAAACTTTACCCCACTGAGTCCAGCTAAGAAGATTTTTCAACTCTCTGGCAACATTTCTTGACGTCTGTCCTTAGGGATAAGAACAAACTAAAGAGGGAGGAACTATCATGAAATAACTTAGTGTAGTGTAACAGTTTCAACAACATTAACTTACAACTCACAAAACCAACATATACATATCAACACATAAGTAATAAATAAAGCAGTAGGTAATAAGCAGATAATGCAATACAAAAATAAAGATACAAGTGGCCTGCAGTTAAAGCCCTTGAACAGTTACAGCAGGAGGTGTCAAATAATACAAGCATACGGGGCAGATCAGAGCATTAATGTAAAATATGAGCAAAGGTACAAAAGAAGGCACCAAATCCGCTACTTTAGGATAATTGCTTTTCCAACCTTATCTATACATAAAAAAATAAGCGAGAAATGAAATAAGCTGAATGTAATAATAAAGTCTAGAATGTAAAAAACAGAACATAGTGAGAAATAAAACTTATCTTTTCATCTTCTCTCTCTTCTCTCCCTTCTTTTCTTCTACTGCTCACCCATTCTTCATAGCCATCGACATTTCATCTTAGCTATGCCCAGGACAGTTTAATACTCCTGGCTTCACTCCCATTTTCATTAGAAGAGTATAGTGACCATTAATTAGGGAACTTTAGAAGTTCCATTAAGGTGGCTTAAGTTAATTGAAGTAGTTTTTGGATCTACAAAGCCATCAAACAGATTCTGAGTGGCAAAGTTAGTGAGTCTTAAAGGAAAAGAAAGAGAATAAAATTGAGGAAGGAGAAAGGTTCTGTCAACGCAAGGAGCAAATTAGGGTTTTATTTGACCTAGTTTTGAGAATTTTACTTTAATAACCTTATCCCTAGATGTTTAGGACTATTTTGCCCTCAATCTCATTACCAAATTTCAAAATAACCTAAATTTGGAATGTTCTGGGTGTTAGGCTAGAATAGAGAAGAATTAAGTTCAGGCCTTAATTTTCTTTTAACCATAATTTATCATCATAAGCCTATTTCAATTTTGAAAATTTCAACCCATTTGTGACAATTGCTTCCCATATAATGATGAAACTCTATGATATTGCATCCACAAATTTGATAAATGCCATCATTAAAGTTTTCTAACAACAGTAGTTAGACCTATTAAGCATAGGCAGACTAGAGATAGATGCTCTTTCCTTTACACTCATATTTTAACCAAGATTATTGAGATTACACCTGCTTGTAAGCCACATCACAAAAGAGTGATGTGGCATTGATGCCACGTGAACATTTTGATTATATGACAAAATACCACTTACGTTGATTAGTATTTGTGTTATAAAATCAACGAATAATTCCATCACCCTCCCCTAACGTTTGGGGGTAAATGTAGAAACCTCTCATCCAATTTTAATAATTATAGTAACCTCTCTTATGTTAACCAAAATCCTGCTATAATTGATAAAAAGACTGAAATGCCCTTAGTTGAAAGAATTAAAATGTAATACAAAATCAAAATTTACCAATTATGAAAAGACCAACATGCCCTCCTTTCAAAATAACATTTGGGCCTTTTGTCTTAACTATTAAAACTATAGAAGCCAAGAACGAGTAGACCCATCTCTTCCCACCTTGATGAGCCCCGTCACCACCTTATGGTCGAAAATTGACGAGACAATAACCGACCGACCTCCAATTTTGATTTAACAGATTTTGGTTTTCAATTCGCCAAGAATTCAAGAAATCTCTAACCCAAGTCTTTTTTTTTTTTTTTTTGAATTGGGAATATTGTGAATAATTATGTTCATCCTGCAATTTCTATCAATCAATAGTTCGAATGAATGGGTTAATGGGACTATCTTGCTAATCTAACACATTTATTTAACGAAAAATCAACTTGTGAAACAAAATATTGTTGGTTGAAGGGTTGTATGGGTTCTTCGTTTTTTAGCTGAATTTTTCTCATATTTTTGCAACATTGGTTTGAATTTATCTTCTTGTTGCCTTAAGTGATTGAATACCTTGAATTTAGATGAATTTAGTGAAGAAAAAAAAAGCACAAATTAAGCTACCCAACTATGGCCAAAAAGTGTTCAATAAATTGCTTGAACTGGTTGTGTGAATTTTGTCTTAAATTTTGATGAATGTTTTGAATAAATTGTCGCACAAGTATTGCATAATCAACTAAAATTGTTATATTTAATGTATTTTGCACTTGACTTTAGTACTGCCACTCTGAAGTTAGATTCATTTTCATCAAATCTTGCACTTAAATTAACTTGAGTGGCACTTGACTCAGATGCCCAGGAAGAATGTGCTGAGAAAGCATAAAATCAAATGCCCCCAGGTATGGAAGCTATGAATCAGCTTCTTGTTCATAAAGAAATATATTGATTTGCTACTAAAGTTGAAGTTTTGTAATGGAGAGTCCAATGTTGATATGATAGAACTAATATTATGTATATGTTGTTGAATGGCATTACGTTGAATGGAATGGTGAATAGATGGTTGATGGATATAATTGTACTTCATATTTTTGTATCGTATTATATGAAAGTTGTTGATTATGATTTTGGACATGATTGTGCTTGGATTGTAGATTCATTTATATGTATTGTATTAGATAAAATGACTACACGTGGTGATTGTTGTAATTTACAATCAAGAGTGACAAGCAATTTTGTAATTATGACAACCATTGTAATATTCCAATAAAGTCAAATTTATAAAAACTAAATAGAAAAAATTTGTCATACTAAATAAAATTTTACAAAATAAGTTTAAAATGTATTCTTTCACAATATTTCATAATAATTATACAAACTTCCCTCCAAATTGTATTTACATGACAATTACATCCATATGTACATAACAAACATACAATGGCATTTTTGTTACAAAAATTAGTCTAACAAGCCCAAAAATCAACCGAAGATAAAATTGTCTTTTTCATACTGACATCATTAATTTTATCAAACAACTCACCAAAAAAACTAATTTATAAGCCGGAGAAGCAACTAAGAAGAAATTATTGTAATTCCTAAAATCTAAAGAGATATCTCTATATTTAACTCAAATATTCAGAAAGAGTGATGTAATTCTCCTTAAAACCAAATGTAAAATGTAGAAAGTAAGTAGAGATAACTACAGTATTTGTTGACACGGCTTGAATAAATCCTCCTCCGTCTATATGGTATGTACCCAAAATTTTCACCAACTCAAAAAGATCAGACGTACAGCAAAATACTAAACACTCCGAGCGAGTCAACTTTCCCTTGACCCCAACCACTTGTGCACTGATACAAGCTACCAACCCTTGCAACGTGCCTACATCAAAAACCCAACTGGTCCAAAATTTTGTAAGTTGATTTGGACAACAACTTACAAATTCAATCAATTCAACACATAAAAAAATATAGTAATAAACGAAGAGAAGGTCTTAACGTTCTAACTCCCGCTTATCAAGCCCACGTAGCATTGCACGACCTCTAAATCATATAGATGCGGTTGACTAGACTAGCAACGTTCATCAACCAGTTTTGACTCTTTTACAACAATTCTATCAATTTATATAACGAAGTGACCAAAACGTCGAAGAAAAATTCTTTCCAACTCCCACGTGGGAAAAATATATATAATAAAAAAGGTGAACTTGCAAACTAAAGTAAAAGAAAATTTATTCATTTGACAATGCAAATAACAAAAGTGAAAATGCCTGGGGATGTGTGAACGAAAAATTAAAACCAAAAAAATCAATCAGTTCGAAACCTTCCAAATGTAGGAACCGGAAAACACGAAACCAAAAAACTCCACGTAGAATTAGTTGTACACTTTGGTGGCTCGTTTTTCCAGAACAAGCAATCTTGGAGTGACTGTTGGGTGTATTTTTTTGCTTTCCAGACCCGGCTCAACCCCACATGCCTTGACAGTAGGAATTCGCTTCATAAATTCTTCCCCCCTCTCCATGTCTGCTTTCTTCTTTCTCTCGAGGGATGGGAGAGAGAAAGAAGAAACAGAGCAACCGGTAGAATTGGGGCCACCGTGTTTGATGAGACTTAAAAAAGGTCACACACTGAGGCCATCAAATCCACACTGTTTGTTTATTAGGTTTTGCTTTCTGGGACTGATGGCTATGGTACAATCCACCGATACCTGCCCAAAACATTCACATTCGGAGTCAAGCACAAACCAACCGTACAACAGTCTAACTAGGCTGTTTCCTAGAGTTACAAGCTTAGTTTTTTGAGTTTGAAATTGAGTGATCCAAAAATCTTTTCTTACCTCCACGTGTCAAATTATATACCAGTTCCGCTAATCAAAATTTGAATGTAGATATACACACACACACACACACAAGAAGTGAGAGGATCATATTTTCATATATTTGCCACTATTTATTCTAAATTGGTCCGTAAAAAGAATGCAAAAGGTAAGTCATGAAAGAAATGACCATGTCCACACCTTAGGTTAGCCTTGATCAAATCTTCTATCTTAAGAAAATTGTCCGTCGGCTCTACCTTAATATTTCCATCAGATGGCCATGCATTTGTATTATTGACACTTGTTGCAAAATAATATATATGATTAGTTTGCATTAATGAAACAGATGGACAAAGAATAAAAACCCGGTACAGGATTTCTGAGGGTAAGGTACACCGATGAATAATTCGCAAGAACCCAACAAAACAAAGTCAATATAAGTGGGGTTGGAACCTCATTTTTCCATCTGGCTTTTTGTCGTGGGGTGGGGTGAAACAATGGACTCGGGAACTTGTCCTGAGGTTAATGTGTGGTAGAGATTTAAAGCAGAAAAGAACAACAACAAAGGGATGTTCGCGGCCTGTTGGCGACAAAAGGGTGAACATAAACAATCTTAGGAAAACCTAACTACACTCTGTCTGGACGAGTGCTTGGTGCAGCACGAGGGTGTTGGATTTGAGCAAAGTAAGAAACAATAATTACACACTTTTGGTCCCTCAAATTGTCTTCAAGTTTACTACATAGTTCTCCTACTTCATCTTTTGCTATGGTAGTTCTCACCCTTCAAAATCAACACTTTTAACGCGACAATCTAACAGTCCAAAGTGTATATGAAAAATCATTTAAATAACTCCTACCGAGAAAAGGCAATAGCCATGGGTAAAGAGAAATGAAAACATCCGCGTACAGACACCATTTAATGGTCAAGAAAAGCAGTGATGGCGACCCTCTGCTTTCCTCACTGCGCTTCAGATTCTTTGCCCTTTTTCTTCAAATGACAACGAAGCATCCTATGGGCTTGAGTCGGTATTGCTGCCTATTCTCTTAAAATGCGTAAAAGTTAAAAAAAGAACGTATCAAGTTCCCAATTTCCCACAAATATTGTTTGTCCTGCTTTGATTTCTACGAAACCGCTCACATTGTCATAGAAAGGAAAAGGAATTGGAACTGTTAAATACTAAGATCAACCAGGCTATTTTAATAAAAGGTCTCTGGAGACTCAAATAGCAACAGTGCGGAAGAGGAAGAGGAAAGACAAACAATAGGGTTAATATTTTAGGCCTCCTTATTTTTCACCTTAAAACAAGCAATGCCCAAAATTCAGAGTTTGTCCAAGAATTTCACCATGAAAGTGAAACTGTAACCGAACCGCAGAGTTAATAACTTTACCTCATGCCGGCGCTTGTTAGCATATCAAACAATGCGCATCGTAGCAGACACCAACGGCGAACAACACAACAAGGCAAACCAAAATGCACAGAAGACGGGGACAAAGTCCACCACACACAAGAGAAAACCCAGAATTTCGAGCAGCTTCCAGGGAAGAAAGATTCGTGGAAAAGTGGTGAAGTTAGAGAAACGAACAAAGAAGACAAGATTTGCAGGTGCGTTGTCACTAACCTGCAATCCAGGCGACGTGAAACCCAGAATCCGGATCTTAGCTCCGACGTCACCGACGACCCGCAACTCAACCCGGTCATTCAGCGAAGCGTCCCTTACCAAATCGGCGGCGTCGGCTTGCAACAAATTGACCCGATCAACGGCGATGGTGGTCTCGATCCGGCGAAGGCTGTGGGCGGGTTGATAGAACCCGGGGACGGTGCCGCGTCCCAGGGGTATGCCGCGGTACATGACGGTAAACCTGGACTCTCTGTACTTGATTCCCATCTTGTTGTCGTTGGTGGCTGTGAAGAGCATGCGTATGTTGAGCGAAACAGTGGCGGAGGAGGCGGTTGTGGGGCTGATGCCCATGAACTGGACGTCCACTTGCTGCAGGTCGAATTCAGGCTTTTTGGGTTTCACAGCGAGGAGAACGACGAGAGCGACGGCGAGGATTAGGAGGGCGAGGAAGGAGAAGAGGAGGAAGAGGCAGCAGCAGCAGCCGCGAAAGGAGGCCGAGGAGGAAGAAGAATAGGGAGTTGGGTAGTAGTGGTGGTGGGTGCCGTTGCCGGTGGTGGCGGCGGTGCTGATGGGTCTGGAGGTCATTATCGGCTGGATTCTCTTTTTTTTTCAAGGAAGATCGCGGAAGAGCGAAAAGTAGTAAAGCCCCACCACTTCACCCACCGCAGCACCACCACTTTTTCGCTCACTCACTTTTTCTTTTTGCTCTCTGTGTCTTCCTCAGTGGCAGTACTAATTTATGAATAATATAGAAAACGAGTTTTTGGTTGCTGCTTCCTTTTAAAGAGAGTCCAGTGGGGACACAGAGTAGGAAACTTGCTTCCATGGGAAGCTTTCCTGTGGCGGTTTGGTTTTGCACTACGTTGTCTTGAGTTTGTGATTTGTTTATTACCAAATACAGTGTTATTAACGTTTCTAAGCTTACTTACATCGATTGATTAATTATTTAAAGGCATTAGATTAGCACTTTGGTAAGTTATTCTTCTGACAATAAACCAACAAAATAAATAAATCCACCTGTTATTTTAGAAAAGAATTCGTGAAAGTCAACAATAACAAAAGGATAACATATATAAGTTTTAATCTCTAACTGAACTAAATAAATTAATTGGAATCAATTTAACTTAAGTGCGAAAGAATTAGCATTGCAAATTAGTCAAACTTGAGTTGCATAATTTTAAAAATTTTAAATTTAAACTCGACCTGAGTTGCATAATTATAAATTGTGTAAACATTAGTAGAGAACTTGTTGCACATTAAATATCCTCTACCAGTTTATTTAATATTCCCTACTCACGTTAATTATCTCTGCGATCATTAAGAATCGAATTAATAATTTATGCCATTTGATTAAACGCCTGTCCTCTGTTTATTTGCCAATTGTGCTGTGCCCAGTTGAGATATTAAAAATCCCACGTACCTCCTCACAAAATTGACGCCAAAAGCAGGGAATAAATAAATTGTGCTCTCCCTTCTCATTATTGTCCAATCATTCCATCTAACCTGTGTCCTGCAATGCCTGGCTTAATATTGGGATTTTTTTTTATTATTATTATTTTTTTAATAATTTAACAAATTATCCCATTTACAGGCAATTTGTAAAATTAATCAATCTCGCCGTTCCAAACAGCGAGATGACGTAATCTCGTCGTTTGGAACGGCGGGCCAAAATTTTTTTCAAAAAATTTAAATAATATTTTTTATATATTCATATTAATTGGTCCGAAATACGATATATCTTGTCGTTATAAACGGCGAGATAGAGTCTGATGGCCCAGCCCACGAGGCGCAACTTCCGAGGTATATCTCGCCATTTAAAACGGCGATATAGCCTTTGATTGGGCCAGCTCACAAGTCTCTCGATTTTTAAAACTGCGAGATTAGGCCCAATTTACGATATATATATCCCGCCGTTTAGCCTCTGATTGGTCCAGCTCACGAGTCTCACCGTTTTAACTTTCATTTACCCAAACACACTCGATCGCTGTTCATCGTCTTCCTCGCGACGATTTCAAACCGTTTCGCTTTCTTCCCCGGCGAATTCTTCCCTTCCCCGCGACGGAGATAACTTTGACGGCCAAACACGCCCGAACGGATTTCTTCTCGACGGATTTTTTGCTGAAGGTTGACCGAACAAGTCTATTTTAAGTTTGAGTGTTTTGATTTTTTAGCCTTAATTTTTACAGTTTGTTTTTTAATTTGGGTGTTTTGATTTTTTAGCCTTAATTGCTAACAAATGTGTTTGTATATTGCAGGAAACTCCAATTAAAATTTGTGAAAGCCAAAAAGGCGTATTATCAGAATTGATTTCTAAGGTGAGTGTTCATATATTTTTATATTTAGGTTCAAAACAAAATTCTTGTATTGTGGGACAAGTTGTAGTTTGTCATTATTTGCTAATTTTTCCTATCATATTAATTATAGTGTAAATAAGGGCAATCAAATAAATTTGAAAATTTTATAAGAATATTAGATGAATAAAAATT
Organism: Avicennia marina; assembly: GCA_019155195.1. NCBI lineage: Eukaryota > Viridiplantae > Streptophyta > Magnoliopsida > Lamiales > Acanthaceae > Avicennia > Avicennia marina. Next base: position 2,318,167 of record JACDXK010000032.1, read on the forward strand.
GTGTACTTAAATATTTAATACATAAAATTTAAGAATATTAGACGAATGAAAAAAAATGAAGGTTTCTAATGTAGTTATTCTAATTAATTTTCCAATTTAACAAATGGAACCCACTTATAAATATTTTATCAATTTAACCAATTTATCAAATAAGAATATTAGATGAGTGATAAAATATTTACTTAAAATACATTAAATTCTTATTATAGATGCGATGCTTATATTTACTATATTTGTATATGTCATATTATAGATCTGACGCTTATATTTAATTACATCATACATGTGTTCTGTTTGTTTTAAAGATATGGCATTTGAGGGTGATATTCAGATTGTGTTATATTGGGGGAGTTCTATTGTGCAAAATTCGAACGGAATAAGTTACAACATTGGACCTCGTTATTTGCAAAGCATACGTTGCAGTACAACTTTTGTTGAATTGGAAATGATGGTGTATGATTTAACTGGAGTGGATCGAAATCATCGTGTCATTCATTTGAAAATAAAATTTGTGTTAAGAGATGCATTTGGGGGACATGATGTGGTCCTACTAAAGATTAAGAATAACGTAAATTTTCAATTCTTGTTTAATCCGATCAATCAAGTCATGTATTTAGATCTGTGCATTGAAATAGAATAGAGAGACTGTGACAATCAGTATAGTGTATCACGTGTGGAGGGAGAAACAGGTCAAACCTCCCACCGATCATTCTTTAGAACTCAATAGAGCAGTAGTGTGCCCTTTGTCACTGAAGCGTTGACTCATATGGTAAATCAGGAGTGTGACATGTTACTTGATCTTAACATACATGCATCACATTTTAGATCAGAATATGGAGGTAGGGTTGGTATGGATGATGCAGGCGAGATGCTTTGTGATGCCCATGAGCAACATGTATACCGATCAACATCTGACATCAATGATTGAGATTATGGAGGTGAGGGAGAGGATGAAGATGAAGAAGATGAGGATGCAGTCGATATCAATTCGATACAACAGATATTAACAGCATTAGATGCTGACCCATCAGCTAATGCATACCAGAGACATGTGCTAGGGCGAGCAAGCACCATGCCAATGCACTCTTTAACTATACCTGAACATGGGACAGAACCATCAATGGTGCCATTATATCCGTCCGTACCCTTCTTCTCACTGGCAGAGCCAGAAATAACAGCCGACAATATTAAAAATCCAAGTGGTAGATGGAGCACGTACTATGACGAGCACAAAGGAGAGCTTCATTTAGACATGGTGTTTAAGAGCAAATGTCATGTCCAAGCAGCTGTGGAGGATTACTCCGTGAGACATGTAAAGCGAGAGTATCGTGTGGTGAAGAGTACACCTAGTACATGGAAGGTTAAATGTAGACATACTACAGTTGATGAACCTTGTGACTGGCACCTTAGGGCTTCTTTAAGGCAAAAAATGGGGTTGTGGAAGATAACTAGATATGGCGTAACCCACACTTGTCTCTCGGGGGACCTAAGGATGGATCACACAAATTTGGATAAAAATATAGTTGCTGCAATTCTCATAGGATTGGTTCGTGAAAACCCTACTATTGAGATAAAAAAATATTGTGCAACTTGTCAAAGATCGGTACGGTTATGAGATTAATTATGCAAAGGTATGGTATAACTTGAAACGAGCCATTGAGAATGTGTATGGCACGTGGGAAGACTCAGTGAATAAGTTGCCTACCTACATGAAAGCACTACAAAAATGGAACCTAGGCACTGTTGTTGAGTGGAGACACATTGACACCGGGGTGCCAAATAGGATGATGCTATGTTATTTATTTTGGGCTTTCAAACCTTGCATCGATGGATACCAGCATTGCAGGCCGGTGATTAGTATTGATGGCACGCACCTATACACAAAGAATCGTCATAAGTTTTTGATTGCAGTTACTATTAATGCCAATCAACAAGTGTTACCTCTTGCTTATGCCTTAGTAGATGAAGAAAGCATAGAATCATGGGGTTGGTTTTTGCAGATGTTGGAGCGATATATTATCTGTGGCAGAGCATATAATTGTCTTGTATCCAACAGACATCCTGGGCTTCTTTCTGCCGTCGAGAACATCAATGCTTTCAAGGCCCCAAGAGGACAACACCGATTTTGTCTTTGACATTTGTGCGCAAACATTTTAAAAGCTTTCAAATCTCGACACCTGCGTGATCAATGCTGGAGAGCAGGTGCTGAGAACCAGGAGAAAATTTTTTTTTCAAACTCTAGACCATATAAAGCAAATTAACTTGAAGGTCTATAACTACTTGCAAGCAATTGATAAAGAAAAATGGGCTCTATCCTTTGATGGAGGTTGGAGACATGGTGTACTGACAACTAACATATCAGAAAGTATTAATGGAGTAATGAAGGAAATACGATGGTTACCAATATGTTCGATTGTGTAAATGACATTTGATCGGGCGGTCGCTAAATTTAGATAGAGATTAATGGAGGGTGAAGTTAAGATGACAGGGGGGATGAGTGGCCTACTTGGCCTGCAAAGACGTATGGAATGGCACCTGATGTTATCTTGCCGTTTGAAACGGTGAGATTGGTTAATTTCTATCGTTTGTAATGGTGAGATTGGTTAATCTTGTAACGTATGCTAAGAGCTGCATCTGACGCTAATTTTACAAATTCTCTATAAATGGGATAATTTGTTCAATTATAAAAATAAAATAAAAATAAAAAAATAAAAAACCCCTTAATATTGTCTCTGTCGGCACCAGACTCAATCTTGTAGCAGATGCAGCTCTTCACGTTGAGAAATTATGCATTTCATGACGGTTTGACTGCAACGAACGTCACCCCTCACTGCCATCAACTGTCGCCATCTTGTAACGTTACCAGATTGTTACTCTCTTGCCTCTTTCACGTTCCCATGGTAACCTCCGAGGAGACGAGGGGCCCTGCCATTAAATGACAGCTTCCTTTTTTGGGAAGTAAATTTTAGATAAAAAGTCTATTTTATCCCGACGTCATGATGCTCTAACTAGTGGGCTCTGTACTCTTACCGTCAAAGCTCGGGTTTTTCATCTTCCGACGTGTCAATTGGACTCTGCCATAATGCGCATCAGAGCCTTTTGTCTTGGCTGATTTCTTTGCCACGTTTCTGGTTGACCCACTAAACAAATATAAGACTCAAACCCTGTGATCCAAATCCCCTCTCAAATGAGTAAATCCCCACTTGTGGCAAGGACCTCAAACACTCCATTGTCTATGCTCAATACGCCAACACATACTCATCTTATACATATAATATCCATATATGTCCATAACATGATACTAATATTCTATTCAAAATATCATTGAACCCCAATTGGGTAATGCTTAAAATTTACTCAAGTCTAATTCGGTAAATTATTAATCATATTTGAATTTTTATTTTTTTATATTTCTTATTTTTTTTATAAGTTATAAATATTATGATCACTTAATATAATAATTAGTTTGAATTATCAAATATCGTTTTAATAAAGTCAACTTTATTATTATATTTTTTAACTTTCTAATTAATGTTTAATTTTATAGACGCAATTTAATACTTACTTTAATTATTTCTTCTTATTATGAGTTTATAAGATCACAGGTTAGTCCATTTGGTTTTCCTAAAAATTTGTAGGAAATTATGTTTGTAACTTCAAAGGTGTAAATAATAATAACATATATATAGTATAAATAATTTGTTGCGTATTTAAATACTTTATAGAGTAAAGGTAGGAATATTTAGTGACCATTTGAACACAATAAGGGCATGACCACGACCACGTGTATGATTCGTACAATTCTTCTTCATTACTTGTCTCCACCGTAAATTTCCTCTTCTTTATTAAACCTACACCACACAGCTCCTTACGTTAACATTACCCAATACCAAATCACGAACCCATCACGCCCTACTCTTCCAACAAATATAATTAACTATTACTTTGAACAAGATATTTTATTTTTGACTAATGCTATATTTATGAGAAATATTTTCTTCAATTTAATTTTTGGTCCAAAAAATCACGCTAACTTGAATTAATAATTCATTTAAAAATTTGACGAAACTGTCCCAGCCAGGCTTACCCCTTCCAACCAAAAAGACATGTGAAAAGACAAAACTTTTCGAACCTTATCCAACTTACTTCCTCCCAATTATTACACTTTTGACATCAAAAAAGGTGCATCCACGGGTGAGGGCTGCTTGGTCCTCTACACGTTCTCCAATATGCGACCCACGAAGGCTTTCATTCAATTTCCTTGGATCATATTCGCTATGATCACAACTTTTCGGTCTTTTTGGGACTCCCAAACCAGGCTATTTCATCCCCTCACCATGAAACACATGGATCAATTAGGAGTTAAAGGGTGGTTTATAAACTGCAAAGTTTTTTTTTTATGAAAGACATTTATTAATTTATTTTAAAAATAAAATAAATTAACTTACAAGTTATAAAAATATCTTCTAAAATAAGTCTATCTATGATAATTTTATTACTCCTGCTTTGGATGTACCAATCCTTGTAGTTGTAGACTAGACAGTAATCCCGCTTGTTTTTCACTTTTCGGTGCATCAACTATTGCCGCCAAAGGCGCATCGGTGTGTGGGGAAGCTCATGCAGATGGCTGGTGTTCTCACCAATAGACGAACGCCGCCGCGTAAGGGGGCAGAATTTGTTGTCGAACATGGATGGAAATTACACGTACTCTGACCCGTCAGTGGGGCGAGTGGGAGATTGAGGAATCTATGCATTGAAGGTATTTTTAAATAGAAAAAGGTGTTCTAATAGTTCCAAAAAAAAAAAAAAAGAGGATAATTTAATTCAAATAAATTCATCTTTTTAAAGTCATTGTTGAATTGCCGAAAGGACAAAAAAAATAATGCAGCAGTATTTTTCCCATGCGAAATAAGAGAAAAATATCTAAATCCGCAGCTTCTTAAAACTATTTCAACCTTTACCCGAGCAGTACTAATCCAAAATCTCCAAAGACAGGCTGATTGTTGAAGGCCCAGTATTGCATCGTTGAGGCTTTTTACTTTTGTTTGTTTGTTTGTTTGTTTTGGGTAGACGAGGTTTAGAATCAAACATTACGTAAGTTGGTGTGTCAAGTGTGTGAGGGAAGAGATATATATATATATATATATATATATATAATGCGATATTGGGCTTTCAGAGGCCCAAGCTAGACCCAAATCTTAATGGAGACAAGCTAAGGGCACAATGCCCGCAACTCAAGACATCAATCAATGTCCTTAATATTATGTATTAATTTCTCCAATCTCTTTCATTAAAGGGCAAATCAATATGAGGAATATACCTGACTTGGTTCAATTGGATAATCTTATGGGAGGAAATCTCAATCTTCAAATCCAATCTTAATGGACCAAAAACCGAGAGCTATAATAAATTATTACATCTACGAGCAAGACAATTGTTATGTATACTTTTGTGTATACATAAGTACTTAAAATATATTTTTAATATAAATTATTTTCTATATAAGATACTATTTTTTAATTATTTTATTACATCAATTATTTTTAATGAGAAAAGAAAATTAAATAAAAATAAAAGTAATAAATAATAAATTAAAGGGAATGAAACTGTAAAAAAAATATAATAAAAGCTAGTTTGAAGAGAAAACAATGAAAATTAAATAGATATTGATGGCATTTCAATCATTTCAATTTGTGAACTACAATTTGTTATTATAACATCCTTAAATGCACTTATAGTATGGATACACACGCACAAGCTATGGATCTTATTTGTCCCTCGAGATTAAAATTTAAACTTTGGATAACTTCTTTATAACATGTTTATGACCATTTTTAATTCCAATCTCTATATAGTATTACAAGGCATTAATTTCCTGGCACACATACACAGTAATCCAGGAAGAACAAGAGGACTTGATTTTTTGCTTTTTAATTGTATAATTTATTAACAAGCACCGTTTGGACAATTATAATTTGTTTAATATAGAATTTACTGCTAATTAATAATGAGGGACCTTTCCATTTAAAGCCACCGTTAGTAAAGCTGCCATTGAAGCCTTAAAATATTGAAGGGTGTACAGTATTAAATAGCACTTAGTAATTAGGCAATGCTTATTTCTAAATCTAATGTATATAAACAATGTAGAAGAACCAGATGCCGAATGTAACAGTCACGCATTTATTACATGGTTTTTATTATCATACTTGATCCAAAATCAATACATGGCCTCAAATTAAAGAAGTTAAATGGGATCAGATCCAATTTTTCTAGGAAAACCCACTGTAAAGATAACAAAGCAAACTTTTTAATTGTTCAATTCATAGAGCTTTGCAACAGTCAAGGCTTCACATGCATGTAACCTCCAGCTGACAAATCTATATTTGAGTACAGATATATAATCCCAAAACAAAGCAAATTCAATGTTCACTATCGTACAATTTCACAGATATTGTACTTGGTGCATTGTGCAGTAAGTGCCTCGTCTTGTGCCACGTACGAGTATACATTATTACTAATACACTTGTACACATGATATAAAATGAGCGCTATAATTCGTGTACAATGTATAAGGAGCATTTTCGAATAAACCTAATTTCACTGACTCAATAGGCTATATAATTAACACAAAATCTACGACTGATGAAAGCCTCAATCTCCTACAAATCTTTATCTGAATGAAAGCATTTAAGTTGCGGATTATTTGTTGGCGAATGCAGGATAGGGTTACTGGATTCGAGAACCCAACTGGGGTGATCCCTAGAGCTGCTGCTGTCTCCATCTCCAGGCAGTAAATTATTAGGTGGTGCAGAATGAGTCGTTTGACTTACTTCATTAATGAGTGAGGAAATGGCTGCTTCAATAGCAACCCTAAACTTAGGATCAGAAGCAAGTACAGCACTCACATTCTCTGCCAACAATAATTTGTTGATATTCCCTGGATCATCATCACCTTTCCGCCGCATATCTTCAGGAAACTGTTGGCTTACAAGTGTATTTCCATTGAAATTGCCTTGTTTAGAAACCCAATTAGGACACACCAATTGGGCCATGGAATTTGAAGAGCCAGGAGCAGTACTATTTGTGAGGTCAAGAACAATGCCCTTATTAGGGTCTTGATGACTTATAGGGTTTACAAGGGCTCTTAGGTTTGGTAAGTGTGGGGGGGAGGGATTCATTAAACAAGGGCTATTGTTGTGATTGTAAGGGAAATGTGATGATTGGTTTGACGAGAAGGGATTGCTTGAATCCAACAACATGAAGGAGGCTGCAGCTGATGCTGTTGATGCCATTGCTGTTGCACCTACTGGGTGTTGGGAAACAAATATGAGTTAGAAAAATTGGCATCCCACATTGGTAGAAAAAGAGGAAAGTGACTTGTATATAAAGTGGATACTTGACCCATAACTCACAACCTTAAGGTTTTGGGTTAATACATGGTGTCAAGCCCACTTATATACGTGTCACGTACAGGCCCGTGAACGGTTCTCCCCGATTTCGTTGGGCTCCGCTCCAGGCCCAACATACGTTGTTCATGGGTGATGCTCCCAATTTGATTGGGCTTCTCCTCTAGCCCAATAAGGTTCAATCAGAGTTAGTTGTCGGGCCCGCCGCGCTCCCAACAAGTGGTATCAGAGCTGATGGTTCAGCTTGGGACGAGTATGAAGACGATTCTCGGTGATCGCATGGGAGGTTCATATCCTATTGAAGGCCCACAGAAGTGATGAGCATGCAAAGTGTGCTTAGAGAACTCGTGCTCAGAGAACTCATGGGAAGCCCATACCCCATGGAAGGAAGGCCCACAAAAGTGATGGGCATGTAAAGTATGCTCAAAGAACTCATGGGAAGCCCATACCCCATGGAAGGAAGGCCCACAGAATTCATGGGCATTGATGAGCAACTTGGTGATGAGCATGCAAAGTGTGCTCAGAGCACTCATGGGAAGCCCATACCCTATGGAAGGAAGGCCCACAAAAGTGATGGGCATGTAAAGTGTGCTCAAAGAACTCATGGGAAGCCTATACCCCATGGAAGGAAGGCCCACAGAATTGATGGGCATTGATGAACAACTTAGTGAAAACCGTGAGATACTTAAGAAGTTTCTAATTGAGGAGGAGCAAGTGGAAGAAAGTTTCTGATTGAGGGGGAGCAAGTGGAAGAAACTCATATTTGAGGGGGAGATTGTTGGGAAACAAATATGAGTTAGAAAAATTGGCATCCCACATTGGTAGAAAAAGAGGAAAGTGACTTGTATATAAAGTGGATACTTGACCCATAACTCACAACCTTAAGGTTTTGGGTTAATACATGGTGTCAAGCCCACTTATATACGTGTCACGTACAGGCCCGTGAACGGTTCTCCCCGATTTCGTTGGGCTCCGCTCCAGGCCCAACATACGTTGTTCATGGGTGATGCTCCCAATTTGATTGGGCTTCTCCTCTAGCCCAATAAGGTTCAATCAGAGTTTGTAGTCGGGCCCGCCGCACTCCCAACACTGGGAGGGGATGATTGTGAGTCCCTTCATACGTCGTGATCAGAATCGACACGTCCTCCAAACACCTCTGAACCTGTTTAATTAGGAAATGGCAGAAAGCATCGAGGACTTAGACAACAAAACACATATGTATGATGAGGAATTACAGGAAAAAGAAGAAACCTGTTTTCTGACTGGGCATCCAGGAGCTACGGTGCAACGATAGTAGGCTCGAGGGCAAGGATTTCCTTTAGCAATCTTCTGGCCATATTTTCTCCATTGGCATCCATCATTCATCTAATTATTAATCACAAAAACATATATACAGCCTATTAATTCCAATAAATTTCAAATCCTTTATCTAGTTCCTATAAGGTGTTAATTAATTGATTAATTTGCTCAAAAACAATGGCAAGGTATGTTTGTTTCATTGACTTGGATCAAAACCACACTTCTTGAAAAAAGGATAATCAAAGCACACTCTATATCAAGAGTTGGACTATTCTTTCAAGAAGTTGCAACCAGATTCAACCTAATAAAAGAAAGTCCGCTCTCTTCCACACATAAAACCATGTCTGTCTGCTTAAATATAATTAATAGGATAGAAAGTAACTAACTAATTAATCCATTCCTCAATGATAGAGAATGTTTGATTGTTGAACTCACTGTGGCTGCTTCACATCTTGCCCTGACAGAAACCCTAGCTCTTTTATTACGTGGAGGATTCACAATATTACTGCTCATAATTCCAGACAAGTTGTCGCTGTGTAGCTGATCTTGAAACCCTCTCATGTCTTCCCTTTTCTCCTTTTTCCTTTCGCCGTCTTCTCCGGCATTACTACAACTGCTTTGCACCCTCAAAGATAACCCTAGTTCATCGTCTTCTCTAGCGCCCTCCTCATCCTTTGACGGCGATTTTCGCCTGCTACTGCTGCTGAAAATGCTTTCACGACGCGGCTCGTTGCTCGGGGCATCGTCGTCGTTGCCATTTCCATTGAGAGAGAACATCATGTTGGAATCCTAAATCGAGTAAATAAACGGTCTATCTTTTCAAGAAAAGAATACTTATATTGCTATATATAATCACATGCGTCGTGATAATACTCAAACAAGAAAAAAGGGTTGATGATGTGTAGTTTCTTAGATCTCAAATTTATATATATATATACATATATTACCTTCCTCTGACTACTGTTCTGTTGGATCATAGCAAACTTCTTCTGCAGGTCACTGAAGTCTTTCATGGTTTGCTCCACGGCGTCTCTTAAGAATTTGTTCTCCTCCTTCATGCGATTCACCCGCGTCTGCAGAACAGATAACTATTCTACAGTTTCAGCACTATCTATTTTCAATAGTAATTAACTTAATTTCAAGGAATAGAAATTCTAAAACCTTATATACCTCCTCTACCTTGGATCCCTTATCAGAAGCTTCTCCAGGATTACGATCTTCAGCTTCATCATGGAGCTCTGATTCGTCGTGCTGATCTGGTTCAAGTTTGTTTGCTTGTTCTTGTGCATCCAGCTTCAGGGACAGATCAATATCCATCCTAATTAACACCGTCTTCTTTTCTTCTCTTCTAATTCAGAAATTATATTCGGCCAGAATATCTCCGAAGAATGCTTACTTGATTTGTTTATTTCCGCCTCTGTCTAGGAATACGTAGTAGTGCTTCTTTTGAGGCACCGAAGTCAAATCGCTTGTCTGAATTTGAACGAGTTATATATTAATAGAGTATTATGCGCACATATGAACAGATATAAGAATGTAGCAGTGAGTCGCGGTTGAATATTGAATTTAATACAAGATAGAGGCGGTTAAGGGCGCATCTAATTTTGACTTTAACCATTTCTTCCTGAATTACACTTCATTTGTTTAATTTATCTTAAGATAATTATAATAATAACATCACATCAAGAGTGAAGAGTCCCTTGATATAGCCGTGAGAGTGCTTAAGACCTGGAGTCATAAACAATTATTTTTAGTGACTAATTAAGAAGGGAATCAACTTTAGATTGGTACAAACCATGAAAGGTTAGAGTTGAGTCTAAAGTGAAGTTTAGATTAAATACAAAAATATGGGAGAAGTTTTGGTGAATCAACCATAGGAAAATCCTTGTGGAGAATTGGGTTTGTGAGAATTAGAATTAGATTGTTTGATTTTTTTCACTATATTGATTTTGTTAGTAAAAGTTTGGCTTGGTTTTGTACAGATAAACATAGGAGTAGATTTCTAAATTGCGTTAATAATTATGGTATTTAATTTTTAATCCTTATTAGTATGCGTAAATTTGCATTTATACATCCTGGTTTGTTTTTATTGCAACCGTAATTACAATATCACCGCTGCTTTTTTCTCTCCTTATGTTGGTAAAACAAAATCTGACACAAAAAACTTATTAGGTAGATATAATTTCAATAATGTCGATCATTTGGCATCCAACTATTAATATTGAGTGTTTTTAAGTAATTTTAGATTCACTGAATTAAAAATTTAGTGCTAAAAATTGTGGGCAATGGGTTTGTTAAATTTGTTCAGTCAAATGTAACAATGAAAGGTAAATACGGCAATATATGTAGTCAAAATTTCTGACAACACTCAGTACTTGTCTGCTGACAGAAAAGATGGAAGATGCCGATGATATTAATATTTTTTTATTAAAAAATAAGAATTGTATAAATGTTGATTGTACAATGTTAAATTGATATAGTGCACTCATATTAATATTTTGTTTTTTTAATTTTTTTAATATAATTATACATTTTATCGTATTTTTTTTTATATCTTCTAATTAATTCATTTCTTTACATCTTTCTTTTTAAAAAAGTTAAGTATATTTTAATTTTAAAAATGATTTTATTTTTCTATAATTTGTTATAATAAAAATTATAATTTATATAAAAATTTTGTAGTGCACCAACATTATTAATTACTGTTAAGTTTGTGAGATACTAATTATTTTCTTAAATATAATGATAGAACTTTCATGAGAGGATTTGAGTCCAAATAACATATTACAGACGGGAAGGGTGGGATCAGATCTGGAAATAGTCAACTGGAAGAACACCCTCTTATATATCCTCCACCCCTCATCGTCTTATGTTAGCTCCTGTACTCAATTAACTAATTACTTCTTAAACTATGTATATATATATATATATATATATAAAACATTTATGATGATCATGTTCACTTCTTCACGCAAATTCAGTTTATAAATTATTAAAGAAAGAAGGGCTTGTGGTTGAAGCTCCCAGCAATTCTAAATTCAACCACGAATAAGGTTTGCTTGGCAAATTAATGCAGATAAGTGTGTGTGTGTGTGTGTGTGTGTGTGTTATGCATATACATTATTATGGATTAATTTATTACTTGTGCTAACAAATAGAAAAAAAAAAAAGAACATAAATTGTAATTTTTGTCAAACGGTCAGCGGTCAAAAATCATAATATCATATGTTGAAAACGTGTGTGTGTGTAATCAAACCAAAATTATCGGATAATTGATTAATTTAGATTCTCTCTGTGATACTTTGACTCCTTTCTCAAGTGCATATACATTATTATTGTTTGTATTTGTCATCATGCGTGTTAACAGGTGAAAACACATCAACTGTTATGTATTCATTGATATGTTATAATTTCTTGAATATGTAAGCTAGCTTTCATATATGATTCTATTTCTTTGAAACTTGAGGGATTGATAATTGATTTCCATGAAAGTGAAGAGTATGTCTTAAAATTATTGTATATTAGATGATTGCAAATAAGAAAGAGGGTATAGAGATGATGTGAAATACTAAAATTCTATAAAACTTAGGTCAGAGAAACTGGATCGATCTGGATTGAGAACTTAAATATCAAGTTCAAGTAATTTAGAACTCGACAATATTGATCGGGGTGATCAACATTGAAACTGCAATAAACCTTAATGTGATATAAATTGCGTAAGATTCACACACACACACACACATATATATATATAGGGGTATTGCAATGTATCTCAAAGGAGACAAGACCCATCTTGTAGTACAAAAAAAAAAAAATAGAGAGAGAGAGTCGTGGTCAATTTGAGTTAGGTATGATCAATTCCACGGTGCTGAAAGTCTTCGACACGACTAATTCTACTACAATTTCAAGTAAAATTGATCATATGGATAGGACTCTTAAACATAAGTTTATCAAATTAATTGAGTAGGATTTGATTAGAATTCCAATTTCTTATGAATTAAAATTCTTATATTATAAATGGGGTGTTTAGGGTTCATCGAAATCAAACCTCTTTATATTTATATAAATATGGGTGTTCTCCACATAACTTGGACGAGGATTCATGTCCATTTTCATAGAAGTGTGTGTTGTTTGTGTTTGTTGAGTTTGGAAAGTGACTCTTGCCTTCATTTTTTGAATTCTTTCTTTAAAACACCACACTATCACTGTTCTTCAATAACTTCTTGGAAAAGTTTAAAATGGCGCATTGTTGTTTGAAAGTAATATGAATGCCTTAAAAGAAATTGTTTTTGCATTTTTGATGCATAATCTTATGTAATGACTACGTAATATAATAATAGATGTGTATATATATATATATATATATATATGAGTAATAATTAGTTTTTAAGATGTAAACATCTATAGTATATCATTAAAAGTTTGAACCTAATTTATTTTCATATTGTAAATTTACAATATTATCCTTAGTTAATAAATTCACACCTTTACTTTTATACTTTCAAATATATTTACCAACATGTCATTACCTTTTTTTACGCCGCATAGACATATTCACTTTAAATAATAATATAAAATAGATTATTTTATTAAACTTAATCAACTATTCACATTCATTGAGTAAGTAAAGTTCTTGATTAAATAAAGATTCAGTATAAAATTATAATATTATAGGATAAACAATCCTAAAGGAGAGACATGATAAAGTAATCAAAGTTTTAAGAATTATTTATATATCATTTAAATGACTATTTTAACTTTATATAATTGATTGGATTATTTTCATACTATGTTTATAAATGGAAAATAAATATAATCATCATAAATAATCAATGTTAATGAACATAATAGTTAAAATTAATTAGCTTTCTTAACTTTCAAAATAGTCCTTTGGATTGTAATCTTGTCCAACAAAAAGAATATGCCCTATATTTATACTTATATTATTATAGAAGTGAAACTTTTTAATAGCACATTGTAAAATTGCACATTTTATTTTTCTATCATTTTCTTTTTATCTTTATTTTTGTCATATTATTTGTTGTTTTTCTCTCAAATTTTCTCTCTTGTCAAAGCTTTTTCTTTATTCTTTATATTTTAAATTTTAATAAATTTAATTATTTAAAATATAATAATTTTATAACTTATAAATAATTTTGCACATGTATACGGTGTATCACATTTACTAGTATATAAACTGTGGGACCCCTATGTTGATTACCTTGGGGTATCACAACATTAAATTCCTTAAATGCCCTTATTTTTTATATTATTTTTCTTATCTCCCTTTTTATTCCTTTCAATCTTTTATCTCCTTAGTAATTACTTACTTTCTTTTTTTCAGGTTTTTAAAGTTTTTAATGTATTGCTTGTATAATCCCTGCAAGCATAATAATATAAATACCTAAAATACTCCTATTCTCGTGTCATTTTCATTTCTCCCCTTTTATTTTTTAATCTTTTATCACTTCAATATCTATTTTTTTTATTTTTCATTTTTATGAAAAAATTTAAGCGATTTTAAAATTTAAGTACTATTGTTTGAAAATAATACTTAATAAAATTCAATAATTTTTAAAAATCAAGTACACATATAAAGTGTGCCAATTTTTATAGTATAAACAATGGTTTGATTTTGAATATAAATAATAATCGAGTGGTGATAAAATTTTAAATATCCGTGTACATCTAAGAAAAAAAATATTTTTAAAATATTATATATTAAAGTGTATCTATATTTTTAAAGTTGAAAAACTCAAAAAATGAAAACAAGCATAACCTATCATTTTTGTGTTCTAGGCTGGTTGATGACTAAGTGCGATTTGAAGTGGGGCTCAAAATTTGAAAGGTTGTCAAGTCTACGAATTTTAAAATTCATTAGATTTAAATTTTACTGTTTGAGAAATGATTTTGGGATAACAAGCACAAGTTGAAAGATCTTTCTTGAAATATATGGATGGTCTATCTACTGTGCACGTTTAAGTGTAATTTATAATGCATACTATTTTTTTTCCTTTTTCTGTAATATTAGACTGGTATAATAATAAATATTCATTTATTATATTTAATATGAAATCTAAAAAATTTAATCATTAATTAATATCATATCAAATACAACAAACTATATAAAAATTCACATTTATAAATTTTGTAATTGAATTGTCATATCAAGATAAAATCTTAATTTGTAATACTAAATGCTAGTTTGCCTATCACTCTAAAGTCTAAACTCCACGTCCTCCTCCACCATCGAATAAGATTTATAATAATAATTGTTATAACAACAATACTAATAACAACAACAATAACAATTAATAATGATAGAACATCAAATTCATGTGCAGTTTTTTCAAATTATAATATTTTATTCTCTGCAACAAATTATAAGAATAAAAATAAGCTTAAATTATGAAAAATATAATAAGGAAGTATAGAATCATATTAAAAGAGAATGGAGAAGAAAAAATAAAAAAATTTAAATAAGAGAATTATAATAATTTAATACTGTGCTATCGAAACCATGTCTTTGGTTTTAATATATAGTATAAAATATAGAATAGATAAAAGAAATAAAAATTAAAATAATTATAAATAAAATTAGTAAAATTTAAGAAGTGAATGAAACAAGTGAGAATTGAGGGAGTAAGGTAGAAAGATAATATGCAAAGAATTGAGGGTATTTAAGTAACCACACATTGTGCAATCAAATTTTCATATTTGCTTAATATATACTAGTGATTAAAGGCATGTTCAAAGCGTTTGTATAATTACATAATTGAATTAACATTTCTAAATATAAATTTTATGTCATTTATAAATTATGAGAAAAAGGAAATTTTGAATTAGAATAAATTAAGTTTGAGAGATGAGATTGAGAAAAATATAATAAGTTAGAAATTGAGAAAAAAAAGTAAAGAAAGCATTTGAAGAAGATTGTACAGTAATTTAATGTTGCGTAAAAAAAAAAGAATGATATTTTTAATTTATATATTGTGTGTACATATATAAATATAAAAACAATGACAACAATAATAATAACAATGACTTCATAGACGACTATAAGGTTGCCACTGCATTTGATTTCCTCTAACTTGACCCATTAGGTAGTTGCACCTTCCCCTGTTGGTATACCAATAAATTCAATTAAATTAATTTTTGGGAAATTAAAATTTTAATATTATAGCATGTAATTTTTAAAAAACAATTTTTATTATAAATGTTTCGATTGGTCGGTGATCCAATTGATTTGCTGGTTTAATCATATTTTTTATTTTAAAACATTATTGATATGAATATCTAGAATTCTAGACTGAGTCCATCTTTTCCATCACCCTAATAATAATGGCCATTGACAACCTACGTAATTGCAGGCTCTTAGCCTTAGTTTGTCCACACGTACACAAAATTACAAGCCCTACTTTGACAAAAGTCATTGAGTAGAATAATTGACGTGCATGCATGCTCTTCACTTTCCCCATTTTTAGTCACCTCAAAATCGACACTTTGGTCGAATCTTCATTGGATGTGTCCTTAACGTGAATTAAGACATCAAGTGGTATTTTGAATTTGGCTCAGCCGAGAAAGAAACAGTAGGTGCAAAACCTTCTCCATGTTCTAACGTAATAATCACTTTAGGATTCATTTTTCTTTTTTTCTTTTTCTTTTTTCAATGGAAGAGACCTGAATCTTGCGCTGTGTCTGGGAGAGGGTTTTGTTAGAAGATGATGTCTAGTGTGAATTTTTATGTTAAGAGGAGTAATATGTTAGATTATAAAATTTTAATAATTTGAATTTTTAATTTATTTAAATATATGCATAAAATATATAATAATGATCGGATGATTTAATGATATATAAAAATAATAATTAATTTATAAAAGTAGAAGTTTATATAATTGTGTGTGCGTGTATACGTATGTATTGACTTAATCGTGAATAGATACAATAATTAAAAAATAATTAATTTTATATATATAAGGGATAGAAATTTTAAATTTGAATTTGAATAGAAATTTGTTAAGTAATAAGTTTGGTTGAGTAAAATTTGAATAAAAGTTGAGAGAGTAGAGCATCTGTTCCGAACATAGGCTTGAACTTTAAAAAATAATTAGAAAACCTATTAATGCGAAACTAAATTAAATCTAAAAAAATAGGATCTAGATCATTGCCGAAATATGAGGTTCGTAATGCTATGTTGAAAAAAGTTTGTCATGGGATGGCCGATGCTCCTTTTCTAGCAGTAGCCTCTAAGGTATAGATGACCCCAAGGGCCTCAAATTTGCTGCCCATATCTGTCAGATTTTCACATTAGACTTCAAAATATGTAGCCCAACTGTGGTCTATATAATTTATTTTAAGTGTGGATCCCATCGACCATTAACATGAAGGCAGTGCAGAAGAATTCAATCGACACTAGGCCCACGCTTTGGAGTCTACTAAAACTTAATATCTGCAGTTAAAATCTTTAAGTGAATTTAATGTAGTTGTTTGATTTGTAGTTAGTATGAGGGAAAAGCGTCATTGGATTTCTCCAGTTTGGTTTCCTCACGATCCAACAGTTTCTCTAACTCCCCCTCAACTCTAGTTTGGTTGATCATATTTCGCTGATAATAATAATCAAGCTGCTCCAAATGCTTGATTGATGATCAAACACAAGCACCATATAGATCGTGCCATTGACCTAACATCAGCATCATCAATTATGGTCCAACACCCGTGAGAAGCCTACGGCTACATTTATTTTTATAATTATACACCGTTCAACAACACACTCAATTATCATTTTTCCTTTTCTATTTCATTCTCTCTTGCTTTTACACAATTTTAAAAACAAAAACACCAAAAAACATACACTCAAATTTAATAACAAGCAAAGCCACACATGTTCAGCCAGCCCTCCAAATCTTTATTTTATAGAGGGAAATGTGAAAAGCAAAGACGATACTAAATCCTTGCTGCTTTTATTTTTATTCCACCAGAATGAGAGAAGGAAAACCATAAACCAAATTTCCTTGAAAGATTTCCTATTCGTAAGCACCAAAACTGCTTCAGACACTTACTTCAGAGACAACTGTCGTCTTTGAGCAGCTTGAGTAACATCCTATTCCTATTCACTTGGCTAAATTTTTTGACCTCATGGAAAATCTAGAACCAGCCCTCATAAGTCATCGTCAGGATGTACCATCAGTAACTTATTCCTATCAAACAGCAGAACAATTGATGCACCTTTCTCTTCATCCAACTCCTACTTGGTTACCAGCAATGAATGCCAGGCAGGCAAAATAAGGAAAACACCAGTTCTCCGAAAAAAAAAGAAGAGTATCTCAGCAGAAACCAGCGCATTCAGCAAATCAAGATTCCAGCTTAGCATCAGGTGAACTCAATCCAGGGGAAATGCCACCAATAGGTGAGTCAAATGGGAAAAAGAATTTTGGCTGTACCCCTTGCAGTATTTTTAGGGATGGGCTTGAATTGATGTACTGCTGATGACACGAGACATTTAAATTTGGTCAGAATTAATCCAGTTAAATTATGGCATGCCATAGGAGTTCGTAATTTATCATAATCTCAAATTTGCCACAATTAAATAATCATAACTAAATTTCGGTCATGAGTAAGTACCTTAGCAACATCCTTAAAGAAAGCATTGATTTCTTCTTCAGTAAGACCACCCTCATCAGCATTTTCCTCCCAGCCCATAGAGCGCAGAAATGCAGTCTCTTCCTCCTCTGAAAACACAGGATCAGAGCTAGGAAGTTTATCTCCATCACTATCATGCTTCAGTCCAAGACAAGCATTACCATTACAGTTCAGGTCACTGCTGATCACAGACGAAAGGTTCCTGCTCAGGCTTACACCAAATGAGCCATCACCATCCTGAGAAGTATTAGGAGCATCCACAAACTCTGTTTCAGCAGCCTTATCCGAAAAAGATGAAGACACAGCAGCACCGGTGTTCAGGACTGACTGTGAGCTTCCCTCCTGCGAATGAGCAACGGAAGAGTTCGCCATAGATTTCTTTCGCACTAAGTTGAAAAAATCACTTCGACTTTGAGCTTGAGAAGAGGGTCGCTTATCCAGCACAGTCTTATGATCATGACCAGGGTTCTTTAGTGAACCCCTATTTGCAGATCCAGAAACAGATGGAGCAGCATTTGTAGAGCTTACAGGTTTGCTACCATTTGTTGGACTCAAGTTATCCTTCACAACAGGAGGTGTAACATTCTTTTCTCGCACTGGCTTGAGAACATGGAGTTTTCCAATATTTGATGCCTTGGAAACAACACCCTTCACAGACCCACCACGTGGAGAGTGGTCAACAGCTAGTGAAGGCGACAAGGGATACTGCTGCTGGCCCACTTTGCTTTTCAGTTTATCTGATGAATTCAAAACCTATGGCGAATTTAAGCATAATTAGCACAAACAATCTCAACCAAATCAGGCCAAATTAGTAGAACGTCATCCAGCATAAGAAACCAAGTAGCAATTATAACCAACTATCCAATTATGCGTCCTCAAAGAAAAGCCACGACACATACAGATCATTAAGGATGAGCCCCTATTACATACTCTTTCGCAATCTGAATAAATATAATAGAAAGTAATCTCACAAGCACAGAAGCAGCAAATATAACAATGGCCCTTTTCTAGCTAAGCAGAAACTACCATTCTCTACATTGTTGTACATTGTTATCAGCAACCATCTCATAAACATTCCTGCCCATATCTACTGACATTGTTTATAGAAAAAAGTTAAGAACAAAACCAGATTTTTCCAGCTTTTAGAATATTGTCATTTCAACAATCCAAGAACATTATCCAGGCTTCTCCTATGCCCCCAATATCATAACAGAACTAATTCCAAACCTAGAAATAAAAATGATCAGGAACTCATGAATCCATTTGAAAGTATCAATAAACCAGAAGACACGTACCCCCAGCTTTCTGGTGTCAATTGTGGGTTATGCTAGACAACAGAATAGAAGACACCACTTATAAAAGATAAACCTAATGGTTATGTTTGTTTTGGTTTTAGGTGCGTATTTTTCAGTATATTTTTCTAAAAATTTGTGTAAAAGTGAGTGAGAGAGAGAGAGAGAGAGAGAGAGAAATAAAATTTTAAAAATGTTATGATTGAAGTGTGCATTTTTGAAGATAAAAGCAAAACAAACATAGCCAATGTCTTTAAGTATATTGTATTGTTATAGGATTAAAATTCATATCCTTATTTGACAAATGACCTGGGCAACCCAAGCAACACACCAACTCAGATCGGAGACAATTATATGTTTAATGAAATCAATTAGCACGGTTTAATTATCATGCAATTTATATTAATCAATCAACATTCTCGTCCAATCTTGTCACCAGCTGGGAAATGTCAATAAAACTAAAACAAAGTAGGCCACATAGGCACATAAATCCCACCTCTAATATTTTAGCATGGAATAACTGCAGTAGTTGATGTCTACAGATGACTTATATTCAACAAAGTTCAATAATTGGAACTTGCAATGTCTTGTTACAATGTGCCATTCTTTTGAAGTAAAAAAATCCAGAGTCTGCATGTAAATATTGGAGCATATGATAATCCTGAAAGCAAGAAATCCAGACACCTTTTCTCTCATAATGAATTCAAATAGAGTGGCACAAACCCCTTAAAGCAAGACTATATGCATATCAAAAATACGATAAACAACCAAATCAAGCTAATTTTCATCAAGGTCATAGATACAAAATGCAAGCATTAAATAAGTCAAAACAATAGTTGACCAATAATGGTAAGCAAAAGAATGATCCATTGTGTTCCTCTTTCAATCATAGCAGATGACGTTGAAGTATTACAGAGGCCAAGGCAACTCAAACTAACTTGGAGAGCCTGTCAAAGAAGGTAGCGGCTACAAGGTTAACTAGCATGAGATGGACAATGCCACTAGAAAAGTGAAGGGTGTGGACAGGTTATAGACATAGCCACGTAGCTGAAAGTGAGGTGCGCAGATCAGGAATTCATTGCAGGGCATTGACTGCTGTCAAACTTGACTTCCTTCTTGGGACATCCTTAATGAGTCTCTTCTCACATTCATCTATTCATTTTTGTATACATGACAGTTGCAGGATGAAGTAGATAAATTTTTACTAGCAATTTCATAGAATTGCTTAATACACTTCTGCCGATTTGGGCCATAGATGTGATTAATTAAGACATTAAATTAATTGTCAATAAATGGATGAACAAAATACATAAATTCTATAATCCTGAATACATAAATTCAGCATGACTGCATAGATATCTAATAGATGGTAAATCGCTTAATTTTCTCTTTAGAATTTGTAAGGAAGAAAAATTAAGGCAAGGCACGACCATGAGTATTCTCCCAGTTACCAATATACCAATGTGTAAACTGCATTAAACCAAGCCCTGGGCATTAAACTATTGTGCAAATTACTAGGACAACCAATTGCCATCAATGCCTATGTGGTGATTAATCTCATGGAATAACACACCAAAGCATATTGATTCTCTTGCAAAGTGTTCCCTCTGATATTGGAATGAGGACCCTAAAAGATTGATTCGAAGGGTCTCACACCCATTGGACTTAACTATTTATCTAACATTTTGGTAACTTTGTACAAGACTTCTATTCTATCATGGACATTCATCCCTTGAGAAGAACGTGTGATCAGCCAAATATAACAATTTCCCATCCCAATTTTTTAAAGTAAACGTGATCTTACTGAAATTTGATCTTAACCACTTCTGTGATTTGATGGGTCAACTGTAAACAGACAAGAGCCTGACACTTGCCAATAAATCCCAACCACTGCAAGCCGTACACTTCAGATGCTACCCCAGCTATTTCTGGTTTTCCTTTATCATGCCTAAGTTTATCTATCTGTATCGTACAAATAACTGTTCAATTCCCAATAATCTTGAGTAATCTGACAGTAACTACAGTATATAACCATAAAAGAAAAAATAAAATTGCAACATAGTGAATTGCAGGAGAAAGCCGTTTCAGTCAGATTTTCTCTAATTAGATCCATTCCCTTGCATTACAAATCTCTCCCAAGGCAAGTTTAAAGCTCTCCCAAGCTTTTGCCTATGCTACACGAGGGGAAATGCTATGGAGTGATAGCAACAATATATAGAACCAGAATCCTGGTGATGTGTGAAACGAGGGTGTGAGCATCATAAAAACAATGGAATGCCAGAATTCTTGAGCCCGCGTTTGAGGGTAGCAGAGATGAATGGGCCTTCCGACTGCATTACTCTATGGATTGAGGTGAGCCAGCACACCTTAGGATTCATTTATTTACATTCATACCCAACGCAACCACTAAGTTATTGCAGCACATCTATTAAACGGAAACCTTATATTAAAACTAATAGGAGCATTTCAGCAGTAAAAAACATCAATATGTCACACAATTTATGAGGTAAGTGGATGAAATTGAATTGATAAATTGAAGCGCTTCCTAAGTCATCTACCAACCAGATGAAACAATAAGCAATTATAGAATACTAAAATAAAAAGTAAGCTTAACCATAGCTCAAAACAAGGGTGAGAGGCATGAAAAGATAGGAATTGAGAATCATAAATTTCAAGCCAAAGATAGTTGCGCTCTTACCAAAGTTTTAGGAACTGATGTCATCACAGGAATTAATTGCCTAGATTGTTTAATAGCCAGTTCTTCAAGCCTCTGAGTTCCCACAGATAACTATAAACAAACATACATTGAGCATTAGCACACTCATAAATTATCTCCTTAAAGTAAAAGGATAACAAGACCTACCTGAGTGGTAGCAGTTTGAGCACGAGTGGGACCTTGAGCTACTGCTTCTGCCATATTGAGACTGGTGTTTGTGCCCGAGGCCACAGATTCAGAATTTGATGAAGTAGCTTGTTGCACAGATGAGACACCAGTCCCGTTGCTTCGAACTAAAGTGGGAACCTCCGCCAAAGCAGATGTCCATTTTTCACCACTGATATTAGTTGAGGTACTGATAGGTAAGCTCTGAATGGCAGAACTCAATACAGGAGATGGGACTCTTCCAACCTCAGGAGTGACCGCTCTTTCTTCCACCCCCAAACATGGAAAATCCCTCTCCAACATTGTTTTGCTAACCCTGCTAGACGTAATGCCTTTGGGATGTAATCCATTGGTATTGCTTCCACCAGGAGGGCTCGAGCTAGTTACAACTTTCTTACTCCATGTGCCACCACGTTTCCCAGAAACCATTGACTGAGAATGTCTCAGCCCATCCCTCTCGAATTTACTAAACGAGGTATTTCCCAGTGCATCTGAAAAGTCCTGGCGATGAAGGTCCCACAAAACAGATTTGTCCTTGTCATGAGAATCATATATATCCTTCTCCCAGTCACTGTCATTCCGGTTTCTACCACAGCTGCTATGAGACCTCAGGTGACCAGAACCGTTATTACTAGAACTCCGGCGGAAATATGGAGAGGTAATTTTGCCAGAACTAAAGGATCGCCCAAAATCATGGCCATTAATATTCAGAGATGACTTATTTCTCACAAATGCACTTTGATCATCTAAAATAACGAAAGGAGAATTAAAAAATTAGAAGCTAGATACCGAAAACAATCACAAATGTTTGATATGAGATATTTACTCAAAAGAAATTACCTGAATGTGATACCGACCCACCACCATTCTGGGTTCCAGTATTTTTCAACCATTGGGGTACTAAAGCGGGTTCCCTTCTTTCCATAACTGGTGTTGAACATTATAATATAGCAAAGAATAACTGAAAGAAATGACTTCTCTTTAAGGACCATGCATCCAATGCCATGCACCAATTTCTAATTTATCCCAAGTCTCCAGATGTGAACAAAATTAAATGTTGCCCATTCACAAACTTTATACTAAACAAATATCAAATGTTGACCATTCATACGTCCCACTTTTCTTCACATCAACAACCCAATCGCTCTGCTACAAAAATTATTGACCCAGACTCCAACAAGAAAAGTTCAAAAACCAGTATCCAGTCGTTCCAGTCACACACATTCAAATCAAAGAATCAGAATTGTTCTATACAGGATAACTAGGGTTTCTCCTCACTCTCTGTACAATGTATATCTCTACTCTTTGAGTCAATCAAGACCAGCTCTGTTCAATAAATTGAAAAATCAGAACTCCTGTCACCTTTATATGTTCCCAGAAACAGCATTAAGAACAGATTCTAAAGGCCTCCATGCTCAAGACAAACGACACGCAAAAACCCCAATATCTCAATAACAAGAAGACCTAAAGAAGGCCACTAAAACTTACCTCACTTCATGCATTGATAACCCCAAAACATAGCAATCAATCAACAATAACTAATACCCATATCTGCCAAGATAATCAAATCCCGTCCGCTAATGGCCATCCAACAGTAACTAAACAGGAAAACCTAGATAAATCCTAGGAATTGACGAGCCTAGCAACACCTAGATTCCCCAAATTCAGAACTATATATATATATCTCTCAAAATGACTAAAAAAACAGACTGAAATCGATTTCTATGGGTTAAAATTGAAAAGTAAAACCAATACCCCAAAAGTCTTCAGTTCGAGAGGGGAAGAAACCCTAGTCCGTTCCACTCGCCGCCTCCAACTGTTTGTAGTGTTGTTTCAGAATCCGAAAAATATATACTGGCGAAATTTTCTAGAGAAGGAATCCTAGTATCGTCGGTCTCCTCAATTTCCTGGACTCTTTAGGTACTCTCTGTGGCAACTGTGATGGAGAAGAGGAGAGTTTATCCGCGTGCGTGTGAGAAAAAGAGAGGAGATTAGAGATACAGATTTTGTACGTATATGCAGTTGTATAGCAGGGAAGTTGTGCGTCCGTCTCTGCGTGTGTCCAATAGGTCTGTGAAGAAGGTCTGTACTAACTTTTATAGCCCTATTTTCTCTGGTTTGGCCAATTAGTTTTTTCACTTTTTGCGGCTATGTTTGGGAGAGAGATTTTTGTTAAAGATAATGGTTGGTAGAAATTATGTTAAAATCAGTAATGTGTTTGAAATGGATGTTTTGATAAGATGAATATTATAATTTGTTTGAATATATATATATATATAATATATAATAATAATAATTTGATGATATGATAGTATACAGGAATAATAATTAAATTTTTTAGGATGTAAATAAAAAAATCTGTGAGTATATATATATATAAGTATTGATTTAATTGTTAATAGGTGTATTAATTGAAAATTAATTAGATAATTATATATATAAAAGAAGAAAATTTTAAATTTGAATTTGAATAAATGTTTTGTATAATTTTATATTTAGTGGTGTGAAGTTTGAGACGATATTTTTGAGTTGAAAATTAGATTCCAAACATAACCTACACGTTTGTTTATGAATTGGTGACAACGCTGTTGATCCTAACTTGTATCAATAGCCAACCTAGGTATTTTGTCAATTTCTTGCCTTTTGAAAAATCCAACATTGACTTTGAAATTGTTGGTTACCTGGTTTCAAGCATGAAAGAATAAATATTAAATTGCCTTAGTAAAAAATATATATTATAAAAAAATCTATTTAAAACCTAATATAAAAATGTTTATTGCAAAATATAGGTACGACACTATAACTATGGGATGAATCAAAATTGCACTAATATATATTATGAGGTTTTTGGGAACTTTTCCAATGATGTTGATAAGATAAAGAAATAGAGACTTAGGCTATGTTTGGGTGCTTATTTCATAATACATTCATCCCATCCCTTACTTTAATGCTATTTTCAAATTTTGGCACAATTTTTTTTCATTTCAATAATGAAAGAAGCGGGTTTGTTTTCTTGTTTAATTGTCATGTAAGAATATGAGGTGGGATGACACAGTGTCAGCATACCTTGAGTAAAAATTGGATGGATAAATATGAAAAGGATTTGAACTACTCATATTATATTTTAGAATACTCCTGCATTTATGGCTTTTATTAATTATGCGACTTTGAGGAAAATTGACTCTTCAAAATTAGGCATTGGTAACATGCATTGATTGTATGAATGCTGTGAGAGATTACTGTCCTTCAACGTGGCTTTCAATGAGAAAGGTTACTTTTCCTTTGATAGGTTAACGAAAATGCACTTGTTATCCAAAGAAAACATCAATTACGTATCAGATATGCATAACAGTCTCATGCCTATGAGTTGAGAAAGACAGTGTTGGCAACAGTCCTTGCCACAAAATATTTGAAAAAATATACAAAAAAATTAGAGATATTATTTATCAAGAGTTTTCAAAATTAAAGAGTCAAAAAAAATCTCAATCTTTATGAAAATGAGAGAGTTTGATCTTTACTTAAATTATTATAGTCCAAATTAAACTGAAAATATCTATAAAAACTATTCAAATTGAGAAGAAATGTAATCATATCTTTACTAGTCAAAATACAGATGTGCCAAAAATAGAGAAAATCTGTCAAATAAGAAAGGTCAACCTACAATAAATGGCAATTAAGGCTGGGACTCCAGTGTCAACTGCTAATTGAGACATATTTTAAACCAAATATTCTATTCGGTGATTTGGACGGATTTACAATTGTTTCTCAAAATTTTTGGAGCCAAAATAAAAAATTAAAAAGGCTAAAATTGTGCAAGGTTGGCGTAACTTTCCTTAAGATAATTAAGAGTTTAGAACGAGAAAAACACCAATATTCACATTGTCTTTAAGATATTGATATATTAAGCTTGTATAAGTTCTTGTGAAAGCTCACTTCATGACAACATAGATATTAGAGTCAAAAAGATTTTGGTTAAACACTTTTTCTACGAAGAGTTTAGAAGTGTACCAACTAATTTAAATCAAGTGAATACTTCGTTTTGATAAAATGAAAGAGAGCTAAGAGACTTATGTTTGATTGTTTTTTGTTGCACTCACTTGAACATAGTAGATTATTTTGAACTAGGTTAGAACCCCACAAATGTAGTAATAGTTGAAGTTCCAAATTGTCCGAAAATATCATGTTTATTTGTGATTATTTTTACTTTATGTCTTATATATATATGGTGTTATTACAATATCAGTATAAAAGTTGATTAGTAAAATCATAATATCGTTGCATTAAATTTAACTTAAAACATTACGCATATGATAAATGATTATAAATATTGAATAAGTCTTTTACTTAATGCGACTCTTATCCCATGATAATAATAGGTCTTCAACTTATATATCGGACTAAAATACTCTCTGTGAACAAATTAATTTTTTTAGCACTGGATACACGACAAATTAGCATTAAACCAATGTACAAAGCTTCAGCGGAAGTGCTCGAGGGACTCTAAATTGGTTTGGAAAGCTATATGCTAAGTTTCTATCTCACATTCGTTAAAAAATTATTTCTAAATTATCTTATATAGTAAGTTATTTATCTCCTTAAACAATTAATTTTTTAATAATTAGATTAGGCCCGTAATGCCTACACTCCCAATGTCTAGAGGTTGAGACTCGGGTGTGAAGAATTTAATAAAAGCCAACTAAAAAGGTAAAAACTTTTTCGTGGATTTTGTATTGATAGAAGAATACCTATCACAGCACCCACCCACCCAACATTTTAATAGGGAGAATGTGAACAAATTTAACATAATATCATGTTGTGCTCTGATTATAAATGAATAAATGTCATAATCATTCAGCTAAGGTGAAGTCCTCAAGAAAGGTGGTTTATATTTTGGATTTATCATGTTGGCATTTGGAGTCATCTAAACTAAAATGTAATCTGAAAATCAAGGATTGAAGATTTGGTTGACCAAAACGTATTATTGGTAAACATTTGACAAACGAATGAGGTTGGCTATGTTTGTTTTCCATGTTTTAACCTCTTAACATCACGGTCAAATCTATATAATCAAATATATTACTTAACAAAATTTTTATTTAAATTTAAATTTAAAATTTTTTCTCTTATATTTATAATTAATTAATTATTTTTCAATAAGTAGACATATTCACAATCTAATATATACGTACAAATGCTCGTATTTAGAAAATTTGTACTCCATGAGACACATGTATACATGCGAGGAAATAATTTTTTACGTGGAATCCTTGAGGCTCAATTAAAAATTGTTGATTTCTAGGTTGGTAGTCAAGTCCATTATGGTTATTATATAAGTGTTTGGCTTCAATTCTTAATTGATGTACATAAATTCAATAATTTTCATTCGAAATATAGTCAACGCTATTATCATTTACAAGGATTTCCATTTTATTTATAATACGTATCATGAGTTAAAACCAATTGTTTTCCCCGAAGATTTAAGTACACTTCAACATATATCTTTTTCAGTGTAATCTTTAGAAAAATATCTGTTTTATGAAAAATTCATTGAATAAATTTCACGAACTCAACTCCACTTTATCCAGTTATGGGAGTTGTAGCTCCACTTTTGTCTGACAAATCTTTTTCTGCTTTTTCTTTTTGCATCGACTTTTCTTAATTTATAAATGTATCATAGACATAAAAAGTTGTAAATCACATATTTTAATCAATAAATCAAACTTCGATGGTAAAAACTACTTACTAATACACTTACATCAAAATTTAGACAATTCATCGCACAATGAAAATGGGAGGAAATGTAATATGGAACCATTTTTTAATTTTTATTTCTTGTAAATTTTAAATGTGGACAAGTAATTAGAATTTAGAAAAGGTGCATATAGATTGTAAACAGAAAGGTACCATCATCATAGGCACAATAATTATCTACCAACAATTTGTAATTTGGTCGCATGCCATATATAACCATTGCCACAATTTTGGAATTAACAATTTTGATTGTAGAATTACGGGTTTCGGGCTTTAAAAAGGTGGAATCAAAACTAGACTTCATATAGTGGTTTTGGTTCCAATTCTTCAAAGCTTCTAGTTTAAGTTTTTCAACAATTCTAGTTATCTACAATTTAGGATTTTGATTCTTCACCGATTCTAGTTTCGTTTCTGTGCTACTATATTTTTTAAAATAATGTAACAATACATTTATATGCATGCTTCTTGTACAGTATCAATTTCATGATTTTCCTAATTTATATATGCGTGTGTGCATGGGTGTGCGTATGACACAATCGTCTAAATCCCATACAAATCCTTGATAACAAATACGAGCAATCACAATACTCAAATATTAGTAATCATTTATATTGTAACACGTCCAAGTAAAAATGACATGCTCTATGTGCATTCATGATTAAATATTTATAGGCTATAAAATTTTATACATGTATTATAAAATTTAAAAAGGACAAAAAAAAAATTTGACAGAAAGAAAAACGTTAAGAGATAAAATTGAAAAAGGGATAAAGAGAAGCAAGTTAAAGAAAATATATCAGAGATAAAATGTAAATAAGTTATGCAACAAAGTCCATTGCTTTAGAAAACAAATACTTAATATACGGTGATTATCTATCTATTACTATACAGAACACCTCTACCGTTTAAAGAAGCCACTTTTATCATCAACATGTAATTATAAAATTAAGCTTGACTTTTTAATATCAATTGTCAAATAAATAAATGAGAATTTAATTGGTAAATTCACTGCCTAAATGTTTTTTACCCATCTCTGCCTTTTAATTTTTTTTTATTAAAGTCGTTATGAAATATTATTCTAATTAAATCCATTTATCAGTTTTTCTGTTTAACTTCTATTATCTCTCTTCATTCAAATTTCCTATTGCATCTGCGCGTGTGTAAATGTGGATACATTTTAATGTGTTTGTTACTTTTTTAATATATTTGCAGATTTTTTCTCATTATTCTTCCATGTATTTTTTTTTTTTTTTTTGGGTTGAATAAAGTTTTTGTAGCTGAAAAATGGAGTTGTGAATTCATGTGCTAACAGATTGCTGTGATAGTTGAATTACAGATGTAAGGGCTACTGTTGTGTACAATTATCAATTATTGCAAGTAAATAAATATTTTATGGTGATATTTTGTTTTAGGGCTTGTGATTATGGTTAATCATTGAAATTAACTTAAATATTTTCTAAGTGACAACACATCATATATTTATTGTGTATAATTATCATTTGTTAGAAGTAAATAAATATTTTTTTTTTACACACACAACAAGTGTGCCTGAGTGCTAGTATAATATTATTAAGCACAAGTAATTTAATTTTTAGATATATTATTATTAACTATTTTTAGTCATTTTATTCCTTTTTCAAAATTCTAATATTAATTATAATATATAAAAAATTTTGATAAAATAATTGATTTTGATCAAAAAAATTTCATTTTTTATACATTGTTTTTTATTTTTTTTATCTTTTTCATATTTTTTTCTCACACATATTATACACTATATACAAAACATATATCACAAAAATTGTACTTAAATATAAAATATCATGGTATAATTGGTATATTATTTTTTATTATTAGTTGAAATAAATTTAATATTTATGTAGTATTTTTTATTAAGTTATTTAAAATTGAACTTATACGATTTTTTACGCACAGTCGCCAGTAATTATTATGTTAAATTTTTCTTAATTCCATTTTTGGCGGGAACTTCTAAATAGTCATCTCCTCTGCGCCCGCCACGTGGCACAGTGTCGAATCTTTTAGCTATTTCCCACTTTGTCCTTTCCCCCGCACTCGAAATCGGTTCAATGCTCTTAACCGTTTGCTGCAAAGAGAGCTCAAATTGAAATACTCACGCTTTTTCCGTTGGTTTTCTGCACACAGCGCATTCGCATGGTTTCCGCGTTTGTGATGAAGGAGAAGAATGAAGGATGACAAACTTCAAGCATAAAAGGCAGCGGTGCGGCCGAGGCTTGACCGGCGGATCGCCGTGAAGAGCATCGACTACGATTCGAGTGGAAGCTATTTTACTTGACCGATATCCTCTTCTAATTCATCTCGAGACGATCGATCGATGTGCAAAAAGAGGGCGGTCGACCTCTCGCGCTTATCGGGTCGCACTAGATTCCGCGTAAAAGGAGTTGAAGGAGAAGCAGATCAGAGTTTGGGGAAGCGAGAAGCAATTTGGTTAGTCCAGGTGGATGGCCAATTAAATCCATCGGGCCACCGAAATTGGTCCCTCCGCCGGTTTTAACACCGTCAGTCATATACAATACAAGCCATTCAGATGAGCATAGGGACAATATTGGATCTAGAGTAAAGATGGTAATGGCGAATTGAAGGATGCGACTGAATTGATTTTTGACAGCGACATAGCAAGAGCAAAGTGAGAAGAAAGTCTGTAAGCATTGGTGGTTAGGGGAGTAGAGGCAGCAACCCACAAAAATTAGTCCTTCCTCCAGCGATGATGCGGTTGGTTGTGGATGACTCGAACTGCACTTGGGATATATTTAAAGGATTTAGTCCTCGAGATGATCAGGATTAAAAGTCTTCCCGAGATGCCATCAGCCATGGCCGTTTGATGGATGGATTTCAAGAAATACAGAAGTTGAAAGGAGATATATCAGTGGAAGGCAAGACGAGAGAGGAGAGGCTCTAAAAAACGAGAGGTGGGTTGGCTTGGAGTGGTGTTTGGATTCATCAAATGATGAAAGTGACTCTGTTTACTTGATTGGGGAAGATGATTATTATGTGTGGCCTAACGGTTCGTTCAGGTGTAATATCCTGTCTTCAGAGGGTAATTCCCTTCAAAGGGGTCGTTTGGAACTCTGTATGAGAGCTTCCCTGAGTTTGTATTTTCATAGCCACATCTCGTATAATTATTTTATGGAGAATTATTTCCATATTCCCATGCACTTTTATCGAATGGGTTGCCAGCAAATGGGTCAACTTCGATTTTGAAAGCATATAGAACAAGCGAATTTCACATGAGTAAGTAGCAATTTAATTGATGCTTTGAGAGAGACCTAGAATTCCTGTGCAAATCCACGTATTTAATTTGGTCTAATGAGATTTATCACACCTTTCTGGTAGAAAGTTCTATTGATTATGCTTTGAATTTGGACTAATAAGCATCGATATTTTGTGAAGAGACTGCATAAAAGGACTCGAAATTTGGGACACAAATTATAAAGGTGATTGCTGTAATAAATTCTTGCACTCTTACTTCTATCAATAAATGCAGTATTGGGTTCTTTTTCTCCATAGAGTTATCCTTACTGGACCAAGGTAGCCAAGGCCAGCAAAGCATTTATCAGCTTGGACAGGTGAGAATAATTTACCAGTTTTTGATGCTCAAATGAACCAATGCTAGTGTGCGTGTGCACTAGCAAAATCACATATCCTTGATAACCATTATTTGGATTAACATTAATCCTATTATATGATATTTATTGTTCCAGGAGATCTCTCTTCCAAGACAATTTCAACTTGAAAACTTAGTTCGGAACTTTGGGCGCTGATAGAAATATGTGATTAATCACTAAGGAAATGCCTCCTTAAAACAGCTTTCTTGGGACTCGCTGAAGACGGCCGAGGTTCATGTTTTCACATTGGGTAATTATGAGAAACACAATGTCTTTTTTTCTTCATTTGATGCTAAACTTTACATATTCCTTTCCCTGAGCTTGTAACAAAGATTCACTTGCAAAACTCTACGCCAGATATCTGCTTCAGGACTCCCAAGTCTTTGCATGTAGTAGGCGAATTTGGAGTGAGCCGAATTGTCTTCATTGCCAGAATGTGGTCCACAGCTGACCAACCAATCTTGTCATTTTAGGTTTTCTGCCAGTTTATGAACCGAAGGAACCATGTGTACAGTGTGCTACTGTGCTGCTGATACCGGGCGCCTCGGGGTGTTAGAAAAGTTAACCAGTCAAATTCCTTGGAAGGGGCATGCTCATTTACAGTGATAAGTTGTGCAAGAGTATCATGCCTCCCATTTTCCTATTAAAAGTGCAAAGGATGCAATGATCAAAATTTTTTGCAGAGCAAAAGAATCGTGCCTAAGCCCCACTGCTAGCCCCTGATGGATATAAAACTTGCACAATAAAGTGCTTCTCGCTCTCGTTCTCTCTCTCTCTCTCTCTCACGCACACGGGTGAGTGCGCACTTGACATGCACGTAGCTATATTTAGTTCTGTTTCTTTATCACATACCTTGTGATTCCTGTTTCTTGCTTTTCTTGTCATTATAATTTTTGTTCAATTTAAGGTATCATGCAGCCATTATAGAATTCTGATTGCCTTTGTGACCGAATACGTTGTTCCTTTCGTAGCATTCGTTTCCCTCAAAATGATGCATTACATTATCATTGTCATTACATTGTCGTTGTTATTTAAAAAGGTTAAATTACATATATACCCTTTGAGATGTAGTCAAATTACGGCCAACTCTTTCTAATTCACGAAATTGCCAGATCCTTTCTGCACAATTGAACGGTCTTGCAATGGGATTCCCTTCAAGGCTTCTCGTAAAAATTTTTGAGTGAAATGCCAAAAATGCCCTGCAGTCAAACCAATTCACCAAATTCATGGACGATAATACCCTTGGATTTAATTGTAATATAATGTAAATATTAGGAATCGTGTAATATATGTAATAAATTGTTTCTTTTTTGCAATTTTTTTTCTGTTTTTTCTTTTCTCAGTTTCTTTTTTTATCAAATTTTTATTTTCTAAATATAATACTAAATGGATTTAATTACCAATGATCTTATTTTTATTGTTAAAATACCAAACTTTATAATTTATAAATAATTATGCAAACATGTAAAGTGTGAAATTTTTATTTTTATACATTATCGATAAGTTTTTACTTCCCAAACTATGAGTGATAAAGTAAATATACCATAATAGCCATTTTTTATATCTCATTTTTCTTCTAATATTTTTTATTAACTTATTTCTGGTTTTTTTACCACTATTCTAGTTTTTAAAACTCTAATTTTTCGGTATATTCAATTCAGTATTTTGGTAAGCTAATTTTAATTTAAAAAATTAAAAATTAAAAAAAATATTAAATTTATATTTAAAATTATAAATTTGAATTATATGGTTTATAAATAAATATTAAATATCTTTATTTTAATGTTTCATTATTCTGATTCGGTTTTTTAAACATAAAAATATATTTATAATAATAAAATATTTTTGTTTGATAAACATAAGTATAATATAAACTTTTTAAATTATAAATATATAATAAGTTAAGATAAAAACAATTAAAAATATGATAAATCTTTAAAAAATAAAATAAAATTCAGTATTTAGTTGGATACGATATACTAAAGCCCAACACCAAAATTAACTAAAAATTAAAATTTTAAGAATTATCATATAAAATATCAAACTGAAATTATAATTAAGCATTCAATATATACCAAAATTTTAGTTTCGATTTGGCCAGATCAATTTACTAGATTGTGAACGCTCCTAAAATAGAAGGAAAAAGAGAGGGATTAAAAAAATAAGAACAAAATATTGAGGACAATATTTAAGGATCAAAAAAATTCTTTACTAGGATTTTAGTTAGTTTGAGGTAGATGGCTCCTCTATGATTATTGATCATAGAATACATGTCAGTTTTCATTCCTGACATTTTCTTGCTTGTGAAAAATCTTTATCCACAGACATGTAATGTCAAATCTCGGAGGATCTCAGTTAATGTTGTGTTATCTTAGAATGTTTTCAAAGTCCTTTAATCCCAACAAAGCGGCCGTACAAAACAGAGATTAAAAGTCATTAATATCTATCTTGAAAGTTAGCTTTATGTGTTGGGTAGTTTGGGGTGGACAACAAGGTTTTAGGCCATGTTTTACAATTATTTATTATTTAAAAATATATATTTAATTATAAATTTTTTATTCTTTTTTTATTTTTATATAATTTTTGAGATAAAAATATTTTGAAATACACACTAAAATTTAAACATAAACAAAGCCTTAAAAATTGGATTAGATTGGTTAGTTATTTGGTTCGGTCACACTATATTATTGGCTAGTCAAATGAATCGGTATGAACTAGTCAAGCTAGGCTGAATCAATTTAAATTGGTCCAAAATTAGAGTTTTGTACTTTTATTGATAAAAAAATTTAAAATAGAAACATTTGTATTTTAAAAAATAAACAAATGAAATGTTTTTTTAGGTTTTTTTATGATTTCTAACATTTTCACCTCTTATAAATTTTATTAGTATGTATGATTTTCACTACCTATTTTTATATTGGCTTTTATTTATTTAATTATTTTTAATCTATATATTATTCTAATTGAATTTAAAAAAATTAAAGATTTCATCTTGAAATCAAAATTTTCATATCGATTGTGTTGTTTTTATTTTGCAAAATTAAATTTTCAATAATTATATTTAGCATTGAATTTAATTTAGTTTCTTTTATGCTAAATTATTAAATTTTTAATGTTATATTCACATATTAACAAATGGAATTTAATTTAATTTATAAAATTGATTTAATATTATTATATGTGTATATATAATTATATACATAATTTAAAATACTTGATTTTTTGAAATTGTTTGGATTGGTTGAATCAGTAACTTAATTACCCCATTTGCCTTTCAATTTGGTGATAGGTTCGGTTTTAAAAATATAGGACTACAAAGTAAAAGTTCAAAGGAAAGAAGGGTTGTCGAGGAAATAATGAGAATATACAAAAGAAGAAATGTTGGAAAGTTGTGAAACAATATGTTGGGAGGAAGGAGTTGAGTAGTTCTTGATAGTATAGATAGAGTTTTCAATGTTTTATGTTAAATATGATTTTTTTTGTTGATTTTTAAATTTAGTTAGTTGAGGACAAAGGGAGTTTAAGTGCGGAAGATGTTGATCATAGTATTCAATTTCTTTATCTATATCAAATTTTTTTGTATCGTATAGATACATTTTTGACTAAATATGACAAGAGTTTAAGTGATTGTATTTGATAATTTTTAAAACGAGAATGAAGGCCTAATGAGCAAAAATGGCCTAAAGATTATGAATCTATTCGAGGGAAAGTCAATTGCAAATTATGTGGAAAATTCTATTTCATTATTTTAAATCAAGGCTTTCAAAATCGGCATAAATTAGTCGGTTCAATTGGTTTAACTGAAAATTGACCAGTTACGTGGTCCAATTATACCTAAAAACCATCCCATCACCTAAGTTGATGTAAACAAGTCAAACTTAATCTAAAACTAGTTCAAAATAAGTTGAACCAGTCAAAAAAAGCAATTTTTGTTATTTTTTATTAATATAAATTTAAAAATGAAAATTGGCCATTTGAAAATAAAAATAAATAAAATATTTTTATATCTTTTTATGATTTCATTTTTACCTTCTAAACAATTTATTATTACATATAATTTTCACTATTTCTTTTTTTGACTTGAATTTTTTTATTATTTTATCTATAAATTTTTTTAATTAAGTTATTAAAAATTTAAATATTGCATCTTGAAATTAAAAGTTTTCTTTTAATTATGTTGTTTTGATTTTTCAAAACTCATTTATCAATATTTATATTTTTCTTTAAATTTAATTTAGTATCTTTTATATTTTGGTAATCCTTTTTCTTCTTGTTGAACTATTAAATTTTTAATATTACATTTAAAATTAATCACTTGATATATTAATTGATGGGTATAAATTAATTTTTTATAGCATTATATTGATATTATTATATGCGTGTATGTAATATTATATAAAATTTAAAACATCCCATTTTTTTAAAATGGTTCAATAAATCTAGTCGATGACTCAATTAATTTTTTGAGTTAATTACCAATTTGATTTTAAAAACATCCTCTTGGATTTCTAGGATTGATTTATTAGTCAATCATGAGACCAAGGGATTTGAAGAGTTTTTGTCTTGTCAATATGATAGAAGTAGGATCTCGATTGTTTGGTCTAAAAAATTAATGATGGAGCCATTGTTTAATTATCTAAGTTTTCTTCATTAATGCAATTTTTTATTTCAATTACTTGTGTGTGATTTAGACTTAAAGAAAGTTACTTTTATATATTAAAACTAAAATACACACATTAAACGAAGTTGAGTAAGAGTAGTAAATTACTAATGAATGTCTATTGAATTTTCAATGACTGATTTTTATTGCATGTGTTGATAATGATAATGCACAGAGATATGGTTACCAATTTATTCACATAATTTTTCATTAAATGTTTGGTAGAGAAAATATGAAATTTCGACCAAGTTTTTGGTTGATAATTGGTCAATTTCACATTGATAAACTCTTGATAAATTAAAAATGGTGAAAACAAGTGAATTTCATTTCCTTACACATTTGAGTGCGTTGATATTTCATTTTGTGACTTTTGCTTGTTTTTGTGTGCGGGCTTCGTTTGCTTGATAGTTGGTAGTTCATTAGTTGGAGGGTGTTAGGCTAAGATTAGTTTCAAGAGTTTATAAGACTTTATAATTTATTTTAACATAAATTTTAAAAATGTTTGGTAAGATTATATTGTAATATTTTATTAAAATTTATAATTATAGTTGAATTATATTTATTTGATGTAAAAATAATGTAAATATACTTAAATAAAGTGTAATTTAAGTATATTTATATTATTTTTAATATATAAAATGAATTAGTTTGAAAGATGTTTAAAAATATTTTGAAAACAGTCAATTTATTGTTAAAGAATTTATAAGTTAAAAATATCTTATTTTTAAAATTTATAATTTTTTCATAAAAAATAACAAATACTTAAAGTTTGTAAACTTTCAAAATTTCTTATGAGATATTATGAAAAGCTTATAAATTTATCCGAACACTCTCGTAATTTAGTTATTTTAGCTCATTTGTCTAGTTGATTTCCTTGAATAAAGCTTGATAGATTAAATTGGGTATTTGGTGGAAAAATACAGTTCAATTCATGTAGATAACCAATCTCGTAATTTGACACCAAGCATTAGTTAGAAAATGTGCTTCAAGTGACAAATTATAACAAAACATCAAAATTAACTTATTTGAAAAATGAAATTATATTACAATTAACAAAAAAAAAAAGAAGAAAAATGGAAGAGTAAAAAAGTACCGCAGAATAAATATATCTGATATATGTCTTTTATAATAAAATACCTTAAAATACTTAAGATAAGTAATTATTTTTAACAAAGGACTTTGACCATTGCAAGGTTGTTATGAATAAATTTATATGTGAACCCATATTCAATTTAATAATGTAAAAATTATCTTTTTGTTAACATTTTTTTTTCTAAATATAACATTTTGATTTCATTGGCATAAAATAAAAGTCTACGTCAACTAATACATACCACGAATTAAATAATTATTTTTAATTTCATATTATATGAATTTAAACATAAACATAAAATATGCAAAAATTATTCGCATAATATAATACATATGATACTTATTCAATAGTATTTATAATAATTAAACAGTGTAGATTTTTAGTTTAAATTCTTAAATAATTAAACTTTTTATACCACAAATACACATGGGCTATGTTTGGTTACTTATTTTTTTCCAGTCATTCAGCTCAACCGTTCTACCCATCCAATACTTTATAAATTTTATTTAAATTTAAATTTTTTTATCTCTTATATTTTATAATTAATTAATTATTTTTAAACTACTATAACTATTCATAATCAAATTAACATATATCCCTACAATTTTCTTATTTCTATTCTTATATATGTGAGTGTGTATATATATATATATATTAATATTTTATAAATTTATTTATTATGATATATTTAATTATTATTATATATTAAATAATTATTTATATATTTATATAATTAAAAATTTTTCTCCTCTTTTGCAATTTAACACCTAACACCGAAAGTTACTTTCTTATCCACTCGAATTACCAAAAATAAATTTCTAACCCACCATAGCCACGATGTCCGAATAAAACGAAACCCCGATTCAGTTCAATCTATGGAATTAAAACCCTCACGGAATTCCACTCAACAGACCCACTCAGATAGATCCTTCCCTCCCTTTTTCCTACTCCAAATCTCCCAATTCCAGAAGCCAAAACCGGACGGCGACCTTCTCTCTGCATCCGGTGAAAAGTGGGGAACTGCAGTCGAAATTACGAGTGCTCATAGTTAACTTACGGCTTAGCTCGTCTTTAGGAGAACCCACAAGCGGGAAAGAGGGTATGGGGAAAGACGAGGATGAGATGAGGGGGGAGACGGAGGAGCGACAGATAAACGAGGAGTACAAGATTTGGAAGAAAAATACCCCTTTTTTGTACGATCTGGTTATCACCCACGCGCTCGAGTGGCCGTCCCTCACGGTTGAGTGGCTGCCCGACCGGGAAGAGCCGCCGGACAAGGATTATTCGGTGCAGAAGATGATTCTCGGAACCCACACTTCGGAGAACGAGCCCAACTATTTAATGCTTGCCCAGGTGCAACTGCCCCTCGAGGATTCTGAGAATGATGCCCGCCATTATGATGACGATCGTTCTGAATTTGGTGGATTTGGGTGCGCTAACGGGAAGGTAGCTTTTTTATTTTTTTCCCCAGTTCCATTTTATCTTTTTTAGTTGTTTCTGGGCCTTTATTCTGGAGTATCAGTTGATCTCTTGGCCTTTCTTCAAAGCAAAAAGAGAAAAACATGCGTTGTACTTCGTGTTCTGCAGATTGGACCTCGTCGAGTGGCAAAATGTTAATATTGTTTTGTTTTCACGTATGCTTAGCTTAATTATTTGTAGTGCGCAACTATTGTGTTAGAGCATGCTCTGTTACATGCCAAAACGAATAACAAGAATGCACAGTTCTTTACTGGAGCAACGGGCTCCAATTATCCTGTACATGTGGGTGTTTTAACTGACAGCTTAGTGGAAGATTAGTTGGTTAGGATGATTGGATACTTAACCAAGTTGTTGGTTAGAAAATTGTTGGATAGTTAACCACCTCTCCCTTGCCTATAAATGTACATCCTACATACATGAATGAGGGATATGCAATGAAAACAGAAAGGTTTTTCACCCTATTCACTCTTCTTCTTTCTCCTGGCCCTCTCTTAAAGCTAGACAGATAGCCTACGAGATTGTTTCTCCTTTTAACAATCTGAACCTTCTACTTCCGGCCACCCGCAGGCATTCTTTCCACGGTTGGCTTCATTTTTAGTGGGTATCATTTTGTAAGCTTGAATCAAAATGAGTGTTTTCTTTGAAATGGGAAAAGATTCTTCTAGAATCCACAGCAGATATATGGGGGATCTGGAGGAAATTTGAGAGACGATTTACAAGGGAAGCCAAGAACATATAACTGTTCCTCATTTCAATGCTCCCCAGAAGGCGGAATGCAAGCTACCTGCCATGTGTTTGATATGTGGAATCCCACAATTTTACGGTGAAAACTTGAGGGGATGGCTATATAAATGCCAAAATATTTTTGAGGTAAACAATAAACCATCAGAAACAAAGGTGAAGTGGCAATTGAATGTTTAACTGGGAACGCATTACACTGGCATAGAATCTACATGAAATCCAGGTTCAGTTGTGAGTGGCCATCACAGGAAGAATATGTTCAGGCTTGTTTGGGCCCTTTCTTATAGATGATCTAATTTTTGAGTTGAATTATTTGAGACAAACAAATTTTGTCCAAATGTATTGGGATAAGTTTGCAAAGTTGTTGAGTATTATAGATGTTGGACAAGATGAACTTGTTAGGTACTTAGGTGCTTGATAATGGGATTAAAGGAGGAAATCCAAATGAAAGTAATGATATCTGCACCTAAAATGCTCCAAGAAGCAATTTCAGCACCAAAGATGCAAGAACAATCTCTATTTGAAGGGAAATGAAAAAATGGAGTTCATTCTTGGTGAGATTGCAGGGATTGGAAGAAGTTATGAATAGCCACATGACAAGGCTGTGGTGGATAATAAGAAGCTAGAGGTAACAGAAAATAAAACTAAAACTGACATGATTGGTGGCTGCCTGAGTTCATTGCCATGTGATCTTGAAGGGCCTAAGGAAGATGTGCATTGGGATGCAAAGAATCTAACAAATTCACCTTGTAACAGAGTATAAAGCTGCTTATGGCTATGAAGCTGCAGTTAAGTATTAGGAATTGCACTTGGTTGAACAAAAGCTTGGAAAAGAATTGTGTGAGGTGGGAAATGATAAGAACATTTCAATTAATGCCGGCACAACTTGTCTAGAGGCTGTAAATGCTGGGGGAAAACATTGGATGATAGTGCCTATTACAAATATTAAAAATTCACTGTTGAACAAGACATTGGAAGAAACTTGTCGAGGCAACCTACTTGATGTGGAGCTGGCCTTGTACCCTTCAGTCTAGCTAATCAAGTGCCTCTCAGTTAAAATTCAACCACAACTCTCTGCACCACAACCTGAGCCACTTTCACAACAAGCTATGGTAACATTCTATATTGAATTTGCTTTGCCAGTTCTTTCATTTTGGCTGCTCAATTAGATAAGCAGCATCTTAAAAGCATGCTTGTGTTGTGGAGTTGTTGAGCTATGCACCAGCTGGAGGATGTCTATGAGATTAAAAATGAAATTAAGACCTAAAAGCTGATTTTGCTCCCTTGTGCCCTTGAGGACAATGGCAACTTCAGTGGGACATTATTGTTACATACCAAAACAAATGACAAGAATACACGCTTCTTTACTGGAGCAACAGGCTCCAATTATCCTGTACCTGTGGCTGTTTTAACTGGCAGCTTTGTGGAAGATTAATTGGTTAGGATAATTGGATAGTTAGCCAAGTTGTTGGTTAGAATAGTTGGATAGTTAACCACTTCTCTCTTGCCTCTTAATGCACATCCTACATACATGAATAAAGGATATGTAATGAATAAAGAAGGCTTTTCATCCTATTCACTCTTCTTGTTTCCCCTTGCTCTCTCTTAGAGCCAGGCAACCTCCGAGATTGTTTCTCCATCCCACAATCTCCAGGCTCTACTTCTAGCTGCCCAAAGGCATTCCTTTCATGCTTGGGTTCATTTTTAGTTGGTAACGTTCTCGGTTCAAATTTAACTCTTGAAAAGTCCAAGTTTAAAAGTTTATGAAATCTTCTGTCCGCAGTTTTATCTATGTCCTCATGTCCCCACAAATGTAGAGTTGTCATATATTAATTTATGACACCTGGTGACCATGTATTGGTGGAAATATAGGAATGTAGAGGATTAAAATTAAAAACCGGACAGGATATTTGATCTGTTCTAAAGGGCCTCAAAGTGTTGTATAAAATAAGACACGCCTCTATCCTACATATGGTTCAAATTGAAAAGTTGTTTGTTTGTATATGTTAGGACTTGGGATGAACTGTTTTCTTCTCATTCTAGCAAACTCTCATCAAGCATAAAGCCACTCATTTATTTAAGTAATGTGGAAAAGAGTGGTAATTGAGTTATGAAACTGAATTTAATAAATTCAAGATTTTTTCCGTGTTATATTCAATAAGGAATTTGGATGACATGTCCACTGCTATCTCCTTTTCTGTATGAATACCTTGCTCTCCAAGGGCATATAGGTTGTCATATTGATGTAAGTATGTCACTGCAGGTACAAATAATCCAGCAAATAAATCATGATGGGGAGGTCAATCGGGCTCGTTATATGCCCCAAAACTCATTTATTATTGCCACTAAGACAGTCAGTGCTGAAGTTTATGTTTTTGATTATAGCAAACATCCTTCTAAGCCTCCTTTGGATGGTGCATGTAACCCTGATTTGAGGCTGAGGGGCCATAGTACTGAAGGTTATGGTTTATCGTGGAGTAAATTTAAGCAGGGTCATTTGTTGAGTGGTTCTGATGATGCCCAGATATGCTTGTGGGACATTAACGCAACTCCAAAAAATAAGGCACTGGAAGCGATGCAAATATTTAAGGTATTTTAAATGGTAATCAAGTTTGCAAGTGTTATGTGCTTCATCATAATCATTATTGCTAGAAAGTTAAACCTCAAAATTTGTTATTTTCGGTTTTTGTACTTTGATTTTAATGATTTCATTGACAATAAGCTATTATGTGCTAAGAGCAGATTCATGAAGGTGTTGTTGAAGATGTAGCATGGCATCTAAGGCATGAATACTTGTTTGGTTCAGTTGGAGATGATCAATATCTGCATATATGGGATCTCCGTTCTCCAGCAGTTAGCAAACCTATACAGTCTGTGGTTGCTCATCAAAGTGAGGTCAGTTTAATGAATTTGATTCGGTTAAACTGGATAACAAATTAAAATTACCATGTAGGTAGTTCACATAGCATAAAGAAAATTAAGCACATCTGGACATTTTCAACACTTTCTTTTGGAATACGTGTATTAAAAGTTGCAGTCAAGGTTAGTTCATTATTGAGTGCTCACATTACAGACTATTAAATAATTTGCTAAATTCTGTAGTCAAGATAACACTTGTGTCTGTAAATACTCTAAAATGCTTTTCAGACTATTTAGAACTAGAATACCTGTTGTATAGTTTAATTTAGGGATGCACCCAAGTTGAGATGGGTTAAAAGTTTTAGATTCAGGCTCAATCTTAAGTTCAATTTGAGTCACGCTTGAATTTGAGTTTGCAAGGAAAAGTTCAATTGAGATCAAGCTCAATCATTTTCAAACTCAATCAAGTCAAGTTTGAGCTCAAACTTGAGCTCATTAATCTTTTTACTCTTTTTAAAAATATAAATACTTTTTATTTAACAATTTGCAAAATAAAATAACTTGAAAACTTTATAAATAGTGATCAGGAATGACATGAAATTTTATTCTAATATTAGTAATTTTAAAATTTTAACAACTGCTGTTTATAGATTTTAAAATGTCACATGAACATGCTATGGCATTATTTCAACTTTATATTCAAATTTATAAATTTAATATTATTTAGCAAATATTAGCATACTTAAAATGAAATTAAAATGCCATACTTATTAATTAACACAATACTTTAGTCTAGCTATGCATTTTTTAATTATAACATGAATAAATTTGAAAACTCAGTAATTTCATCATTTATACATGTACCAAAATATTTTTTTTATATTTTGAATCAAATTATATAAAAAAATTAATAGTAACTATATGTATATAAATATTAGAATGATGCATACATAATCATCTCTTATAATATATATTTTCTAAATAAGTATTATTATTATTGAAAGTACATTTTTTATTTTTAAAAATCTTATTTCAGACTAAATTTTAAATGGACCTATAATTATATGCATGAATTATTGTATAATTCATTCAAAAATATTGAGAATGAATTGGAAATTAATATGAACACACACAAATGTAAATATGAGATGTTTTAGTAAATAATAATTTATAATAAAAAATTATGGAGTTACAAAATGTCCACTGATAGAGCTTATTTTATGTATAATTCATATAGTATTGATAAAAATATCCTATTATTGCTATTACATAATCTAAAAATAAAAAGTATTTACTGATTGTAAATTTGATATGTTGTACATTATTTATTATATATTAATTCAATAATTATTAATTATATTTGAAAAGATAAAATATACAATAAATAGAATATAAAAATATTTTTAAAAAAAAGCT
Organism: Avicennia marina; assembly: GCA_019155195.1. Lineage (NCBI taxonomy): Eukaryota > Viridiplantae > Streptophyta > Magnoliopsida > Lamiales > Acanthaceae > Avicennia > Avicennia marina. Next base: position 2,362,327 of record JACDXK010000032.1, read on the forward strand.
TACGAGCATGTTTGTGAGATTTCAAATTGTGACACTTTGAGTCAAGTCAAGTTCAGCTCAAGATCAAAAAAGTGCTAGTTGAGCTTTTGTTGATCTAACAAGTTTACTATCCAATTTGGTAACTTATGTGAAAGGACAATTTTTTCCATCAGTTTCTCATTCCTGCAAATTTTATCATCAGAATTATATTCCCACTAATTACCTAATCTATAGACACCGAGAGAGTTTTTATCTTGTTGCATGATAAGTTTGCTTCTAGAGAAACACATATTTGCTTAAAGATCCAGCAATTGTACAGTAATAACAATATTTCTAACGCATATTTCTATAGGTGAACTGTTTGGCTTTCAATCCATTCAATGAGTGGGTTGTGGCAACCGGGTCTACTGATAAGACTGTTAAATTATTTGATATGCGGAAGATTTCTGCTACTCTTCACACCTTCGACTGTCACAAGTAAGAGACATTTGTTTTTTTGGTGAAATTGTCATTACATTGCCCTGTTTGTCTAAACGTGCTAGTAGAATATGTATGCTTTGCTGGGATAAAAGATGAATATTTTCTTAACTTAGCTGGTTTCACTGCTCAACAGGGAGGAGGTTTTCCAGGTTGGATGGAATCCAAAGAACGAGACCATCTTAGCTTCTTGTTGTCTTGGTAGGAGACTGATGGTCTGGGATCTCAGCAGGTAATGTCTTCAACCTTCTAGGACTGTTAGCTTATAGAGTACTTATGTGGAAAGATATCTGCTAATGCCTGTTCAGAGAAGTTGGTGCTTTTCTAATGTGAATTTGTGTAGTTGTGGTGTTCCTATATTAGTTCTTATTGGTTATTAGTTACTGTAGGTCTTATTGGTTGCAAGGGATCTAATCAAATTCCCTAAACTGTGAAGAATTAGTCTGTAATATCTGTTTTTTACCCACCTCAACTTTATCGCTCAATGTGAGAAGTAACGTATTTACTCTACCTACCATTGTGTGTGTGAAAAAATTGTCATCTAATCTTTTTCCAATTTATCATGTGTTTTATCACGTCTACACTGGAGTTCTAGTGAGGCAAGTTGAAGCGTGCTTAGTCTCACATTTTATGCATTTAACATTGATGCTGTTCGACCTTAATAACCAATCTCCCTGCATAAGGCAATAGCTTGTTTGATTGACATGAAAGGTGCTGATGTGGTTGCACCTGATTACTTTTGCCTCACAGGATTGACGAAGAACAGACACCGGAGGATGCAGAGGACGGACCACCAGAGTTGCTATTTATTCACGGTGGTCACACTAGTAAAATTTCGGATTTCTCATGGAACCCATGTGAGGATTGGGTTATTGCTAGTGTGGCTGAGGACAACATACTACAAATTTGGCAGATGGCAGAGAACATCTACCATGATGAAGATGATGTACCTGGAGACGACTCTACTAAAGGTTCGTAGTTCTGGGTTCAGAGTCTGAAAGGAGCCAACATATGACTAGATAGATGACCTAACAGCTATTGTATCGTTAAATCTTATTTTTGATTTACTGTTACCTCTTTGCTTTTACATCCTGTGTCGATTTTGCTTATGGAATAGCTAAACTGCAGTGGAATATGATGATAGGAGTGACTGTGGTGCCCAATGAGCAATGGGTGTCCCATTACCTTGTGTCTGCCCTGTCCTGCCCTGCCCAAGTCTTTCTTACATTATCTGTCACCTCTGTGCGTTGTTTACAGAAGAATAATCGAACTGGATGGTTTCGTGTGTACAGTTTGTGCATATAAGGGATATTTGTTGAGCACGTTAAGGAATCAGTCTGCTATGGGTCTACAGATCCGCTAAACAATACTCATTAGATTAAAGTACAGAAAGGACGTCTTAAACCAATGTTACATAACCTAGGATGAATTGGTTTAGATTTTGAACTTTAAGTATTTTTTAGTATATAAGTTTATAAAGTATATATATTAATTATTGTGAGTGTTTATATTATAGATATTGATTTGATTGTAAATAAATTAATAAATAAAAAATAATTATATATATATAATAGATTTTAAATTTGAATTTAAATGAAAATTTGGCAGCGTAAAATGTTTAAAATGTTGAAAAATAAGGAAATAAAAGAAGTTACAATCAATCAAGTTTTTCTTTATATAAGAGATTTTAAATTTAAATTTAAATGAAAATTTAATAGCAAAAAATGTTTAAAATATTGAAAAATAAGGACATAAATGAAGTTACAATCAATCAAGTTTTTCTCTTTTTATTTATACATACTTCACACGCCAACCTCTGTCAATATTTGAACCAATAGACCTCATGGAAAACTACGATCAATTTAGCTACGAGGATGTACTATTATCTTTCATAATGGTATACATGCATGTACAAGTGTACGTGTATTTTTATTTTTATTTTGTGTATATAATGTTGAAAGTTTTGAAAGAGAAATAAGTTGGTTGATTTAAAACATTAAATTAGAGACATCAAGGCTATGTTTGTTTTCCAATTAGGATGGAAAAGAAAATTTTGAATGATTTGAGTGGGTATGAAAATTATATTAGTTTGTAAGATTTAAATGGATAGAAAAATTATATATATATATATATACACATATATAATATGTAATAATGATTGAATAATATGATTTTTTACAGGTTTATAAGATAATATAAAAATAAACATGAGCAAAAAAATTATAATAAGAATAAGAGTTGATTTGATTGTAAGTAATTATAATGATTGGAAAATTAGTTGTTAATTATAAAAGATAAGAGAAAAAAATTTGAATAAAATTTGTATAATAAAATGTTTAAACGAGGATGAATAGTTGACAAAATGAAAACAAATCTAGTCCAAATAAAATAAGTTTGACAAATAAATCAAAAGTAAATAATAGAATGGCAAATATAGTCAATTGGATCAAGACAGTACAGTGTGTTGTGTGAATCCACCGTGCGTAGTTTCAATTTTCAAAGTCATATCTCACGCTAAGTATGCAAAATCAGACAATGATGGGAAATTTCGTGTATAACTCTAATTAGCTATTGATGAGAAAAAAGTGGCCATGGAAGACCCACGTTTAATGGTATCAATAAGTAATTTATCTTATATTCACTTTAAATGAGTAAATGGATAAATTATTATAGACGTGAGCTAAATATGCACTCTTTTTGAAGGATAAAAATCAATAATTAAATCAAAATTTGATATAAAATAATTAAATTACTTCACAAAGAATCAAATAAAAATATATGATAAAACAAAGTATTGAAAGAAAGTGTCAAAAGGAAGCATAATAAATGAAAATTTGTAGGAAAAAATGAAAATTGAAGGAATATAACATAATTTAAACAAATATGAATAAACATTTTGAGAACGAACATTGGCTTTCTGTTCTTTATATATTTGCATCTTTCTATGAAGTTGCTTCTGCAAAGTATTTTAAAAAAAAAAACAAAAAGAAAAGAGGGGGAGAAGTAGACTAAAACTTTACAAGGGAAGGTTTAGATGTCATGCTTCGTACACAAATTTGGACTAATGAGGAGTTTAATTACTTAGGCTGTAGTAATAATAAGAAAAATAATTATGTTATCTATGTTATTATAGAATGCGCGAGCACACTGAAAAAACTGATTTTAGTCATTTATGTATATTTACAATTATGCCTCTCTATTTTTATTTCTACTTTTTTTTCAAATGTCCCTTCCTTTGGGTCTTTTATTGTATAAAGGTTAAGTGGGTAAATTTAATTATCCTCCTGCAAAGGAGCACTGGACCAGATCTGTCACCTGGCCTACTTCCCTCCCCACTCAGTAACTTTGTTCTCTGTGATACATCCTCTGTTACCAATACTACAAGAAATATATTGATTTTAAATGTAATATTTTGATTAATTAATAAAATATTATGATTTTTTCTGGATCAATATTTTGATAATTTTATTATATATGTAAATCTTGTATGATGTAAAGTTTTTTATATGTTTATATGATTGTGTTAAAAAATTTTATTTATAAAAGAGGTTATAAATATAGACATAAGATTTCTCTGTACGCAATTGTTAAGACTTGTTAGCCAGTCATAAACTCACTAAATGAGCATTAGAGAATTAGTACGACTTGTGCACCGTGTGTATGTATGGAGAGTGTTATGTCATTTAATATAGAATACTAAAAATACATGTGCATAAATATGTTATTGAAGAACCAGTATTTGAATACCAATTCAAAAAATGTAGTAGATACATGAAACTCACCCTCAAATGTTAATTTTTTATTTTGTAATCATGCTACATGTGTGTGGACATGGTCGTCTTGCAGGCATGTTGATTTGTACTTCATTAAAATATTAAAAGTCAATATCTATCTTGATATGAGATAGAATCATGAGTTTAACGTCCATTTGCCTAAATGCTTATAGAAGCATGTCTGCGATCATTAAGAGTTTTGTCTCATAGTAAACAATGCGTATGTCCTCTATGATCAATATTTCATGAGACGAAAATCATTTGCTAAGGAAGTGTATAATTAAAAATGAGTTTCAGATAAGATATTAGTCTTGTGAGATAACACTGATTTGGTCAAATGAATGAACTAATGCGGTAGACCAAATTAATAACTTTTGCTCAATCGAGACAAAATAAAACAAAAAGGTCTATACTACATGATATTCACAATCGAAAAAAGTTCATATAATCTATTCATTTCATTTTAGTTGAGCTACAACATGGACCATTGGCTAAGTATTATATAAATCATTTAAGTTACGTTCGTCACCAATTAAAAATGAACATACAAGGTCATACACAAAATGACAGAATAAAAACAGGTTGGTAAATTGATTTAGGACTTAAACGAGACTAGAGAAGTATTATGGTGAAATTAATTTGGCCTCAATTAGATTAAACCAAATAGATTTTCTTTATATTTATAAATAATGATATTATTAATTAGAGATATGATGGTCATTTAATTTAGTTAATTCCATTAATTAAATTAAAGGAAAAGACACACAAGAACTTTAATTATTAATAGGTTTAATAATTAAATATGAAATGAGTTTGGATTAATTAAAGGTCTATATAATAAATTAAATCTCGTTTTATGTATGTTCTAAATTCTATACACAGAAGCAAAAAATCTTGTCTATACGTGTCTTAAAAATAAATAGATTTGAAAGAATTTTAAATTCTAGCAACATTGGATTTTCACTGAAATTTTGTGTGCCCCGTTCCAAATAAAAGAACAACCTCGATCTAGCCCCTTTTCTTATTGTTTAGTGGAGGAGACTGAAGGATCCCTTATCATTGAGCACTTTTCACAACTCTGGGAATTTTGTGGGAGCTTTCTTCGTTGATTTTCATACTTATTTAGATCAAATTCTTTCTACTACTGTGTGTCTTTATGCTTGATTTTTTTTTCACACACAACGAGTGGGTTTGAATGCTAGAGTTTACATTAAGCAATTTAGTGCATGTGGTAAGAGGTAAAAATAGAGATGCCATGAGTGGTAATGAAAATTAGCAACGCCTGTGAACGTTCAGGACGAATGATTCTTGGCTTGCCATTTGACGTGATCTTCTCCTCCTTATTTTAATACAAAGAGACAAGAAGCACGCAGAGAATTCTATATTTAAAACTAGCAGAATTCGAAAGGACAAAAAAGTCTCAAAGATTACAAAAACACTGGATTGTATATATAAGGCTATTTTTGATAGTATACTTAGAGGGATTGAGGCATTCTAAAACTAGTGATAGATTATGTATATGTAATATTATATATGTATTTGTAGATATAATTTATTTACAAGTAAAACTGGCTTTTTCCTCTGTTAGATCCACCTCGTTGTTGTTGTTGTTGTTGTTGTTAGTAAAAATAGCATATTCAATGTGCATGCGAAGTGTTTTGTTACTCATAAAAGTTTATTTGTTATAAATATTATAATTAAAATTTTTAAAATTAGGAGTATATGATAATTTTATAAAAATAAGATACACACATACATAAAAAGCTAGTGAATTAAAAGAAAAAGTAAATATAAAAAAGAATAAGATTGTGTTAAATTATAATGAAAAATGAAAAACTGTATAATATAAAAAATGGGGGTATTATAGTAATTTAACAATGTTGAAGAAAATCAGGAATTGCTCTTAAAATATAAGTGCAGACCGTAGATATACATAGCAATATAATATATGTGTTAAAAAAATATATATAATCTATTTATAATATTTATCTACTCCAAGAAAAGATATTATTTTGTAAACATTTCAAATATATTTCTTTATAAATATATCTATATATAAAATATAGTATAAACTATTTTTAATAATTCAATTATGCTTTTTGCTATTAATTACTATCAATTTTGTCTTTTAGTAATTAAAATTGTAGTCATAGATAGTTAGTTGGTTTAGTATTAACTAGTTATTAGTATTAAATGATACATTAAATTAAAAATAATAATTATTTTGAGATTCTTTGTCTAATATTTTATGTTATATATATTCTTGTAGTTCATGTTCAATTAAATTTAATAATATTTCATATACCATAAAAAAAGTTTGAGAGAATTTTTCAATTTTATTTTGTTATTAATTTATTTTTGACATAAAAAATAATTAAATAATATTACTAGAAAATTAAGTGTAAATATATTGTGAAATGCTTTAAATATATCAAAGTGCTTATATGCTTTAAAGTCAGCATTTAGTTTTTATTATCTTTGATGTATCCATAGATTTCAATTTTTACAATTAACTATCACTACAATAAATTTATAAATATTATTTTTGAAAAACAGTGAATATAATTAAATAATATAAATATACTATAATCTGCATGACAAGTTAGTCAAATAAAGAAGGCGTTTGATTTTATAATATAGCAAATGGAAAATTATTTTAAAATAAAACCTTTTTCATTAAATCACAATGTTGTTAGGTTTCATTACATTTATCCTATTTTAATTGAAGAGGAATTTTCAATGGATGTTAATCTCACGAGGATAAATGCATTGTTACTTACTTATAAGGAAATAAATCATCTAATAATCGCGCACATAACTCTATATGTATTTGGGCAAGACTTGTAACCTTATCTTCTATCAAGATAAATATTAATTTTTAATGTCCTAATAACACGTTAATCATCATACATATAAAATATCTATGTCGTCTTAGATTTAAAGCCCTCACACAGTTAACAGGATTATAAAGCAATACATTAATAATAAAGAGTAAAATCCATGCATCTACTTTGTTCATCAAATCGATATTTGAATACTCATTTTCTAATGATATATTTACACATATGCTCTTAGTATTTCATATTAAATAACACAATACTCATCATATAAATATTTAGTGTTTAAATTGTATTGATATTCTAATGCTCATTTATTGAATTTAAGATTCGAGAGCAACTTTTAACGATTTTGTATTAAGGTATATTGTATTCGTATTCATAACTTTTTACATATAAATAAGATTTTTTTACTCAATTATAAGGACAGATGCAGAACTTTACAACACGCATAATTTATATACATGACAAAACTACCACAATATCGGTATAAAGTAAATATCTATATTTTATTCATTAATTAAAAATTATATATACAATAATATCGCTATATACTATTGGCGTTAGAGTGTATATAATTAATAGATATAAAGTTGAAATTAGCTAAAAAAATTTAATCGAGACATAAAAACAATTTTTTAAAAACCCGATATACAAAAAAAGTTCTCTAAGGCCTTTAAAAAAGTAATAAAATTAGATAACATCCTGCCACATATTTAAAATATTCTTATCTACACCATCTCGTTAAGCTAAACATAGACAGTGATCAACGATCTTTTAGTCTTTTTATAAATTTTTGTGTATACTCTCACTCTTTTTTAATCATTTTAAATATTTTTTAAATATATCTTGCATAAATTAATAAAAAGTAAATAAGTTCAAAAAGTTTAGTATATCATTAAGTCCAGAATGGATAGTATGCTGCTTTTCGTAATTTAATAAGTTTTATTATATATCATTAATTACTCATTTTAACTCAATTTAAATAATTTTTAAACGAACATTTAATGTTAATGAATAAATACTAAAATGAGTTAAAAATACATTTATGTCTTTCTACTTTTCTGCACATTAATTTTTATATCACGCAAACTTTTTTTTGTCTCCAAAGTTCTTTCACTTTCTCTTTCCCTCACATACGTATATAAATACACTATACTAGTATTTCTGCACACTTATTGTATGTGCATTTAATAATTTATTTTATAAATAAGATTATATTATTTTTATTAACATTATTCAATTATATTGTTTGATTAAGAATTTGTATAAAATTGACAAAAATGATAATCAATAACGTATAAATAATATAAAATTATATGAAACACTTAAAAATAAAGTAAAATCAGTTGGTGGTTAAAGAATAATGCAAGTAAAAGTAACAATAAATTAAAAGAAGAAGAAGATAAATAAATAAAAACCTAAAAATAAAAAATAAAAGTTTAAACATGATAATGAGAAAGAAAAAAGGAATATAATTTAAATGACTGAAACATAATAAATAAGAACTTGGGGAGGAAAGTGTAAAATTTAATGTAACTCGAGTGCATTTAAGTGGAAGATCATGACAATTACTCTGCCATCTTCACGCTTTTCATATAGTATGTGCTAATAAAAATTGCATAATCTGTATGAGAATATTTATTAAAGCAATTAATTAATCTTATTAGTTTCAATAAAAATTAAGTTATTGCAACTTTAAAAAAATAAAATTACTCATAAATTGAAACTATATTCAAAAAATTTAATAAAGAAAAAAAAAGGAACTTGGAGGTGACAGTAAAGAAGGGGAAAACTTAAATTTTTATTAATGGAATAGATTTAAAAAATTTAGAGAATAAGATTTAAAAACGATAAGAAAAAATAAAAAATAAGCATAATTTGAAAATTTAACATTGAATTTTTTTCTCCTCAAACTTAGTAATATTGTTGCTAGTACAGTCATAAATATTTATCGATACAATTTCCTTATAATTTTATAAAATATACATTTATATTTGCAATCATGTAGCATTTAATATTAATTAATTTATTTTTTGGATTAAATTTTATTTTATTTAGTTTTTGTGTGCAAGATCACTTTTATTATTATTATTACTAAAGTGTAACTCATGCTATGCATGGATCGATCATATGTACTTTCTATTATTAGTGTATAATTTTAAAATAAATTATTTTTACTCATAATAAAAATTATTAATAGTTAAAAAATATTTTCTACACAACTATACAAAAATTTAATGGATATATATATATATATATATATATATATAGTAAAATGTAAACAAAATTGAAATCCATATACGTATACAAATATATTTTTAAAACTATTAAAATATAAACATCATATTTTCTATTGTATATAGATATATAGATTACTTATATATTTTGTAGAAGATTTGGAAATGAGGAAATGTAAATTGTACATTTACTAAACCTCTACACAACATAATATATACAAAGTTATGTATAAAATAATTTATGAAAAGTATTTCTTTTAAATATTTGTACAAATGTTAAGTTTCAAATTACTATTTACCTTTTTACAGCATATTACCAGTGAAGAGAAAGTTGAATTAAACTATATCTCTATCAAAGTTCACTAACAGTTGTAATGAAAATAAGTGACTCTAAAATTTGTTGAATTAATATTAAAATTATTATTTGCCTTTTAAATTAGAATTATAAATCGATGCTCCTGTCACCAAATTATAACCTAATCGTTATGCTGGTGTGTTTGTTTTATTTAATGTGTTTTAATTTTCAATGGCTTCACGTTTATTTATATATATTAGACTTTTCAAAAAAATATCTCAATCAAATAATGTCACATTTAGAATTTCTAAAGACTAATAAATTTAAAAATTAATTTAAAAATATAATGATTGTATATTTATATATATTAGACTTTTCAAAAAATTATCTCAATCAAATAATGTCACATTTAGAATTTCTAAAGACTAATAAATAAAATTAATTTATAATGATAAATATAATGATTTTAATTTATTTAAAAATTGTATATTTTATAAATTTAAGATTACTGTCAAAATTAGTTTTGTTATATAGGCATGGACATATTGTAATTTTGAAAATATTAAATGACTCAAATTAGATTTACATATTAAAAATGAATTTATTCAAAAGTTGAGCTTATATAGTTTGGTTTTCATTCTTTTCAAATTTTTATTATGTACAAATTTTTAAATTGTAAATTTAAGATCTTTGTTTAAATTTTTTTAGTATACATACACGACAGATCACAAGTTTGAAAAAATTAAGTTACTCGTATTAATTTTTCATATTAAAAATAAGTTTATTTAAAAATTGACCTTATCAACTATAAATTTTGATTTGTAATTTTGTAAAATAATTTATTGTGTGTGAATTTCTATAATTATATATTCTCGTTCAACAAAATAACAACCAAATTATTTTTTTCTGCATTTTTTTGTTTTTGTGATGTATATTTTTAATTGCAATGCATTGTAAAATCTTCTAATTTTTATTTTCCTTATAAAATTAACTTAAAAATTTACATATTTACCTTTAATACTACTATATGTGAAATTAATATTTTCCTTAATCAAATATATCGAACAATAACATGATTATTTTTCTGTTATACCTTGTTTCTTTTAAAGTGTTTTGATTTTTACATATTTTCATATTTATTGATGCATATTAATCTTTTTAAGAAAATCAAAATTTTTGAAAATTATGAGATTTGAGAATTTGATCAAAATTGCATGAATCGATCAATGTCCTTGCTATTATATATTATATATCATTACAGTCATGTTTTCAAAACAGGCCTGGACTGGAAGCGCAACTGATTTGGTCAAGAACTCGTTCGTTTTGCAGTTCGATCGTATCTAAAAAGTTGATCATCATTTAAACCGGTGTAAATCCTTTAAATCTAATAAAAAATCAGTCAAATTTGGGTTGAACCAGTCAACCTGGTTAAAACCGGTTTTCACTATTTTTATTAATAAAAATTTTAAAAAATAGAAATCAACATTTTAATTAAATAAAATATTTTTATATCTACTTATAATTTCATTTTTATCTTCAAAATAATTTATTATTAAATGAAATTTTTACTAACTATTTTTTTCACTTATACTTATTTTATAATTTCTATCTATATATTTTTCTAATTAAGTCATTAAAAATTTAAACATTGTATCTTGAAATTAAAAATTTTCAATTAATTGTGTTGTTTTCATTTTCTAAAATTAATTTTTCAATATTTATGTTTTTCTTTGAATTGAATTTAGTTTGTTTAATATTTTTATAATATTTTATATTTATTAAATTATTAATTTTTTTTTATTACATGTAAAACATATCATTCAATACATTAATTAATAGATATAAATTAGTTTTATAATATTATTTTAATAGTATATATGCATATAAATATATTATATATTATTTAAAATAATTAATTTTTTAAAAACAATTGAATCTATCAGAGCATGACCAATTAATTAGTTCTCTGATTCAAACCCGATTTTGAAAACAACAACCACCGAAATTGAAAAGTTAATCAATATATAAGTATCAATTAATTAAAAACAAAGTAGGTGTGGTAATGACCATCACGCCAACCCACAAAAGAGCTCACGTACTCTACTCTGCCGTGCATTGCACCCTCCAGTGACAAGCCAACAGCCACCGCCTTCCGCGGGTTTACGCACTCACGCTCCTCCGCCTTCCCACCACTTTCCACCACCAAAATCTGGTGAGTCGCTGCACTCTCTTCACTGGAGCGTCGATTTCTCTTGTAGCGTAGAGATGGCTCAGACGAATCTCGTTACGCGGTCGCAGTCTTCTTTTTCTCTTTGGAAGAAAAGGGCCTTTCTTTTTTGATGAATTTTCAATTATAAGGAATGTCCGCGCTCTGATTTATTCCCCTTGATTTATTCGTACACAATTTCTTTTTATCCACGCTCTGTTTCTCCGTTTCAGTTTCTCTCTCTGTGCTCCAACATCGTGTGTATTCAAGCAGAAGGACCCCGGTATGCTGTTACATTGCTATTTTTTTCTTTTTGTGGATTTGGAGTTGTGGATAATTTTCGTAGAGTAAATCGATGAATTAAGGGATCAGAGATGAGAATGTGTGATTAAAGGGTTATGACGCGCATGTGCTTAGACACCATTTACGATTGATAATTGATTTTATATGAGTTTGCGGGTTGAAGCTTTTGAATTTTCGGCAATTGTTATATGGGTTTTCTGATAAATATTGATGACTTTTTTTTTTTTTGGGGGGGGGGGTGATTTACTTTATTCATTTTCATTATCTGTCACCTGGTGCGAATCTAATCTTGTGGCATGTTGCCTCGTGTTTTGGACTTTATGATGTTAACCGATCTCTCTTTGCGTAAAGTATGCTTGTGTCTGCATATGTCTATTTAATTTCGCAGCTGAATCACGGAGTGATCTATTGAGATAATCTGTAATCTTTAATTTTGTTTGAGGGAACTTGTATATAAATAATAAGGTGGTTGCACTTTTGGTCTCTGCTTGAATAGTTTCTCCTCCTGAGACTTAGATTCGCTTTTGCTCGAGTTGCAAGGTAGTTTTTGTTCTTCTTTGTTTTGGGTGAATTTGGAATTATAGTGTGTGAAAATGTTTCGGTTTCTTCTTTTCTTCCCCGTAGTGATCTGATCTGCTGATCTTGGAACCATAATCGTTGGATTCTGATGACCTTATCAGTTGTTGCTTTCCTTTGGATATTAAGTTTTTTAGATGATCCTTTGTTTTTTGTTTTCATGAATCTGTTAATGAAAATCTATGCTTCTAATTGCTATAGATACTTTAAGATTGCTGAATCCAGTGTTAAATATTATTGTTCTTTATCATCCTGCAGCTAAATTCTGCCCAATTGTGTGGTGCAAATGACAAGAACACACACAGAACTACAGTGTTATCCCATTTGTTAAATACGGAATAATTAAACTTATTTATTTTGTTTGGATGACTCTCATTGTTTACTATAATTTGATGTTTTGATACAAAGTAAAATGCCAGCTCTTATTGGGAATTTCATATCACTGGCAGATTTATTTAGGAAATGGCAAAAGGTACTAGGGGAAGACGCGCTATTTCCTCTCGACAGTGCAGGCCAACACCATACCCATTGCCATCCTACAATGAAATGGTAGGCACGCAGCAGAAGAATTGCTCTGAAATCTTCGAGAAGAAAGACTGGGAAGATGCTATCTGTTCAGTGTGCATGGAATGCCCCCATAATGCTGTTCTTCTCTTGTGCTCTTCGCATGAGAAAGGTTGCCGTCCCTACATGTGTGGAACCAGCTTCCGCTATTCCAATTGCCTTGATCAGTACATGAAGGCATATACAAAAGTACCTCCATCCTGCAACAACCAACAAGTTCATGATTCACATGATGGTCATGAGGCTACAGCGCTTGCTTGCCCCCTTTGCAGGGGTCAGGTGAAGGGCTGGACAGTTGTGGAGCCTGCACGAGAGCATCTAAATGCCAAGAAACGAAGTTGCATGCAGGATAATTGCCTATTTGTCGGAACATACAAAGAATTGCGGAAACACATGAAGGCCAAGCACCCTTCCGCTAAGCCTCGCAAAGTGGATACCACTCTAGAACAGAAGTGGAGAAGGCTGGAGCATGAGCGAGAGAGGGAAGATGTGATCAGTACCTTAAGGTCATCGATGCCTGGTGCCATGTTCTTTGGTGATTATGTGATAGAAGGAGGTTATTATGGTACTGATTTGGATGGTGAGGATGGCTTTGATTCAGATGCCGTGCAGCAGAGTGAGGGCATCGGGGTGGGTGTTGATCGGAATTTGATGTCTGTGTTTCTCTTCCTTCAGGCGTTTGGTTCTGCTAGTAATGCTGGATCTCGTAGAGGTATTAGGCCGAATGATAGAGACTCCAGCCTAGATAGAGATGCTATGAGATTGAATCGAGAAAGCACAGTAGGCGCTTTTGATTTCTCCGATCAAGATGATGGTTATAATGAAGAAGATAACAACAATGGTGCACCACTGACTAGCCGCCCACGTCGTCAAGGTAGAATCCTTCTGGGGAGTTCAGGAAGGAGAAGGCATAGAGTGGGGGCGAATGGAGAGCAAAGATAGCGTGTAATGGTGTTAAGGTCAATCTGGAACCAGGTTGTTGTGCATTTGAATTGTTTGCCAGTAGATCTCAGGTAGGAATGCTTAACTGTAGTTCCTAACATCTGCATGAACAGTTGACTTCCTGCTGAAATATTTTGTAATAATATTGGGGGTCGAACAAAGAATCTTGTTTGATTTAATTTTTTTGTTTGTTGTTGCTGGTTCTGGATGTTAATTGTAACATTCTTATGTGCATTCACCAATAAAAGGAATGCAAATTCCGCTGTTTACATGTCTTCTGCTCTCTGTCATCTCTATTCTGCAGCAGTGTATGTATAGAAAACAAAAGGCACAGAAGTCGGGCAAGTGTGTTTCTGTCAAATAAGTGGAGCCTTATATTCTATGTTTTGAATTTATTTTTTTTTTATGTTTTTTCTTATTTAACTTATTATTTTTATTTGTATTTTCTTTCAAATTTTATCTTTTTCCGGATTCTTTTGACAGCTCTTTGTTCTGTTATTTTAAAAATTCTTTCTAGTTTTTAATTTTAAATAATTTAATTTTAAAAAATACAATAATTTTATATATCGAATGGGGCCTCATGTTGCTGTGAGGATCCACTCCCCTTATCAAAGGTCGTACTCAGCTCGTCCGGCAACGCCGTCGCATCCTTGCTCCTCCATCGCCACCGCTTGCCAGTGGCCATGGCTACGGCTTTTTGGCCGACGGTCAAGAGGAGAAATTAATTTGGTTGATTATTGAGTTTTAGGCATAAATGGAAGAAATTATAACGGTGGACTGGTTCGTTTGAGAGGCTGCCCAAGAAGGATTTGAAATGGGCCGGCAGTAAGTTCCTTTGAGCCCGGCCCAATAATGCATTTCTTTCCTGTTCATTTCGGCTTTTTCGATAGAACCTCCATAGTTTTTATTCTGAAAATGTCCATCTCTGTGTTTATTTCTTTCCATTATTTTATTATTTTTTTCTTCACAAATTTTCTCTCCCTTTTTTTATTTCTTTTTATTTTTTATATTGTTCTGCAATATTTATATAATTACCATAAAAAATTACGCGACAAAAATATTATATTTTAAATTAAAATGCGCACACAACAGCCCAAACAAATCGCCCCTCTTTCGCTCTTGATTAATTGATTTTGAAAATCTTAAAGCTTGCATGCAGTCATCAAACATTGTTACAACACTTTTACAACCAGCAAATTCAGTGGCAATATTTCATTACTAAACAATACCAGGAAACCCTAACCTGATTTCAGCGCATCAAAATCACAGTTCCAGAGTGACAATTATACAATGGCGTCATGCTCACACTGATACAACATCTTACATGATGAAGCTAAGAGGGAAAAATATAAAAGCAGAAATTTTGCAAAGAATCAGTGTTGTGTGCTTCAGTCTTCTTTTCGCTATACACTGAAAAAAACAAAATGAATATGTTCATCTCGGTAAAAGTCCAAGGAGCCATCCAGATCTGTTCTCCGCTTGGTGCTGCTATAATCATTAGCCTCCACTTCACCCCTTACAAAATATAAATCAACAATTGTTGTCATCACTACTCCCTCTTACCTTCCTCCTCTTCTGAATCAGAGGAATCGGCATCTTCTGCATCTTGCTTGACTAAACTGATGCTACCTTTAGGACTGTCTCCACATAATGATTCAGTTTCTTCATCATCCGTCTCATTGGCCTTATGGTCCATGTATGCGTACCTGGCAAGAGTTTCCGGATGATAAAAATGTAAGAGTCATCCAAAGAAAACTAGGAAAACATCTGCTCAATTATGCCTAATTTAGATATAATTCTTTCAATGAGCTGCGCTTAATGTGATAACATTCTCATCTAAATTGTACATATGCAGATCACATAATGTCTTTAAGGACCCCCTCCAAGTCAAAAGTTAGACAAGTTTCTAGAGAAAGTTCTTGACATCTTTAATACATATTTCTTAATTTGGCCAGCATTCCTTTTTGTATGGAACATGCATTCAAATAAAGAGACTGGTTCCGACTTCAAGTAAAACAGTAAGCATACCTTTGGGAACTCTGGGATGGAGCCCAGAGGCAGCAGATAACACACAGCAAGGCAAATGCAAGAACATCCCAGAAAGCTGTGATAATCCAGGCATTCTGCCACCTTTCATTGAAGGGATCTGTTGCTTTGAAGTAAACCTGCAGGAATTAAATTGCTGATGCATGATGAAGCTTTTGAACATCATATGATGTATCTCAAAACAAAAATGACAATTAGGAAAACCCATCAGAAAACTTGAAGATACATTATCTGATAGCAATTAGTGAACCTTCTGGCATAAAACAATGTGCTACAAACTAGATACTTATATTAATATAGCTAAATGCTTGCTCAGTTCACCTGGAGAATTCAGATTATGTTATTAACCTTTATATTTTTCAAGGTTTTGTCTATTATTTAGTCTATCTTTTAGGCAATGAGAATGTGATGATCCTACACCAAGTTGCTGGCGGCCCTCATAAAAATGTTCTTCTAGTTTACCAAATGAGTTTAACTACATTCAATGCGTGGGATGGTTAACCTAAAGTACAAACTATACCAAAATCATTTTGATTTTTGATCATGCTATTTCTCCAAACTTATTTGGTTTTCCAACAAACATAATTTTACCTACAGTATAATTGCCTTTTTAACTATAACACATTCGCAATCCTTACCCATAATTGGCTTCAAGTTTCTGATACAATCTGGTTAGAAACAACCAATTAAGATGAACTTTTATTTTTCAAGTAAAGCGTTGACATTTAATTGCTTCTTCTTACATGAAATTCAGGTCGTTGAAAATTTTTAAAAGAAAAAACATTGTTTTCCTCATCACTCTGAAGTAATAGAAGTATGTTATGAGGGTAGAATTATTCTCCGGAACTTTTGCAGGGATAATAATGCAGAAATTTGAGGGAAAAAGAGCAAAGACACATGAACAGTTGAAATGAAGATATACCTCATATCCAATCCACACAACTGAAGCAATAACAGTAACTGCTAGTGCATTTGAGAATTTTCTATATATGTCCAATTTGATAGAACTCCTTTTAGACTGAAAAAGAAAAAACAGAATCATTTTAAGCAAATGGAATATGCCAACAAATAGCTTGTTAAGTCAAGGATTCAGATCAATCATGGAGAGATAGCACGAAAACCTTCAACAAACTGAAACATGCCAGTACCTGTAGTTGCTCAAGCGTTTTCGAAAGAGAAGTGAAAATCCACAAAATCAAAAAGGCATCCAAAAATGCAACTGGGAGGACAAAAAAAACTCTTGCTCGCCCTGCGATGTCATTTATGTTTCCCACATTCTCTGCAACATTAAGCATTTCTGTTGCCAAGAAGTAAGTGACTCCAACGAGAAGCACCTTTGTTGTAAGGCCGCCAAGGGTCGGACGGACAACACCATAGCCCATAGCAACAGAAAGAATAAGTATGCGTGAAACAGTTCTTCTTATGGCTCCAATAGTCACAACCCAGGTTGTGATTCCAACAGGCCTCGTTCCAGTGCTGTTGAAGTACGCATAGTCAAAGTACCAGAAAGTCATCTCCAACAATCCAAGAGCAATAACAGAAGTGATGCAGTGCTGTAGTAGCAAAACATCATCCCAATGTCTAACGTACTGGAAAACCCAGATAGCACAAAGGATTGCATATGCAATAGACATAAATACATAAAACTTCATTAGAGGGGACATTCTGCCAGGTAAATACCCACCAGGGTTTTTCCACACAGTCCTTCCAGTCACCCTCATTCCCTTGAGTTTTGGATCACATGTTATAAAGAATAAATTGTACATCCCAGTCTTTTTAATGTTGACTTCTTTATTCTTTTTCATATGAGTGGATAACATGTTTCCTCTAAAATAAACATTCAAAACAGTGGGCCAGTTTTTGTCAGTGGCCGAGCGTGTTCTAATTACTTCTCCTTGTTTGCACCCTTCCAGTTTCGCAAGATCAGGGGTGCAACAAATCGATCTCTGACCACCATAGGCAGATCCGCCAATATTGTCACGATCAGCTGCCTCAAAAATAATAACTTGAACCAACCCACCATTATATGCCAGAGTAGGGTGATGTTCTGCTGCTTCTTTACTCCTCCAGAAGGTTATGTTCTCAAACCTATGTTAATTTAAACAAGTTAGGACAAGTGATGTTGCATGAATATGTGCCATAAAATGTTAAGCAAAACAGAAGGCAACACATACACATAGCAAGAAATGAAAGAAGAGAAAACGAAAACGACTCATGTGCAACGTAAGAGGTATGAGAAATAGATAACGGTAAATAAAAATAGAGCACAACAGAAATGGGCAGACAGATATACCAAATGACAGTATACTACTGATACATATTAGAGATTAGAAAAACACAGGCATATACAGACGCACAGACAAAATAGAAGGCTCACTGGAGAGAGCTTATAGCTTATGCAGAAGAAGCATAAAGAGGCCACATTTTTAGCTACAAGTATCCAGTTCAATCTTCAATTCAAATCTCTCAATGTTGATTTCTATGGGGGAAAAAATAAACCCAGAAAACACATACCTTCTCCCTTAAATTTGTGACCTCTACTCAACCACAATCAAAATCAAACTGAAAATATTTATTCAATATTCCAGTTCTAAACCTACTACAACAAGAAGCAATTCAATCTAACAAGTCAATGCTAGTCACCAACCGATTTCACCTCAACTTTCCGAACTCAGCATCTATTCACAGTATCAAGTACTAATCGTATCAAAGATATTAAAAAAAAATGATACCCGTCTCTTCAATTACTTCAAAAACGTCAAAAAATCGAAATGCATACAAATGTAAGAGCAGATCTGATTTCATATCACTACTGCTCATTTCACATGCAAAAGAGACAGACTGAAAAACAAAAAATACCTAATGTAAGAGCGGCCATGGTGGTCGCCCGAGGAGGCGATGCCTTCGCTGCCACCGGAAAGGAGATAAGCATTGCCGACTTCCCGGAATGGATCTCGTCCGTAGATGTGAATTGAGGCCTCAGCTGATCCAAAAGCTGATATTAGTATCAAGACTACGGCGAATTTGAGAATGGAGCAGCACTGATTCGAAGGACTGCTGGCGAAGCCCATGGGGGCGCGAGACAAGGAAGAATTTCCCGGAGTTCGTAGAGAGAGAGAGAGAGAGAGAAGATAGGAGGAGAGATCGGAGCGGAGAATTTGGTGGCGAGCCAGAGAGGGGACTGACAGACCAACTAAACGGAAGACAACAGCTCGTCGACTCCAATATCAGTAAGTAGGAAGTTCTTCACACGCGCTTACTATAGGAAGTTCTTCACACGCGCCTGACGAGCGCGTGAGATCTTCTGGACCTTGTGTAGTAAAGGACACGCAAGGCCAGAAGATACAAACCGACAATGAGGCTTATGGGCCTATGTCGGAAAACCCAACTTGATCCAATAAAAGAAGCCCCATTTTAGAATTGGGCTATTGATCCATTGGATAGGCCCAGAAAGCATGGCCCAAAAGATCAACTTCCAACGGTAACAGCGAATGCAATGCTTATGAGACCTTTTTTTGACTTTTTTGATCATTATATTTATTTTTGGACTAAAGGCTCAGGATAAAATTTTAAAAATATTATTAACTAAGAATTTTTTGACAAAAAAAAAGTACTTCGTAGTAAGATTTTGTTGTTGTGAGAATCACTATCGTGCTTACTGAATCTGATTATGTTAGTTGCATTTGTTCCAAGGGATAATTTTACAAATATCTCCAAATATAATTAATGTATGGGCTTGAAAGAAATAGAACTTTTATTGGACGTGCGTGGAAATGAATTATAATATATGCGTTTATTTATTATTTAACTTGGTAGGAAATATTATTTTATAAATCTTAAACTAGTTTAATATTATTTGAAGGCTGCATGTGATTAAAAATGGAATATTGTTTTCTTGTACATTCATCTAGTCAATTACAATAATAGTTCGATCATGCATGTGATGTTAAGATGATGAGCATTAATTTTGTCAATAGGGATGTTACGATGTTGAAAAATTAATTCTATTCATTTGCTACAATGCTTTCATAAAACTAAAACTACTTATCCTAGTATTCTACGCTAAAAACAATTTTTAATATATGGTGAGTCATGTTTTATTATCTCATATTCTGGATGCTAAGGTTACACTTGTTTTCGTTTTTTGGTATATGTTTTTAGTATAATTTTATTGAAAATTATATAAAAGTAATTATAGTATGTATTTTTCCCTTGTATCTTTTCCTATAAGTGCAATATGGAATTCCTATTATACGTTGATCTTTTACTTTATAGTTGATCTTTTACTTTATATGCATTTCATTTAACATCTACAGGTGCATGCATTAAATTAACATTATTAAGAAATATTTTGACACACACACACACAAATATATGTGTACATTAAGAGGGCATTTTGCTAAATATAATTTTAATACCTTATATACTATTATAGCTTATAAAATATTTTTTAGCTTATAAATCATTAACTCTTATTTTCAAGAATTACTTTCAAAATATTTGAATAAAATAGTAAAAGCTTATCACATATTGTTGAAGCACGGATGAGTATCAATTTTTATACAATAATGATAAAAATAAATTAAATTTTATTGATATAATATCATTGAAGATATATAAGTAGCTTGGTTATATAAAATAAGATAATTTATAAGATGTTTTAAAAATATAAATAAAAGAGTATTAATAATTTAGAAAAATCTTTAACTTTCAAACATGTTACGAGAAATTTTTACAGAATGAATTCGACCAGACAACCATGTTTTAGTGAATACACACACACATACATCCACACACACACACACATATATTAAAGCACACTAAAAGAGGACAGGTGAACATAAATATACATACATATCTAAGGCAACACACTATCACCATCCAAGCATACATAATAACCAAACAAAAACAAGATTAATACACATAATCCATACATACGTTGCTGTCACATACTTGCAAAAACTCAAAACCTCACCCAATTCATTAACTGCATTACCATTACCTCATCCAACAACTACACAAGCATTACTGACCGATCAAATAGGGTAATGCCGGTTATGGGAACATCAACCAGGCAGTTGGAATTACAAGCGTCACTCTCGTCTGTAGAACAAGACTCTGCATTGATCTCCTCCATCAAGGCAAGAGTCGGCCCTTTTATTGATGAAGAAGTTGGTGCTGGTGCAGGTGCTGCCAGCAGCATGGCTCCAAGACCAATCTCATTCTCTCCTACAAACTTACATTTTTCATAGATTAGGACATTGTTGTACTTGGGCTGCTGCTCCTCGGCATCATTGCATGCATCTGCCGTGGATGAGCATGAAGCATGTTGGAGCTGGTTGATGAATCTTGCCACAGGTAAAAGTGCGTACTGAGGAAGCTTTGATCTCCTTTTCCTTTGAACCCTTTTGCTGTCCCAAATGCATTGGTTTCTTGCAGTTTCTGTTAGTGCCTTCTCACATTCTCCAACTAAACATACGTACATATATGTAAGAATATAAAAGTAATAACAAAGGCAAAAGTATTTGATTTTAGCTACCAATTAATTCTTGCTTGATCTGAATAATTCCATCCTCCAAGACTGAAGTGGTTGATGCTTTCAAGCTGTTGCAAAGATGACTTTGAAATCCAACTGCATTTGCTGTTAGGTTTGAGTACCCTTGCAACTGATGGCTCTGAACAACGACTGGGATGGCTTCTGCCACACTTGGGGTTGGGTCAAGAGGCAAATTTCCAAAGACCATCCCAAATTTAGTAGCTGCAAACCCTACATTTTGGTGATCCATAATCGGCGGTCGGGAGGGACTTATCTGATCAAGAACAGATGAATTTCTGTC
Organism: Avicennia marina; assembly: GCA_019155195.1. Taxonomy (NCBI): domain Eukaryota; kingdom Viridiplantae; phylum Streptophyta; class Magnoliopsida; order Lamiales; family Acanthaceae; genus Avicennia; species Avicennia marina. The sequence goes on from JACDXK010000032.1 coordinate 2,384,402, forward strand.
TATTGGGCTTGCAATTTTTGTCCCAATGTTATCACTTGGTAACAATTGATTGGGAGATGGATCCACAGCAGCTTTGCTTGTGCTCTCCTTTGATCTGCATTTGCTGCATATTACTGGCGCAGAATTGGCAGAAGCAGAGATGATCAGCAACACAGCTGCATACTCGGACACATAGATTAATTTAATGTATTCATTAAAATAATCTCATGAATTTACAATTGGAATTGAACACATGAAAACTATGAAATTAGTATCTTCAAAGGAATCCCAACAAAATTGTGATAATATTGTATTAATTAATAAAATAAACACCATAAACATTTTTTTGTCATTTTATCCGAACACCATCAGTAAAGGTGTATATGCATTTGGATCAAAAACAGACTAATTTAGGGATAAACGCAACTAAGCACATGTAGTACTCAATGTGCTCAAAGCTCACAAACCATAAATCATCTAACGAACAGACAAAAATACACACACACACACACACACACATGTAGATATATTAAAATTCAGAATCACAAAGAAATACTTTAGTTAAGTGAACCAAGGAGTATCCAATTAAAAAGAAAATATTTCTATTTTTGTAAATGATTCTAGTTAGTGATTATTTGGAAACAGATGTAGGTATTCACTTGCTAAACTAAAGGAATGTTAGCACAAAGATTTGGAAACAAGAAAAGGCTGAGGGGAAATTCTCACATGCAAATCGACATTTGGAACAAGGCCATTCCCTGCTCATGATTTCTGATTCAATTTGAGTGAGAGATGAAAAATCTAACCCAAAAATTGGCTTTTGAATGTGAACTCAAAAGCTCAAGAGCATACTTATCAAGCAAGAACTAACTAGAAAATCACGGTGCCGATGTATCTGAATCCATATGGGGGCACAAGAAGGAAAGGACGACAAAATAAAGAAGTAGGACGCCACTAAAGTGCATTTACAATTTGTTGTATTTGGGATGAGGTATATATGATGAATGACCTTGGCATTCCTTTTCATAAAATGCAAAATGATCTTGATTATGTTTACAAGAAAATTGACATGTTGATTTGAGATGATTATAATTCTAACATGAGATATGCATTTGCATTAAAGATAATGAATTTTTTTTTCATAATTTTGGAAATTTAATCTTGTGGTGAATTTTACTAAACCCTAGTTCATAAATAGTTCTGTCGAATTACAAAATTGGATTTTGTTTATTTCCAGCTTAAACCCTTTGAACTTAATTCGTACCTCTACATGTTACTTAGTTTAATGTAACAATGAGGAACGAAGGGAAAATAAATATCAAAGAATTATTTCAACAACAGGAAATAAATTTAGGTTATTGTTTGATGATCATACATGCCACCATCCACATAATTTAAATGAAAAGTAAAATAATAATATTAGGCCTATTTAAAAGATTTGCTGACTTTTAAATATATAAACCTATGCATTAATTAAATCACACGTGCTAATAACTTGAAAACCTAAAAGATAATTCCTATATGAGATTCATTTTGTTATTCCACTATTTTCCTTTTTTGCAAATTATTACTTTAGACCTTCCTAGAAAAACACAAAATGAAAATACAAATTGCACATCATAAAGTAGAAAGTTAAATGTGGACAAAGAAGTTAAATGTAAGAAGAAAAAGATGGAAACACAAAGTATGAAAGTAAGGAAGAAATCACATAATCAGCAATTCAGCATTCATTATGGTTTGGTGAATAAGATGAAATATATAATCATTATGGTTTGGTGAATGAGATGAAATATATAAATGAAAACAAGTTCGGTGATATTTCCTGAAGTTAATGCAGAGTGAGAACAAAAAATTGCAACAACCATTCATGCCTATGCACCTCTTTACAGCTCTACTTCCGGATGCCTTCTTATCCACTGCAATACTTTCCCAACCTATATATGTGACAAATTATGGAAGTTAAGTTCTTCATGGAAATTACAATTTAATTAAGCCATAGTATCAAAATACATGCAATGCATTCTGGTGTTTCTGAATTTTATTTCAAATTTGATATCGTGTTATATTATCCAATGAATGATTTCTAAGTCAGCAATATTAAATTTATGCTTGAAGGGATTTAAACAGGGTTTGGCTTACAAGCTAATCTTATAAGATATTTAATGGTTTACATGATAATTTAGAGTGTTGGGTAATACACACACACACACACACACACATATTCCCAAAATGAACTTATAAAATTAGAAGTAAAACGTTACTTATGAGTTCCTTATAAATAAACGTAAAGGGTTTTAAAGTTTCAACTAACTCCTTCACTTTTGATCAAATTGATTACAAAATTACTATTATTAATATCTTCAAAGCCAAGCAATTTTTTTTTTCTAGATATTTTAACAACTAATTTTTAAAACATGATGCAACTTTTTGTAGGCTTAAAAAAACATCTTTTAAAATGTAATAGCACTAATAAGATGTTTTAAATAAAATCGGCTAGACCGCCTCTTAAAAGTGTAACAATATGATGACAAGCATCACGGCAATAATCCTACTACTTCACAAGGAAACATTGAAATACTATTTTTTTTTCACTCTATACTGTAATTTAAAATAGAAACAAAGAAGTAAGAAATTATCAATTTTTAAATAAACATATCAAGATTCATGGTCGGATTATATAAACTTATGAAATTAATGACATGTTCGAAGAAGTGAATAGCATCTAAATGAGTTACAGTCCTAATTATTGCCATATTGAATTGCTAAGTTATTTGGCTAAATTTATTTTTAAGAACTTATAAATTTTATAAATTACATTCGTGAATCATATTTTTGGAACAAAATAGTTGAATCAATATACTTAAGCAGCCCAAAAGGATAGAAGCCTATTTCTTGTGGACCTGGCCTTCCTGGAAAGGCCTGTTTCTTTTGATATAAATTAACTGGTTTATTACGTAATTATGAAAAATTGATGCGGTTGGATGAAAAGTCCATTTTAAATATTTGATTTTAAGATAAAAGGTTAGATTTTTTTTAGGTGAATAGAATTGGATGAGTATTGTGAGAAAAAATCATAATAATGATATTGTGATATGAAAGTATTTATCTTATGCGATGTGAAAAGTTGATATGTTTCTTTTTACCTATGATGTGATTTGTCGTTAGAATAACATAATAATAGTAGTTGTATACATATTTTAATGAATTAAGAATATTTACTCTATACTAGAATACAGGAAAGGTTTAAAATAACTGTATTTGGTACTTTCAATCCATTGCCCAAAATTACCCCTCTTTAATTAAATGTTCCTACATTTACCCTTGTTAATGTGGTAATGAGGTCCATCACTATTTTTGGTCCAATACAAAAGTAAATAATCTTATACACAACATTCTTTAGAGTCTTAAATAGCTCATTGTTATTTTATTACATATCGTAATGCACCATGATAATATTCATGACGTGGTATATAATTGAAATTCTAATTTTATAACTTATTTCCATATGTAGTTTTTAACATTATGTCATTTATTTTTCTCTCTTTATCAATATCATGTTACATTATTTTGCAATAACAAAGTACATAATATTTGAAATTTATGCTTACATATGATATATAAAATAAAACACTTACACAAAATAATGAAAATATTTATATAACAAAAATAAAAATTTAAGTGTAATAATAATTTATAATTTGAATTTTGAATAGACATGAGTGTGAAAAAGCTTACTAAAAATTATTATTATTATTATTATTATAGAGAATTGACAAAGTGTGATGTGATAGAGGGAGATTGATTTAAATTGGGGTGGGGTTTATTTTCTAAATACCCTCTTTGAAAGGGGGTTTACAGGCTAATTCGTGAGAATGGGCTGCATTATTTACACGAGTCCTGAATGACAAAACCGACGTCGTTGCAGATTGTTGAAAATTCCCAATTGATTCAAATAAAAGAAATAATGTCTAGATTAAATGAATTGTAATTTATATTAGAATAATATATATCCAAAACCTTCGTTGTGACTCCTGTTGTTATGTTAACGTGCGATTTTGATTGCCCTTTTGTTTCACCTGGACAATTAAAATGTACATCTTTATATTACTATACCATTAAGAATGCCAATTTTCGTTTGTACAGTGTGAAATTATACTATTTCTATTAATTAAAATCTATTCTATATATTCAAGCTAAGAGTCTCTTTTCAGATATCAATATCAAATGCATAATTACTAAAATACCTTTATTTATTTTATATTACACACGCACGCACACTGTTTTTACTTTCCGCTAACTTTCATCTATTTCATCCCCTTCCTCCAATTTTAATTTTAACTTATTATATATTTTTTAATATTCTCTTATAATATTAATATATATTTTTTTTGTTTATGTTTTAGTAGATAAATGATATCTATGTATACCATACACTAAGTTTAAGAGTCCAATTTTGATTGCAAAATAATGCATTATTCTAACACTCGTTTTTCCTTTTTTTTCCCCATTTTTTTGGTATAATTCTATACTTTCTTGGCAATGAATAAATTCACCTGCACAAATTGCAATTATACAGCAAATTTTTTACCCTTGGAAATATGGGCATGTCCACTGCTTGTGCTTACACAAATACGAGAATGTACGAATATTGTGTAGCGTGATCCAATGGAACGTGAATTGTTTCTTCAAGAATTATATTTAGGAGAACTTGTTTCTGTTTAAATAGTCGTTTAAGAAAAATACAAACACACAAAATTAAATGAGGCTTAATTACAACGGTTCAAATTAAACAGACAAAAGGGTTTCGTATGGAAGACTTTCATCCTGCACAGGAGTCTTCCCATGTCTCAATGCATTCATTCATTTGACCTCAATAGGTTGAACAACAACATGTGGGAACCCGTAGTGTTGCATATATAATTGCCTAGGCAGCATGAACTCCATCCATGGCCCTTCTCACCTAAATCATCACATAAGATTGTAATAGCAAGAAAATTAAATTTACGTTGGAAATAAGATAAATTTTGATACTATTCAGTCAAAGAAAAGGGAAGCCATTGGAGTGCATGAAAACAACTCACCTCAGCATCCCAATTATAGTGGAGAGATTCACAGTAATAAGGGCGAAAGCTTGACAGAGAGTCCGCTGATAATCTTAAGCCAAAGTCTCCGTAATGGCCATTTGAAGCTTCAATAAAGATACACAATGATGGCACACACATCTGTAAACATGTAAGCTATGTTTATTTTAATTTTTAGGTGTGTGTTTTTTAGTGTAATTTTATCGACAATTGTGTATAAAAGAGATATAAAAAGAAAATTGAAAATTTTTGATAAATGTAAAAGGAAGCATAGCTATAGGGTGCCATGTCTTGGATGTGTGAGACAGAATGCAAAGAGTACGACTAAAGGAACCCCACAATATAACAAGCACCAAGATTGATACCTGCACGTAATTTTTGCCATCCACACCCCCCTGCAGCCCCTAATTAAATTGGTGAGTAGTTGGTTAATTAATTGCCCGAATTAAGAGGCTGTCCAAGGTTAAGAAAAATAGAACCCTTATACAATCATCTAAGAAGTTTACGTGATAGCACACACTGAAAACCATCAAAGAAGTCGGATAATGCTAGCATTGCCCCCATTTTTACTACATGCTTGATGACTTCCTCTTCCTTCCTGCGCTTTGCCAAAAATTTCGGGCCAAAATTGTGGCTGCCCCAATCAGGACACCCCCAAAGTTGCGATTACTGCTGCTACGTATGAAATAGTGCCAATTCCGTGAACAGTGGTAACGAAATCTGTCTTTTTTTAATAATAATTTTTAAAGTCTTATCATGAACAGTGATAATTGCCAATTTTTTGAATTGAAATTATGGAGTTGTATTTTCTGGTTTTGTTTTTTTGCAATTTCGTATTTTAACTCACAAAATTAAGCTAATTTGGTGAATTATTTTAAAATGAGAATATTTTAAAAAATAAAAAAAATTCGTATAAACAGTGGGGAAAAAAAAAAAAAACACACGCACAAGACACTAGAGAGCAAACATCCATTGTTTGTGTATCTGATGCTCCTTGTACACCATCTGCAATGATGTAATATTCTCTTTTGTGGACGTCGAACGGGGTAGGGTCTGCTGTCTCTTGACTATTTTCCTGTTCCTGTATGATTCAAAAATTTGCATAAACTTTTGGATAACAAGGGAGATGTGAAATATTTGTTATATGTGTTTTGAGTGTTAATGTGACGTTTTCGTAAGAATAAACTATTGTTATTAATTGTGTCTATAATTTAATGACATGAAAAAAAATGTATTAATGCGAACGATTATTTTTTTTTATCAGTGTTGTTATCACTAATAGTGTTATTATTAAAGTACTAAATCTAGTGCTTGCATCATCATCATCATCTCTACTATTACAATATTATTAGCATTATTATTATTATAGTATTATATGCAACTAATATACGTATTGTTGTATTTATAGTTATTGCTATTACTATATTTATTATTGTGCTTATTATAATGATTATTGCTATGGTTGTGACGACACAATTGAATTTTATTGTTACCATTACTAAAAATTTTACTATAGTTAGTTTTAGTAATATTATTTTAATAATAATAATATTGTTATTATCTATATTCTTTATGAAAAGTGTTCGACTTTTAAACTGAAAATTTTACTTGCACAGGTAAATTTTTTTATGATCTTTACCTACACTATTTAATAATAATGGATAAGTATCTCATAATAATTGTTTTTGATAATTTAATTGATTTTCTAAATTAACTCTATTTAAAAAAGTTTATTTTTAATTAAGATGACTAATATGCACGCAATAAGTATGCCATTAATGCTAGTTATTATTATTATAACTACTATTATTGCCATCATTATTAGCATTGTTATTATCCGTTCCTCTTATTTTAATTTCAGTAACTTATTTGGTAATTCCTGTCAAATCTATTACAATTAGTTTTGTCAGTAGCAGTATACAACAATTTAATAATTATATATTGCACAAATTCTTTCGTGTCGTGAACTTTCGTTAAATTTTTATTCATTATTTAATCAATCCTAGTTAAGCAATATATTCAAATAGATCACTTCAAATAAACATAAACCAAAAAATAGATAGCTCCATTGATTTATTATTATTGTTGTTGTTATTTGCAATTTCAAATTTAATTTTTAATACCGTATTGCCTGAATAAAAACTAAGTTAAGAGCAATTGACATGGACTTCAAAAATTACTCCGTGCCTTCAGAAGACATACTCCTTGGACCCAACAAAATAATCATTTGTCACATGATTAGTAACCAAACTCCATGCAGCAAAAACCGTTGACTATGTTTGTTTATAAATTTTAGTGCCTACTTTATATAAATTTTTCTTACATTGCATAAAAATTGTTAGAAAAGTGACTCATATTTGAATGATATTGTTATACTTTACTTGAAGAAAGTTAAGTCTTCTTGAAATTCCATAAATCCATTTATTTGAAAGTGGTAGGTGAACGAAATTTGATCAACAAAAAATATAAAAGTAGATAAATGTGGATGTCATTTAATTCTAACCATTGGATGAAATAGATCTTAACTGTTCATGGCCATAAAGAGTTAGTATAAATAAGAGACTTAGTTATTTGTTATAACTAAACTTTGAAAGTGAATTAAGAGCGAAGAAGTAAGGAAGTTTGAAGTTTTCTATTGAAGCAAGTCTTGGAGAGAATATCTAGTTTCTATATTGAGGGTGATTCTTCAGTTGAGTTTGGAGAGAATTTATGTTATAATCTAAGAAAATAATAAAAATCCTTTTGAAGAAGGTGAAAATTTTTGTTGCCATTTTTTCTTTATTTGTCTTGTATTAAATTTGAGTAAATAGTTGGTTGAATAAAATTGCTCGTTGTAAATTATTTATTATTGTAATCATTTCATCCATACTAAATATCAAAATCATGTTGTCAAAATCCCCAACAAGTGATATCAAACTAAGGTTGTAAGACTTTAGTATGTCAATCTAGATGGAAGAAACAATTAACACTATGATTTAGTTGACTTGCACTAATTATGTCTTTGGAGGATTACCTAATTATTAGATATCTTTTGGGTCGTGTATCAATGATTGAGCTAAACTTGTAGGTAAGTTTGAAGTCGAGTGGAAAAAAATGCATAGAAAAACCACATGTCTCATATATATGTGAATTGACCAAAGTATCTTTAATTATATGTGCAAAAAAACACATGTCAATGTCTTATGAAGGAATTAGAAGACCATGTATGAAAAAAAAAAGCATAGTCTAAACAAAACCACCGTTCTCAATAGAATTATCCATTCCCAATATATTGAAGGGTCGAATGTGGTTGAATATCTTAATTAGTTTCAAGATTTAATAAATGATCAGATTACCTTTAAATTAAATTTAAATGACGAAGTCCAAGCCTTTGGTTATCTAGCTTTTTTACCAGAAAGCTTGAAGACTTTGTTTGTAACAATAATGAATGTAGCCCCAAATGGTGTTTTGTTCTTTGAAATAACTAAGGAAGCTTTGTTGAGTGAGAACACAAGGAGGAATGAACTTGGACAATATATTGACTTGCAATTTTAAGTCACAAACCTTAGTATTGAAGAAACAAGAGTTGGGAATCTCAATTGATGGCCTGAGCTTTAAAGATGTCGTTTGAGAGGAAGATGGATCGATTGGAAGGATGTTAAACGAAACATCAAAAGTCAATGTCAAGTATTGAAAAGGGAGTTGGTCCAAAAAAAGAAGATTGGAAGGAGCAAAATTCTAATAAAGAGAAACTAAAGTCACGAGATTCCAAGATGACATCGAGACAAGTCAACGCAAGATTACAGTTAGATAGAAAACTCTTGTTGGACATTCTGGCACGTGACTCCATATAAGGAACTATTGTACTTGTTAACAATAGACAAGTTCAGATAAGAGATAATAAAAAGAGTAAAGTTTGTGGTGAAAGAGAATTTTTAATTACAAATGCTTCTAGTCACAAGCTAAAGTTGAGAAATATAAAAACATGTGCCTAAATTGAGGATGAATATTTTGTCAATTGAAAAGTTTGATGACGAAGGATACTTAATTCACTTCTCTTATAGCACTTGGAAGCTTGTTAAAGATAATCTAATGGTATCAAAAAGTAACAAAAACAATGCTCACTATGTTACATAAATTTTTTTTAAAGAAAAAAAAGGATGCACCACCAAAGTTGAAGAAAGTAAGATTTGATTTAATTGAACCGCATGATGATGGTTGAAGAGAAAGCATTTCCTCCAAATTGTAGTGTAATTGTACTACAATAATTAACCATCACTTGTAAAGAATTTAACATAAGAGTAATTCTTGAAATTCATTTTGTGTAACCACAAATCCTTATTGACATAATAATATAGTTTAGATAATATTATAATTACATTAAATAATTTTGTAGTAATTTATAATACTATTAATATCATTGTAGTTCGAGTAATGTTGTAATTACATTAATTAATATTATTGTTATGAATAGTGTGGACATATTGAGTAACAGTATTAAAATTTAAAATTCATATACTAAAATGTTTCAGTACTAACTAACAAAATGATAAAATATATAATCAAGCAGCAAACACGAAATAAAATAAGCCTCCAAACCTCACCCACTAAAATTTGAACAAATTACAGCTGCAAAATAATCTAACAGCCCTAACATATTTGCCACAGCCCACAAACCACACACGCATAAATATATACTAGATTTAAATAGATCATACATTCAGTTGAAACTTCCACCAACTTAATCCCAGAAAATAAACTGTAAAAACCAGCAATTTCTCCTAATTTTGGAATATTTTTCAATTTTAAATTATGTTAAGATATTGGATGGTGCATGTTTGATTTGGTACATTAAATTTAACTAAATCCAAAAATTCTGGCTGCAACTAGATTTGGTTTGGAAATCAAACTCATTTCTGATACATACTAATTTTAGAGAATTTATAAAATTTTCATTTCATTCCACTCTTCACTCTATTCTCATTTATTACACTCAGATGTACAAACCATGCCCTAAATTAACTTCTTCATTTGCCTAATTAAATCATTCATCGGTTTAAATATTGTCTTCAAACTTCATATTTTCGTATATACTAAACTAAAGTAGAAGTTGCTGGATAAAAAGGAAAAGAAGATAATATCAAAAACAAAAAAAAATAAGCGGATAAGTCCAAATCTTGTATAAGTAAATACAATATCCAATTATTTTCTTATTACGTGATATAATGGCAATAATATTTTTAATTATCATAATCCCAAGCCTTAAGTTTGTTTGCAATTTTTCACTTAAAAACCATACACTATAATCAGTATATTTTTAAATTTTATTTTTATCTCTCTTTTATTTTACACACTTTTCAAGAAAAATATACTTAAAAATACATACTAAAAAAATCAAAACAAACACATACCTATTTTTTTTTATTAATTATCCTAATATTTTCTTAAATTGATTACTTATGTAAGTTATTATCATCGTTTACGTTTTTCTTATGTAATATATTATATTTAGTGATTCTATAATAGAGATGTATTATTTGAAAGAAATCTTAATTGGCCATTAATATAGCTTTCATAATGGATTTTTTTTTTTACCTTTTTATCTTTTTATTTTTTGATTTTCCGTGTATTTCTTTGCATGTATTAAAGACAACAAAAAGCTTTTATTGTTTTTATTAATTATGTGTTGTTGTTTTGTTGAAAGTAACATTTAAGTTTAAACAATTATTAATTTACTTAAAAGATCATTTATTTAAAAAATACATATAAGCTATAACTAAAAAATAAAATATAATAATTTATAAAGCAAATAGCACGAGTTATATGTTAGTTACATAAGTACGGTGTTTCCACTCATTATATATAATAAAAAAATTCATATAACTGTGCATTTATTAGTAAAATGTTTATTTTATATTAAAGAAAATATATCACGACAAAATAAGATACATTAACTTCGATTAATGAAAATGAAGAGGCTTCGATTAGAATCTTAATTTAATAAAATGTATCAGCAAATATTCGTTAAATTTTTAATGGCTGATCATGCATCCTAATCCAACGGTTCTGCCAAGATTATAAATTTTAGTTATGATATTTATTAATTTGTAAGTTAGCTGTAAATAAATCTGTTTCACCATATTTATGAACCACTGAAAAGCATGTTAAGAAAATTGCCAAATATTGAGGGAATGAAGAGTAAGAAAACATTTTACACTAGTAAAATGGCTTAATTATTACAAATAATTTTAATAATATTAACATTTTATATTTAATTCATTTGAAATTAATTAAATTTTATTATTAAGTTTGATTAGTACTAACAAAACTTGCATACTGTAGGCATGTGCATGCATATAAAACTTATATAGTTTCACTAACTATAATTAAACATAAAATTATTATATGTTTAGTAATTCAATAATAAAATAAAACTACTTAACTGTATACTTCTCAAAAGTTACAAAGAAAAAATTACAGGTAATAAAAATGTTTAAAAAGAATAAATTAAATGCTGAATAAAAAAAAAGAAAGAATTTAAAATAATAGTAAGAAGAGAAAACAAAAGAAAAAAAATGATATTTCTTGTATATTTCAGACTAAAAATATCTATTAAATTGTACAAATAAATTTATTAAGAGAAGCATTGTAGAGAATTTATTAAAATGATTGAAGTCAATTACAACAAAAGATAAAATTATAATACAGAGATAATTAGTTATGAATGATATTTCCAAAAATTATTAAAAAATCAAATAATGATTTTAGCAATACTCTAATAGTATAATTTTAAAGTTTATATAACATCAAATTTCATCCCGCTTATCTCGAAAGCAAGGTTGAAAATAAAAAATAAATCATACTTTTCAAGGAACAGAATATTTGCAGAAGGAATGGGGCAAAATGATACTATGGATATAGTTGAGGGGCCAAAATGAAATTCAACCTTTCTTGAATTTTAAATGTTTAAGTGGAATGTAATCGTGACGGACAACAATCCCTCTTTAAATGGCTACTCTTCGTTTCTCATCTCCTGCGACAGTCATCCACACTCCCATTGGTCTCTTCACTGCTACAAAAACATCGCCGGAAAGCCATCTTCCTTTTTCATCAAGTAAATATTGCCACAGAGTTTCTCTTTTCCTGCCGAGCAATAGTATTAATCAAAACCTACACTTACCCCAAAAATGGAGGACTGGGGTTTCTTTCTTTTCCTCGTTCTTGGACAAAAGCACTGAAATTGAGAGACTGAAGAACGATCTTCTTGCGGCTATTGCGCCACTGGACCGTGGGGCCGCGGCAACCCCAGAGGATCAGCAGCGTGTTGATCAGGTGGTTGGTTTTCTTGTTTGATGGGCTTATTTTATTTACTTGTTTGATAGGTTTTGACAGGTGAAATATATATACTATGGATTTTAATTTCGTTTATATGGGAGCATGCAAGTTCAATTATAACGTGTGAGGTCTGGAGTGGAGTGGTGCCAACTAAATTGGAGAGAATTATGCATGGCCTTCACACGATCATGATTGCATATATCTGTGGACTTGATATGATCATGTAGGCTTGACACCGAGACTATGGGTAATGGGTCATATATTCACTTATGTCCAGTTAAATTTTCTCCATATTTTTCCAAAGGTGGGACAAAACTTCATACTTAACATCCAATAATCCTTCGTTCAAGTATGAGTTCTTCAACATGCGTCCTTCAATCAGAAAATTTAAAATATCTCGGTCTCAAAAATAGTGTCTTTTCATGCCCATCAATGCTGTGGATTTTATGTGATATATGAATTTTCAATGAGATCAATCGAAGAACTGTCTTTATACTTGTTCAAACTGTGCCAATCAAATTTGATACCATTTGTTAGGAGTGTACAAGCATAGATGATTGTATTTTTCGATCACTTCAATCTTGTATGTCTACCATGGTGAACGACTCTTCAAATGTGGATCAGTGGACTTGAAAGGAAATTCTACTTCTTGATCGGGGCTGGTAAGATGTCATTGTTGGATATTTAATGTTCACTCAGCCTTTATTCTAAGTTCCTTTTTGGTTGGAAGGAACATACAGAAGGTTCTCAATGAGACTACAAGTCTCAAAGGTTGCAAACTCTTTGATTACTAACACAAAAGATAGCAATAGCTCAACGTCCTTGGAATAGTTGGGAGCTTATGTGTATCAAGTAGGATAGGCGCCATTCGAACACTGAATACTGCATAACTTCACATAAAATGCAATCATGCAAACATCAACAATAGTAGGAACAAAGACATTTAACTTTGTGGTAATGTCAATCTAATACATAGAGCCTAAGTCTAGATAAACAATGTTCTAAGGCAGCTATACAACAGCACAATTTTGCATAATTAATGGTGACAATATGCATGGTAGGAACTTTACATGGTACCTTTTGCATCTGGAGAACTTGGTTATCAGCATGCTTCATATTGTAAAGTACATGCCAAGCGAGTTGTCACCATTAATTTCGCAAAGTTGCACCGTTGTATGGTTGCCACATTGAGAGATGCTTTGAATATCGCTTATCAGTATTAGGCTTTATATTTTAGATAGATATTGCCATAAAGTCGAATGCTTTTGTTCTTGCAGCTGTTGATTTTTGCGTGATTACGCTTTATGCAATGTTAAGCATATTCATCATTTTTACAGCACTGACCCTATTTTGTACATTTATGCTCCTAAGTATTTTAAGAAGATTGATCTCATGCTAATTTTTGCATTAGCAATTGTAGAGTTTGGAATTTTTGAGACTTGTTTTATCACTGATAATTTTTTGTACATTACTACCTACTAAAAAGAACCTAGAATGAAGGTCAAGCAAATGTTGAATTTTTAGTGGTGACTACCTGTCTTACCTGTCTGCAATCAAAGAGTTGAAATTCTTTTTTTCAGCCACATTTGAAGAATGATTTTCTTGGTGGATATACATGATCGAAGTGACTGAAGGCACAGTCAATCCAATCATGCCTGTACATTCCTAACATTTTAAATATCTGGGTTTATTCAAGGGCTTTGAAAGTTATTTGGTGTATAAATTAAAGGTAGTTAATTATCAGAGGATTCTCTTGGTCAGGGATTGGTAGATTGTGGGGCTTGTTTGATAAAAATAACATCTCCAAGAATTATCAAATGGAGTAGTTTCCATTTGTGAGTTGTTGTTGTTGTTCTTCTTCTTCTTATTATTATTATTTGCTTTTCAGATTGCACAGAAGCTTGAGGCACTTAACAAAGAGACGGAACCACTCAAGTCTACTCTTCTAAATGGGAAATGGGAACTGTTGTATACAACATCCAAATCAATCCTTCAAAATGAGGTTTGCAGCATTCTTTCTTCTGACCGTGACTTGCAATAACATTTCTGGAGAAACAATCTGAATCTATTTGGCTTTGCAGTAAATCTCTAGTCACTTCTATCTATTAAAGGGAGAAAGTCGAATTATCTCCTACTTTACCAATAGCCCTCTTTGGATTAATTAATTTAACTTTATTTTTATGTCATCAATTTTATTCTTTATTAAAAAAAATCCTTTTTTTTGTCCAATTTTTATTTTTTCTCATTTTTTCTTCATTGCAATGGTGGGTTGGGGAAGGGGGGAGTTTTGATAAGGGGGTTGGGGAGGGGACAGTTGCAGCAACCATAAGGGTTGGAATGGTTGCTTGGGCTATAGAGGTTGGGAGGAACTAGCTTTCATCTCTTTGTTGGGGGCCATGCATGGGCATGAGAGTAGTGAACCATGGTTGGTTTTGTTTGGGTGTATATGTGTGTGTTTTTTTATTTTTCTTTTTTCCTTATTGGGGGTGTTGAGGTGATGGGGTGGATGGTTGCAGTGTTAGGTTCGGGGGAAAAGGTTATGACTGGTTTGGCAGTAGAGGAGTTGTTGCAATGTTGGGAACAGGGTAGGGGTTATCGTTGGCTTTGGGGTTGGAAAGTAGAGGAGAGGTGGTGGAATGGGAGTAGTGCATGAGGGGTTTGTATACATGTAGAGGTGAGTGGGAGGGAGGTTGAGTGAAGGAAAAATGGGAGAAAATTAAGAAAAGTTAAGGCACGAAGGGCTAAATTAATCCCATAACTTACCTTTACTCCATTTTTGATCCTGTTAACTTTGTGTTATCTAATCAATTTATATAATTTTATATTTCTTAAAATTTATCTTTTTTTTCTATCATTTAAAAAGATTTCATATTTTGTCCAAATCTAAAAATTGAAATGATTGAAAAATACATATTGATTTTTTCTTCTTTTTTTTTACTAAAGAAAACTCCATTTTGGCAGCTTTGAATAACTGCCCTTCTCGGAGTATGGCTTCATTATGAAAATCTCTAAATAAAGGTCACAAATACATGTGCAAATCAACACAGTGATGCAGGGGATTATACTAGGCTGCTCCGTAACATAATTTAATTTATTATTAATACATGCTCTAAGTTACTCCCTCTCTTAACTCTAGCAATTAAAGCTTTCCCATCCCACCCCTATTTTATTTATGGTAGATGCAAGTGAGGGTTGGGGATGGGACTTACAGTTTTTGGGGCCACAACTTGAGTATGGGGAGGGGGGGTCATTGGTGGTGGGGATTAGGGATCTCAGCTGATTGGTTTGGTTATTGGTAATGCAGGGAGGAGGATGGGGGCAATTACTGGAAGTGGGGTTGGGAAGTGGAAGAGGAGAGGTAGTGGAATGGGGTAGGTTTATAGACACGTGGAAATAAAAATGAAAAACAAAAGGAATATAGTAAGGAAAATGTGACAAAAATTGATTGAGGTCTTTTAGTCATTTGATTTTTGGATTTGGGTAAAAGCTAGGATATTTTCCCAACATGACGTATAAAATTGATTGAAATTAAATTGTACAATGTGAAATTTAGTGGGAGCAAAAACGATAGTGTAGTTGAGTTATGATTTATTTTGACTTCTTTGCCAAAGTTAATGATTTTAGTATGCAAATCATAGGTTGAGGATATGAGGCAATATGGGAGCCCAAAACTGCATAAAAACTTTTGTAGGCCTTATGAGAAGTGTAATCATGGATTTAATATCACTTTTGATTTAAAATTCAAGTCATGAGGCGTATAGGCCTTTTCCACTTACATGCACCTTATCTCATTTGTTTTGAAAAGTTTTTATTACCAAGATCTCAGAATTTTGATTTATGATTAGCTAGATCATTGATAGAAAAAATATCCAAATACCAAATCCGTCGAGGTATTTCGAATTGTTTGTTTCCACGGAAAAAATCAGGGCAACCCTCTGAAATTATTTCAATATTGAACCTTGGACATATAAGAGTTCCGAATCGAATTTCTTTAGAAAGAAGATCTTTTGTCTCATGGTAGCCTGCTCCAGTACTTAAATATCTAATGGTTGTTCTTCACATTGGGTGCAACTCCCCTTAATCATAAGTTTCTATTATTTTATGAGGTTACTAAAAAAGTGTTAAAAGGCTCAACTAAGCCTACTAATTCCATGATCCTCATCCCCAGCCGGCCAGCCCACCAATTCCATAGGCTTTGCGAAAGAGTCGAACGTACCTTTTGTATCCACAAAAGAGTAGCAATTATGGGGCTACAAAGCACGGTCCTCTATATTTCCCCTAGTCGAGCCGTTGTCTCTAATATTGTTGGGTTTTGGAATCCCAGAACAAGAGAGAAGCTTTCATATGCTTTATGAAGAAAGTATATTCATAGGCTTTGACACCTCTTCCAACCCAAAACTTTGAGCGTTGACTTTATAGGTTATTTCCGCTTGTTTGTTATTCTAAATGTTCTTGTTTATGTTGTAAGGTTATCTATTCTGAACTAGAGGCTCTATTCTATCATAAACGTGCAGAGGCCTAAATTTCTGAGACCGAATGGAAAAATCTACCAGGCAATTAATGTGGACACATTGAGAGCTCAAAATATGGAAACTTGGCCATTCTTCAATCAGGTAAGTTCAAAATTTATGGGAAAGTATTATTTGCATGTATTAATTCGTATTATAATGCAAATGCTTTTATGGTTCTGTTCTTATGCTTCTTACACTCAGAAATTCAAAAAAATATTGTCAACTAGGTTATTTTTCATTTTTCACATGATTTTCAAGAAGATTTTGCATTATGCATCAGGTTGTGTATAGTCCAAGTCTGAAATACTAGTCAGACTCAAAGGTAGTGCCTTCCTAAATATATCATAGAGCAACAACAATTCGGGAAATGCCATTTTGCTCAGAACTTCTTAACTTCAACAGTGTTTGCTCCTCTTCCCAATTTTTAAGTTCTTAACAGTCACAATCAATTTCTTCCACACCTTCTGAAAAATTGATGATATCTCAAAATTGAGCATGCAGTATTTTTGTTTTGTGGAAATGGTTCTATTCAGGCCAACAATCATATGATTCTGGATGAATAGTGAATGAATCTATACTTCATAGATAATTGTATCAACTATGCTTTTACTTTTCTATTCCTTACTGCAATGTTATTGTTAAAAAAGATGTTGAATTTGTCTCCTTGGAGCTATTTTTCAATTGACATTAATTCAGTTATAAAGCATTCTGATCTGTCATGATGCTGGAAGTGGTTTCACTTTGAAAAAATTCTTTTAAGTAAATACCACATATTTATAGCTTGTATGAACTTAGGTAAGACAATGATACTAAGAGAATTAAATGTACTCCTGACCCTCGTAGCCCATTTGGTTCAGAAATCTACAGGAAATTATAAAGAGAAGACCATTTTTTATGCTTTTTTCCATTGGTGAGTGACATCCTTGTGAAATATGAAGTTTCAAAATGATTGTTATGTATTCTGTGACGATAAAATAATGTGGGTTGTTTCATTCAATTTCATTTTTTTCTAACTTTGTCAAAACATCTTTGATACTTCTGCAGGCAACAGCTAATTTGGTTCCACTGAATGCGAGAAGAGTAGCTGTTAAGTTTGACTCTTTCCGGATTGCTGCTCTGGTAGGTGCTCAGATCATTTGCATCTCTGTGTATGTGTGTTCTTTTCCTTTTTCCATTTTCCTTTTTCATTTTTCTTTTTTTCGGGGTGGGGTGGTGGAGTGGAGAACCTTGAATGACTATTTTCAGTTATGAACTTTTTGGGTAAAATTATCCAAACTCTGTTGGACTCTTTTCTCCTTTGTAAATTGGTCAAGTGCTATGACAAAACCTTAAGTTAAATTCATTCAATACACAAAGTAACCACACTTAATATGAGGAATTCCTTTGGTACTATCATCCTTCTTCGCACCAGGTTAGAGTTGTAACCAAACAAGGTTTTCTTTCTAAGTTAAAGATTCCTCACTAAAATATTGTAGAACTCCATAAATGCCAAGACATGTTAGGTGCATAGAGATATAAAACATGGCTGATGATCAAGATAAATAGCCTTAGATGTCAAACTAGGAAAAAGAATGGCAAAGCTATATGTGATTTGATTATCCTCTCAAATGCAGTGACTTTATAACTACGTCATCTCTTTCATGTCCATTTTGAGGTTAGCCAATGCCAATGTTGAGAGAAACATCCTTATACGTGCAACTGCAGTTGGGAAAATATGCTTGAATACTTTGAATTAGTCAAAGATTGGGTGGCTGACAGACTCATGAAAAAATATGGTACTTTATATTCTACAAAAAGCTTAACTGTGCCTGTGATTTCTGTGTTTACCAAACAATAGGTGAAATCTCAAGGGCTTTATCCTTAATATTTTGCCAAGTGCATATACCGGTGTTTGGTTATTTTTTCTTCATGTTTCACAGATACCTGTTAAGTCACGTGGGAGTGGTCGAGGTCAACTTGAAATCACTTACTTGGATGAGGAGTTGAGGTAAGTTCACAGAAAATTTTGACTGACTTGAGCAAGTATTCGTTGGTCACCTTGTGTTGAAATTAGTTTCTGCTTTTAAAAATGCATTTCTCCAACCACAAGGCAAGTTCAGTCTGTCCAGGTTTATTAGAAGAGAAGATACAGAGGGCACGAGGTGGAAAGATGAATAATAAGGCCCACCATATAACCCGAGCCACCAATATTTTTCGGCCCTCTACATTAAAATGAGCCTTTTCCAAGGAGAAAAATCCTGATAACTGTGTCCAAGAATGGTACATTGTTGTAATGCATTGAAAATTTCTTCGGATGGGGAGATTTTTCTTTTCAACACTGACACATCCACACACCCAAACACAAAACCTCATGAACGAGGAACTGAGCTCTAAATTGGGGTGTCCTTTGGAGACACTTCAAATGGGGGGATGGGGTTGAGGAACCTGACTCAATTCTAGCAATTTGTTTGTCAAAGTCACTTAGTTGCCGTTTGTTTGGTACTATACATGGATTGTTTCACTTCACATTTTACCAGTACTTTATTTTGATTATAACCCGTGCGTCTTCAGCCATAGTGTGAGATTTAAATTTACCTCCATCTTCCAATGTAAATAGGTGATAGATCCTGTGTCCCTCTTGTAATTGTTTGCAGGGTATCAAGGGGCAATCAGGAGAATTTATTCGTACTTAGAATGGTGGATCCATTGTACAGAGTAGCTCTTTAGGAGCTTGAAAATTGTATAACCGCCCAAACAATCCACAAAAACTATAGTGAACTTACATTTACGTTGTACAGAAGCATCTTATATATATATTATCATAAAAGTGAACTTCCCAACGAAATATTCCATCAAGTTTTGAAAAAAATGTGTTCTAATTTAGTGCAAGTTTTGTGGGAAAGAGTAATATGTTTAGTTATAAAATTTGATAGAATTGAAAAATTTTTAATTTATCTGAATATAATATATAAAATATATAATAATGTTTAGATAATACAATAGTATATAAGAATAAAAATTAGTTTTTAAAATATAAATAAATATAAATAAGTATATGTGTAATGTGTATTTATATATATGTATTTATTTAATTATAAATAGTTGTAATGATTAAAGAATAATTAGTTAGTTTTATGTATAAGAAAAAAATTGAATTTGAATTTCGATAAAAATTTTATTAAATAATACAAATACTTGGGCAGAAATTAAATGATAAATAAATCATGACGACTCCCCTGAAAAAATCCGAAAAAAATAAACAAATCGAAGCAAACTGCCCCGCAAAGGCCAACACATTTTAAGAAACCTTACGTAGCCAAAACAAATATCGCAGAATGTACGAATACGGGAAGGTGCAAACATGCGAAAGATGTGAATCCTTAAATCCAAATTCTGCCAAGCTTTGTATTTCATGAGGAAAGCTATGTTAATTTCGATGTTTTCGACGCCCCACTCAACCCACAGACTCTCCCTTTTCTCCCCTAGACCAGCCATGACCTCCTTCACCTACCCCCTCTTCCTCACCCCCGCTACCGCCAACACCGCCACCGTAATCCCACTTCGCACCCTTGCTTTCTCCACCAAAGCCACGCCGCCGCAGCACCAGAACACCGCCCCATCAGCGCCGCAGGAAAAGAAGTCCTTTGCTGTCTTCACCGGGGAATTGTTCGTCGGCATCGCCTCGCGGATTTTGAAGAAGAGCGGGAAACTTGTGAATGGGGGAGAAGAGAGTGAGGTGCCGGCGGTGGAGATGTTCGCGGACGAGGAGAAAGAGGGGGGTCGGTGGTGGAGGCGGCGGAGGAAGGAGAGGATCGGCGCCGTGGTGGAGGACCCTGTTCAGCCGGAGGTGGTTTGGGAGCAGAGGGTAGAAGACGTCGAGGCGGAGCGGAGGCGCAAGGCTGTCAGTAGCCCAGGGTTTAGCTTCTCCGCCGCGGGGCTTTTGTTTCCTTACCATCTTGGGGTGGCTCAGCTTCTCATCGAGCGAGGATATATCAAGGTTGTCCGTTAATCAAAATTCAATTCGTTGTTTTTTATTGGTGTTTTGTGCAATTTGTTACTGTCTTGATGAATGATGAGTTTAATGAACTTATTGGATTGGGAAGCTCATGATAACGCATATCTGGGTGCTAATTCAGATCATCTTTGTGTTGGTGCTATTCTTTACGTCTCTTGTGGGCAAATGAGGTTATAGTGTTTTCATTAAGTAAAGTATCAAATTGGAAGATGAGATCAAAGTTTTGTGCAACTATTGACAAACTGTACATCTAGTGAATCCAAGAATCCTCAACACGTCATCCTATTTTTGTGGCATGCGGAGGTTTGATACTTAGGTAGTTGCTTGGCTGTTGCGTTTACTTTCTGTAAATTTTCATGCGTTCCTTCTCTCTAACTGCACTTGGAAACTCATCTTGGTTTGTCACTGTTTTGGCATTACAAGTGGGTTAAATCAGGTGGAACAAATAGTTGTTAAATCTTGATGCGTAACGAGATGATTGAACCTTAGATGAGTTCGGCTTTGGCTTGAATAGCTTGATGTCTTTCATTTAATTTACAATGCATCAATATGTCTACCAATGGAGAAGTTTATGGATTTTAGAATGTGCTCAAACGTGTTTTGTTGCATTAACAAATAGAGCTCCAATGAACTTTTATCAATCGATCTCTTTTGAGCTAAGATAGTTTGACTGTTTGTTTTCTTTCTTTTTCAGTTTTTTAGCAATATGATTGCTTTTTTTTTACCAAATCGAAGTTTCCACTTAAATCAGAGGTCTTTGTATTTCTTTTCACAACTACGAATTATGATACCTATTATCTGATACAGAAAACAACACCACTCGCTGGTTCATCTGCTGGTGCCATTGTCTGTGCAGTAATAGCATCCGGAGCCAGTATGGAGGAAGCGCTAAAAGCTACCAAGATATTGGCTAATGATTGTAGGCTTCGAGGGACTGCATTCCGCCTAGGGGTAATTATGTCTACTACTGGTATTACACACAATAAAGATGACTAAAAGATCGTGGATGTGAGGATAATTAGATGAAATAGGGCAATGCATGATTGAAACATCATAAAGCAACAATATATGGAGCAAACTCAAAAGTATTTTGCCAAAACATAATCTTTAGAGGAAACTAATAAGATGAATTTTGTTTTGACATGAATTAAGTGGTTGATGTGAATGCTTCTTGCTTGTATCCTGCTTTCCTAGATATTGAATTTTGAGCACTTTATATTCGTATTTTTTTGGCCCAGGCTGTTCTTAGAGATGTTCTCGAGCAGTTTTTGCCAGAAGATGTTCATATCAGGTCCAATGGAAGAGTTCGGGGTGGGTAACATCTCTCCCCAGGCACCGTTCATGCTCAAACTGCTGTTTGTAGGTTTTTTTATGTGTGATTGTGATGCAGTTGTAACTAGGAAGTCCAGAAAAGGTTTCCATTAAAGTTAATAAATTGGAGAAATTTACAACCTCCAATTAATAGGACAAAGCTGTTCTTGTCCTTTTAGGGGAGCTATCCTTCTCCTTGGCTTTCGAAACTTAGCATAGTCTTGCGTAAGCACTTGGCCCTGAATCCTTTTTAATGTATTCACTTAGGATAATATTCAATGGTCTTTATCCTACCTGCTTGTCACTTGTAAAATAGTCAGATTGAAATGTAATATTTCTCTTCTTTGTATGGTGTTTATTATGAATTTTCTTGCTTCTAGACAGTACTTTAATTTGTATAAAAGGGCTCCGTGGCATGTGTTTCTTCGAAGAGGACTGCCTTTGGTTTTGGCAGAAGTGCTGTAGTTTGTGTTTAAAACACATATTCTTAGCTTTTTTTTTCCTATCGAATATGTAGATTAATCGTACTTTACCAAGCATTTCCAAATGTATTTTAATCTTTACATTTTTATGCCCAGAATTGATTATGATGTGCACTTCCAGTGTGAAAAATGATACCCGAGGTTTCTTGGGGCAGAATTTGATATCATTTGTTGGTTTCGTTTCAGTTGCTGTAACACAGATTCTTTGGAGGCCCAAAGGCTTACTTGTTGACCAGTTTGATTCAAAGGAAGATCTGATCGATGCAGTGTTCACATCGTCTTTTATTCCAGGGTAAATATATAACTTGATAGGCAATCTACCGTGTTAGATCGGATAACATGTTCGAAAGTAAAAGTAAGTTTTAATGCAGTTACCTAGCTCCAAGGCCAGCAACAATGTTTCGCAATCGTTTATGCATTGATGGGGGTTTGACATTGTTCATGCCCCCAACTTCTGCTGCTCAGACGGTATGTCTTATTGAAGGCGGTTCATCAACAGGACCTCAACATTAGTGCTACATTTTCCTAAGAAAAATGCAAGATATTGTATGGTCCAAAAATATCTGATTCCTTTGATGATGTGTGCCTTGCATGGTTGGTTCTTTTCATGGATCTGTTCTCTCATGTGTGCTCATCCCAACTCAAAATGTTATGTGGAGGCATTTAAATGAAGACTCGACCTTGCTGTGTTGCAGGTACGCATTTGTGCTTTTCCTGCTAGTCGCTTGGGGTTGCAAGGAATTGGGATTAACCCCGACTGCAACCCAGAAAACAGGGCTAGTCCCCGGGAGGTAATTTTGCGACCTCACTGTGATTTCCCGGTTTTTGTTGTTACAACAAACCTCGACGTTTACTTTTGCTTGCTTCCAGCTTTTGAATTGGGCGCTTGAGCCTGCAGCAGATGATATTCTTGATAAGCTTTTTGAGCTTGGATACCTCGATGCAGCTGTCTGGTCCGAGGAGAACCCAGTCGAAAAAATTGTTCACGATGACAGTGATGGTCTTGAAAATGGCCGCATGCAAGATGGCAATCCAGAAAGATTGGAGAAGTCATGGCAAGAACCTTATTAACCATGAAACATTGAATCTCTCAAGATGCATGGCCCCTTGTTGACATGCTGGCCGGCTTCTTGTGGCATCTTGTACAGGAACGTTACCTAGAATATGGATAAAAGGGAGCATACTAAGAACATACAGGGAAGGGGAGGAATCAATAAACACCAGAATGCTTGAACAAGTTCAATGGCAATCTACTCCCAATCCTCCTGTTTCTTTTTTCTTATTTCAACCTTGAATTTATTGGTACATGTCAACCTTGTGTCTGGGATTGCTCTTTTCAAGTTTGACTGACCTACATTTGTAGAGGATGTTTGGGTTTCAGTGATGGGTAATCCCCTGGGGTTCCCTGCTGGCCTTCAACTTAGACCTCCGGCCTTCCATCAACCCATGATAATTCCCTTTTCTTCAAGTGTTGCCTTTTGCTTCTCGCATCCCACATCGACGGCCGAAAGAGATAGCGCCAGATACACATAGTATAAAAAGACCTGCTCATTTCATTTTGCGCTCATACCTTTCTCGGCCTTTTGGCTAAGATCAAGTGTAGTGTCTGTTCTTATCAGTTTAATATCTGATACGTGGGCCATTGGTCCACACGATATTAACTATATTTTTTGAGGGACTAGGCTCGCGAGGCAGCTTGCTGTCTGGGCCTTAAAGCGTCGCCCAAGCGTTGCACTACCGCACGGGCCTGGCGACCCCCCCCAATACAAGTCGAAGAGGTGCGTTGGAAAGTGGTAGGTTGGAGAGATGAGTTAGTAGTCAAGTGGTTGTTTTAGACGAAGATACTAAGGGAAATTATTGTTTAAGATTTATTTTTGTCTTATGTGATCATTAAATGATAAGGTTATAAGCCAATAGTTGATGTAAGTGACTTAGGAAAGATGTTCTAGTGATTGGAAAGAAAAACTGGATTTAAGTTTTTGGGACTAACATGGTTGCTGGAGTGATTGCCGAATATGGGGGAGATTTTAGATGGAGAGTGATCATTTCACTGGATAAGATGGGGTACAACAATACTGATATCAATCAAAACGTAGAAGCCCTTAGGTGAAGGTAGGAATGAATTTTAGCAGTGTTCTCAGAGCTGAGATGCGAACTCCAAAGCATCATTTTCAAGTGCCCAATAAATATGGTAAGATGTGTATTTGTACGCTTAAAATTGTGACAAGTGTGAAAATAATTAATTAATTTATCGTAGTATCTACAATACAAGACCCTTACGCTGGCAGTGGTAAAGGCGCGTTGCTCGATGGGTGGCAAGTGTGGGTGTGTTTGGTTCCTTATAAGTTTGAGTAGGAAAATTTTAATTATTAGAATGGGGAAAAAATATATGTTTGGTATTAAAATTTGAATGGTTAAAAAAATTATATATATATATATATATATATATATAAAATTGAGTAATATAATAATATAATATTAAAAAATAAATGTGAATAAAAAATTATAAAGATATGTGGTAATATGATTGTAAATATATATAATAATTAAAAAATTATTAATTAATTATAAAAAATAAAAAAGTAAAATTTTGAATTTAAATTTAAATTAAATTTATATTGTAAAATATTTATTTTTTAAGATATTTAAATAATGATAAATAGTGCGAGATTAAGAAACAAATAAAGTCTTCCTCTTTTGATTATATTTACTGGTTATAACATTTGCACACTCAATATGTTTGTATTTTAATTAAAACATAATATCTTTATTGCACGAAAAGTTATATTTTTATTATAGAAATACACTGAAATATATTACATACATATGTATGTATAAACTATATTATGATTTCTTAATTAACAGAAATTATTTATTCTATATATGTACATAATTTTTTTATCAGTGATAATAATGTATGTATAAACTATATTATGATTTCTTAATTAACAGAAATTATTTATTCTATATATGTACATAATTTTTTTTATCAGTGATAATAAAATATAAATTAATCATATTTTAAAAATTTTTATAATGAAAGTGAATTATTACAATTAAAATTGTGATAATGAAACATAAACATATTCTATTTTTTAAAAATTAATAATAAAAATAAGTTTAAAAAAATAAAATTTATATAAGACAATTTGTATAAAATTAAATAGAGAAAAATTTGAAGAGATAACAAAATAATAAGTAAAAAAATAAAATGAGAAACTATAAGAACCCAAAAAATCAATCTAAAAGAGAAAGGCTTTGTTTGTTTTCTATTTTACATTATTCATTACTATTTAAAAATCTTATAATACAAATTATATTCAAAGTTAAATTTAAAAATTTTCTTCTCTTACCTTATAGCTAACCAATAATTTTTTATTTATTATATTTATTTACAATCAATCAATATCTATCCTTATAATTTTTTTACTTATTCATATTTTTTTATATTTTATAAATTTATATACTATCACATCATTTGATTATTATCACATATTAAATATGTATAAAAATAATTTTTCTACTCATTCAAATTTTACAAGCCATATATACATTTTCCTCCTCTCAAATCTCCAAAATTTTTCTTCCTAAGCATAACCTAAGACATTTTAATAAATTAATTTTGACGACTAAGCCCCACACATTCTATACAATAACTAGATAGAAGGGAGAATACCACGTTTAAAAGGCCAATGGAGAACTCGTTCAGATGCAATTTTTTTTTTCCTGACATAGCAGTTTGATTTCTTCGTCAAAAAATCATCTGATCCGTTTATTGCAAATTCTTGTTAAAAAAGGGTTTGATAGATGCCAAAATTGATCTCATTCTATACAAGAAATGATCACAAAAAAATCCTTTATCAATGCAGATTCTTATTTCTTGATAATATTCTACAATAAACACAATTGGCTGAATCCCAAGAAACCATATCACTGCAGTTAATTTTATCTATTCTTTTTATAAAGCACATTGACTTCAACTCTTGAATGCTCAAAACTTCATACTTTTGTTCAAGATGGGATTCGGTAGGATGGATCGACCATTTTCAAGATGAAGAGATTGCCCTTGTCGCCTCTCGATGCTCTGCCAAGGGAACAGAGGGAACTCATTCATACTCTTTGACAATGATGAATAGGAAAGCATAGTCAAATACTGCAAAATATGCTAATGCCAAGAGACTGCCAGAAAGTTTTGAGTGTAGCCATTGCGTATTAGAACATAGGTTGCTTTCATCACTGTAAGATAATTTGTGTGAACAAGCTTGAATTTGTCTTTCGCCTTTATAATATTATCAGATGGTTAGTTTTTCAGAATCTTGTTCCTTGTCTTACCTTAACTCTTCATCCAAGTAGGTAATTTCCAGTGCACCTCGAGCTCGTTCAGGGGCTTTAACTGGTATCTGCTCACCGATATGTGGCCAGTTAGCACAGAAATTTGATTGCTGTAAATTATCTCTAGACACTTGAAAGTGAAAATATGCATCTATTTAGCATTTTGCCCATTTATTTGGAGTTTCTATGTAGATGTTTTGTAACACACTGTCAGTAAAGAACATGTTCGGTGTTTATTGTGTTAGTCTAAAGCAGACTAAGGCATGACTTACCAGACCTCCAAGCTTAAAATAGTCAAATTTTACAGCCACCTTCTTAGAATTCAGAGGCGTTAAATCTGCCGTCACCTGCAGGAGATACTAATTACTTGATGTTGGTGCAAAGAGATAAAGTCACATGTGATTAAGATTGCAGACAAGACAGGTTAAAACAGATGATTCGCCAATATTTCCACTGAGAGTATTAGCTGATGTACTGGAAAGCAAAGGAAGCATGCACCAGGTCAGTGATGTAAAACAAGCTATTTGGAAACCATTAAATACAGACTAATTTTAGATTTAAGTTTTGAAGCTAAAATTAACACCCTTGAAGAGAAGAGTCATTAAATCCAAGCTTCTCAGAACCAAGATAAATTGGCCTATTCTGTGAAACTACTGAACTTAATATATCTGCTCTGGCAACTAGCAATTACAATCTAATGCACTCACTCTCTTGAGGACTTCCTGGTAAAAACACAATATTCAAAATTAGCATTCCATTTATAGAACATGAGTTCGTAAGATTAGATTTTGGTGTGATTCCATGTATTCTGCAGATAATCTACATGGAATGGAATGTTATGTGGATAATACCCATCTCCGAAAATGAAGTAGTGAAAAAAGATTTAAGCTTGCCTGATTGAAGAATGGCCATGACTCCATATTTTGAGCACGGAGAGTATCAGCATTAATTGCCTGATAGTTTGTTCTGGATCTTAAAAACTTCGGTCTCTGTTCACAAGGTTGACCTGTGAGTATTTCAGCAGATGCAGCGTGAAAGCAAAACCGCAGTTGCAGTAAACCACTTGTCTCCGGGACTTCCACAGGCAATAAGATTACTGGAGAGGTAAAAAAAAACTAGCTTTCTTTCCTTTTTTCTTCTTTTTTTTTTTTTCGAGTGTGTTACAAGTTGGCTATTGGATACCAAGTAAAGAAGAACACGAGAAATAACTTATCCTGCACTATTAGCTGATGGCTCGTGAACAGAGCAGGTCTTGTATAAGTGCTATGATATCCTTCACGCAATGATAGGCAAATTAAACCAAACAAATGCTCTCAATCCTTCATGGTTCATTTGATTTCCCAATTTCTCAATTGCATACTTACGACTTATGAGTATTTAAGTTCATGCGGCTTCCACATGCTAACATTGTGCAGTCATGAACTACAAAAGAGCTAGAATATGTGATAATCATCACTAGCTGGCAGTCACAGGATCTTACAAAGGTATGCAATAGAACACACTCTGTACAGAGATGAGAACTAACGCCACGGCCAATAAAAAACACAGCTTTACAAGTCTTACAAGACAGATAAAAGTGGATCCACAAACAGATAAAGTTGTACCTTGGTTTGCAAAATGGATTCTGAAGTTGTGTAAATGAGTTCCCACTTCCCATTGAGCAAATCAGACTTCAAAGGTTCTTTTGTTGGATTAACTGCCTCTAGTTTCCGAGCTATCTAAGGACAAAGTTGTGAATAAAAAGAAAAGCATTTACTTAGATTTCAAGCTCCATGAAATAGCATCTCATGGAAGATAAAGCCACACTCTTATTCACAATTTAGTGCGGTAGCTACTTCTTGCAGCTGAAATAACGTATTGGACGTCCAATTATCTAAGGGGAAGATCACCAATCTGCAGGCTAAGGTCTAAGAAAGTGAAGGAATACTTGCTCAGCATCTTGTTGAATATCTCACCCAACTTTCATACATAATGTAGGTAAAAACTTTCGTACCAATCTCGGACATAACATTTTATGTTCTTTCCAGTTGCGAAATTTGGCAATTAAAAGATTCAACAAACACAATCAAGGATGAAAGCCCCTTCATTTAGGCCGTTTTATATACACATATAGGTTATGTTTGTTTTTCAAAATTTGAAAACAAACAAAGCCAAGGTAATTCTTAAAGAGGAAAAATCACGGGCTACTATGTTAGAATTACAGCCCCCAAGGTGTAGGTACACCATTTGCACATTTGGATAGTAGTTAGGGTAGTCCAACGAAACAACGAAAGGCGGTAAGCAAAGCTGAATTGATCAGTTTTTTTGAAAATTTCCCCCCTTCACTTAACCCTCTTTTTTCTCTGAAATTTCTTTCCTTCTCCATCACGTTTCTCTATCAATCTTGCTTCTACTTTGGTTCATAACTACACCAATTACCAACTAATCCAATAAACCGAAACAAAAAACTTGTATTTACCCCATCAATTGCTTCCCGGTCTTCGGGGGTGGCTTCAGCCCCACGATCAAGGGCTGCGAGTGCTTCGAGAAGCTCTTCCTTGATGGCCTCTGCATTCTTAGTCTTGTAGTTACTCAAAAACCCCGTGAAGAAGGAGACCTGTGCCCTCCATTTGTGCAGGGGCGCAGCTGTTGGAGTGGTGGCGTTGGTGGTTGAAAGACTGTTGCTATGAGGGTCGGATCGGAAACCGGTGGTGGCGGTGGGGTGGAGGAGCTTCGGAAATGAAGGGGAGGCAGAGGATCGAGCGGTGAAAGACGGTAGTGGTGGCGCAGAGAGCGTGGATAAGGCCATGAGATTAGTGGGCTGAGGTGGTGCAGGCGGTCTAAGTGTCACGGAGGCCATGAGATTGTGTTAAAGGAATCTGGTCCCGCCATTAAAGCTGCAATCTTTTATCACTATATATATATATATATATATGTTCGATACTATTTGGACAAATTTAGCTTATCATTTTTGTCCTTAGTAATCGTTTCTTGTAAGAAGAAATTGACAGCAAATAAGGTTAACCAGTTTGGTTAAGAGGCCGACCAAGTTCACAAGGAAAATGGGGAATAATATGCATAATGACGTCCACCATTCAGATAACTATGTACGGCCAATGAGCAATTTCTTTTTTGGGGTTTTAGATCTCTTAGAACAAACACTTCAAATATCCAACACTTCGAAAATAAATTATATAGTAACAACGAGGGAACACTCGAAGTGTCTACAAATTTTTTATAAATTATAATATTTTATTTACTCTGATAAATTATATTTAAAATGCAATTTATAGTTAAAAGTATGGGTAAAAAAATTTAAAAAAAGGATGAAAAGTGGAAGATTAAAGATATAAAAAGAAATAAGAAAAAAAATAATGAATCATATTAAAAGAGAATGAAAAGGGAAAAAAATAAGCAAAATTAAATAAAGACGTTAGAGTAATTGTGCATTACGCATCTAATGTTTTCATCTTGATACCTAGTACTGAATGTAAAATAAATAAATATTAGAATAAAATTAAGAGCTAATTGAAATAAATCAAAATTGATGGATTTAAATGAAAGTTTATATATATATATGTATGTATGTATGTATATGAAGAATTAAAAGTATTTAAATAATTGTGCATTATATCACTATATTCTTTTATGTCCATAATATATAGTATAAATACACACATCAAAAATTTCAATATATTGTCATTATCCAGTAATTACCTATACTCAAAATCAAGTCATCATCTATCCATGCACACATGTATATTATACATTATACCATGCACGTGTAAGCAATTACGTATGTGCGAAGCTGTTTTATGAATTACACATGGCATCACACACGTGTTGTCCTTTCTCGAAGCTGCCCTCGTGGGGGTCTCTTATTGGATATAACACATGAGATCATTTTGGAGTTCCAATTAAATTTTTAAAAAGCCCCTTATTAAGGGGAATGTTAATTCAATTTACAGGTAAGCTCAAAACATTTTTTTTCCACCAGAGTTACAAATATGTTCAGATGTAATTATTTCTTATGAAAATTACAAAACTTTCTTTTTCCACCAGAGTCACAAATATGTCCAGATGTAATAATTTCTTATGAAAATGAAAATTGTGTTTTTTAGGAGTGAGAGAGTAATTTTTTAAGAATATCATGCACACTAATAGTAAAATTTGTAAGCTTTATATGTTTGCATGCATGTTTATCAAAAAAATCATAAAAGAGGAATTCAAGAGGGGCCATGGATTAGTAGTCTAATTATATAAAAAATAGAATTAATCACCATATAATTATAAAGAAGTTGCACACGTAAATAATTCAAAATTAAATACTATAGTGTAAAATTTTGTTGACAAAATTTTGTATTATATAGAAAATGTCTTTACTAAAATAATATACAATAATATTATTTTAATAATAAATTTTTGTTGGATAAATAAATTAAGAAAATTACTTTTACGTTAATTATAATTATGGTTTAACATTGTTATTTGTTTTTAAGCAACTAGTGTAGGTTTTAATTACAATCATATGTATGTTGCTGATTCATAATTAATCGTACTTAAATAAATTGTAATAATATTAAATTTCACAAATATGTGTGAGTAATAAATGATAAAACATGATAATTTGAAAATAGTTCCAACAAACATATTTATCTAAGTAGCTCTTAATAAACATGTCAATATATAGTACAACATAATCCAATATAAAATGTTCTATGTCCCCTAATGCCACACCTGGGAGCGCGTCAATTTCTACGAGATATCAAGTTAGCATCATTATCTACATACTGTGATGTGTCATCATGCAACGACGAAGTAGACTACTCTAATATATCGTCCTGCTGGACCTCTCGTGCATCTGTTAACTACTCCATGAAACATGTGATGCATGAAAAGTACATCTATAGTACTCTGGTGTCCCAAAGTACTGTATAGGCATCCACACTCTATTTATTAAAGAGTAAGTAGCCTGCATCACCTGCGTTGAGTATGGACTCTGTATGGATGGATCTAATGAAGCAAATATATAAATATCGTCATGCTGCTGTGGTGTAGTAGGTGTGTAAGAAACTTGTGCTGCATCGAAAGTCAAAGTGAATGGTCTGTCAAGGTTCGAAGATGCTGTAATACGAGATACAAGGTGACGTCCACAGTGTTGCTCCATCCTAGACTTGCTTGTGGACAGGTGCATCTCTGCAGATGCCCCGTGTGTCGCAGGAGTGGCATTTACCTCAGTATAGGCACGCAATTTCTTGGCTTGCTTCGCACGACCAGGTGATAGAACTTGCGCACAATGGTTGGCATTGCCACTTATTTAGAATTGTTTCATCTCATGGACCTGAAATGGATAAATGTTTCATACACATTAAATTTTTATTATTAAATAGACATATAAGTAGAAAATAAATATTGTCTAAAGTTACGTACCACATAATTAATCTAGGAACCATCTCCAGGTTGAAATCCAAACTCCATGAAGGTGGTTGGTGGGGTAATCGTGTGGTGAATAATCTAATAATATCAATCAATATATCCACTTACTATGTAGAGCACATGATTGTGGTGTCTGTATTTGCGCACAACCACTGTTAAACTCCGCCAATGATCCACATATGTCTAATGATGTATCGTCCAATCTCTCACGAAACCCTTCCACGACGGCCAATAGTGTGTAGGCGATTCTTATCGAGTCAAGGAATGGGTGGAATGTCTTACACCATCATAAATTATCGTAAAACTCACTTTAATAGGTACATCTTCATAATGTCATATAGCATGAGTAACTCTGAGTACATCCACATATAATGCACAGATTTCACTCACAATGCAGTATACTACTCAGGAATATATAGTCGCATAGTTAAACTACACATTATTTACAACAAACATATTACGATAATTATTTCAATCAAACATCAAATTAATAATATGACATAATGTACACTCTAATAACAAATCTATATGTGACTTAGAATTTAAAATCTCCCAAAAAATCTGTACGTTGTAGCTATGGGTCTCGGTCATTTGTCTCCAGGTACAGGACCATCTGTACATTTATGATGAAAAGCAAAGGCAAAAGTAACAATTCTACATTTTAGAGTGAGTGATTAAAAAATTAATAAAAGTGTGTTATGGCCATACGTAGCACTATATGGTGCTGCCAGAAGCTGCTTACCATTAGGTAAAGTCAGTGAACCCAGGTTAAAATGGTGGCCCACAATTTGTGGTGTTCTGGTATCAGGCACCATGCCTATATTTACATCATTGGCAATGTGATCACTATCACAATCTAATTCATGCTTGGAATCAAAATTCTATTAAGCAAATACAAGGTGTGCTAAACAAATCTGTAGAAGAGGTAACGGGTCAAAAATAAATGAACATCCTCTCTAACAAGAACACAGAGATTTTGAGCTAAGCATGCCAAAATTGCACCACTTCAATTGTATCTGTCAGCACTATTTAGATCAATGATCAAGTTAAGATAACGCAACCTAACTCAATTGTTGGATGAGTTAGGGAACAAATTACCACCTAATAATAGTAAAATAAAGTCATGAGTCTACTGTTGTACATATAATTGTGTACTAGCTGTATGCAATTGGTGTAACTCCATGTGTTGTGTGATTTGTCCAAGGGGAAAAGTATAACATTTGAAATTTTGATCTCTCGGTGCCCAATTTAATGCCCCATTGCAAATCTGCATCCATTGCATGTGTGTCAGCCGAAGCTTTGTGCCTATGATTGGGTCACTCTCTATCGATATATGTCATATCAATGTTACATCCTCTAGTGTAACGTTGATCTCCTTAGAAACAAAATGAAATGTGTGTGTCTCTTGATGCCACCTCTCAACTGACACCATGATCAGGTAGTGATCTAACTGCAACATACCACATCTGTATACACCATATAAACCGATGTGACGAAGGATATAAAGCACTTTAGGGTCCATGTCCTTAAAGCGCAACTAGTTGTTATTAGAAACCTGTGTAGTAAGGCATATGAAGGGTGTCAGCCCAAACATCCTCCAAGTGGTGATTCTCTGATAAATGCAATATTAAGCTGTTGATCGAACCAAAGTGAGTGGAGGTATTTGCTAACAGCTTATAATTTTAACAAAAAATAAGTGTTAGCTTAAAATTAATTTTTTGAATATTTGAAGTAAATTAAATAAAATGAAAATGACAGAAAATATATGTCAATCATATATATTTATTACTAGAAATTAAAATTTTAAAAATAGCTAACCCTATTTTAATAAAAAAAAAATTATACCGTGTTTTAATATTTATTACTTGAAATCAAAATACCTAAAATTATTGTTTATCCTATTTTAATAAAATTTTCTGTCACACTCACCCATTAGTAAAACAGTGATTAAATCTAGTACTGATGCATAAGAGAAAAATATATAGATATATAAAGTCATTTATATTAAATATGAATTTGACGATTTGTGTTACATAACAAAATTGCACACCAGATACACTTTCAACTAAATGTCTTTATTTTAATAAACAACATATTAAAATATAAGGCATCGTTACCAATTATCTAGACTTTCCCATGTGAACTTTCTACCTCTGTATGTCTAAGCGTCTACCTAGCACTTACTTGCCCACGATCCATCTCGTTTCTAATGTGAGTTGTTCAGTTCCATCCTCTGCGCCGAACTTGTCAATATTTTACATTGTGCGCCAATTGAAACAGTGCAGGGTCCCAATAGTCTTCAGGCCACATTAGTTTAAATTCGCTATAGTAAATCCCTATTCGTGTATTAATTGAATAATGGGCTCTGAAAAGCTCCTTCAGGTTAATACGATATCAATGACATACATGGATAGCATGAGAGTATGTAACCCACTTGAAGTCCATTTGCCACAACTATAGTCGTGCCACATGAAACAAACAACATAATTAGTCCTACAATGTCCACTGTGGTACACAATTTATGTGTCAACGAAAAGTACACGCTCGTCAATCAATTGAGATGTGTACCTAACAGAGTCCCTCTTTGCATCTCGGTATTTGTTTGCATCCCACATTGGCCAGTCATAACCCTCTACCTTCATATTTGTCGCACTTGTGAGTGTATCTAACAAGAATTCAATAACACGATCAAGTGTAAGCTGAATAATTAAGGTTATTAGGAGTCGTCTTGCACCTTTCAAAACTTTATTAAGGGACTCTGAAATATTTGTTGTCAGGATTCCTCTACACCATCCTCCATTATATTATAGTGTCCACTTCACTTGATTAATGCCTATAAGCCAATTCTATGTATCAGGATTGATTTTGTGTATCTATTAATGTACCTATTGAATTTCGGTAGCTCATACCTAGACCGCGCCTTCCAATATAGGTCTTTTAGAGTTTGGCTCCTAAATGCGTTGCTAAAATTCGAGAAAAGATACCTTAAACAATAAATATATGTCCCATGTGATTTTTGAAAGGTAGGAACCCTTATCACAGTTGTGAGCAAGCTTAAAGCATGATCAAAGATAAGACAGGTGTGTTCCTTATTGCGCACAATATTACAATTGATCAAATCCAAAAACCAATGTCATGGCTCTATATTTTCATCATCCACAACAGCAAAAACTAAGGGCTATATTTTTTGGTTCTATCCAGTGCCACAGTGATGAACATTTTATACTTGTAACTCGAATATAGGTATGTCCCATTTATACTAATTACGTTGCACCAGTGTCAATATCCATTTAGTTATTATTTGAATGCCCAAAAAATGTAACCTAATATGTATCGACTCAGACACCACTTTCAATGTGGCGTTACTCCACAATAATTCTAGAGTTGTACTTTTGCAGGACAGTTATATACGCGGGTAGCTTCTGAACTAAATTCTCCCACGTGCCATACACCATATCAACAGCTTACCTTAAACAATGCCATACCTTAACATAGTTAATTTCAAACCTATATTTGTTCTTTATTGTCTGAACGACAAATTTAATCTTGTATGATAGGTTTTGACAAATTATGTCCAGAAGCAATTGAGCTATGGTGTCCTTGTCTAGGATACTGTGGTCTATATGGCATCGTACTCGAGAAGCAAGTGTGTGGACTTTTATATTTTGTAATTTACCAG
The DNA here is from genome assembly GCA_019155195.1 of Avicennia marina. Taxonomy (NCBI): domain Eukaryota; kingdom Viridiplantae; phylum Streptophyta; class Magnoliopsida; order Lamiales; family Acanthaceae; genus Avicennia; species Avicennia marina. Next base: position 2,420,500 of record JACDXK010000032.1, read on the forward strand.
AAACTCAATTTTGGCTTTAGAATAGCCTTTAAAACCCACTTGTAGCATTCTTCATCTTACTTGCATTTCACCCTCCATTGCACTGATGTACTTTTTATCACTTTGTATTCACATTGTGTAATGCTAAATAGTATTCCTTAATGGAAAAAATTACGTGATTTTTATCACTAAAGTTCATACCCCGCGAACAATTTTCTACTATTCTCCTCATAAAATCAGCCTCACATATGGAGGAGGAATCTCTTGAGAATATTGGTTGCATTCATTAGGAATAGTTTGCAAGAATTTAGTGGATTGGTATGTAGGTTGGCCCAAACCAAAATCTGATTGCATATAAGGTTGAATTGACATTCAATGTATCCTTGGCTAATTCGTTCTCATGTTGGTTTTATTGTACTCACATGTGTAAGCCCCTCGTCCTTATCCTCATCCTCCTTTGTGTTATTATTTGGTGATGAATTTGTGGTACCTCAATTTTGTTCAAAACTATCGCCATATATCCCTAATATATCATCATGCGATTTTATCTCTATGTTATCCTATTTATCCAATGCATCATCTAATTGCGGAGCCACATGTGAAGGTCCCCCATCAAAATTATACTATTTGAAATTTTCATGAACTCCTATCTGTGCTAAAACTTTTTTGATTTGAAGTAGCTCACTCAATTATTCATTTGTAGGCCATGAATGGAAATCATGATCTGTTGAAGGATGTAAGGTCTCATCGAACTCTAAATATAGCTATAGAAAATAAAATTCATGAATAGAATTTAAAAAGAAATATAGATTGATATTGGAATTCAAATTAATTACAGTAATTTTGTCATGCCCTTACTCATAGTTTAGCACAAATATTATGCAAACTCTCAATTCAAATTTATTACTGAACGTGGCTTTAATTCTCAAAACCGACCAAACCAACCAACTGCTGTCTGCCCACGTTCACGTTATATAAATTTATTATACTCTATCATATAATATATTATATGTGAATAAATATTTAAAAGACGAAAATAGTTTTTGAGTTAAACAGTTAAAAAAAACCCTTCTTCTTGGCCTAACAGGCATCCCATAGTCAGCCAGCAGCATTTCTCGAATTGTCTGCTTTGTCCCGTTCCCAGCCTTACGCCAACCAAGAACTCGTTTTTCTTGAAGCCATTTTCTCCTCTCCTGCTTGTATTAACATTCATCATTTTCAGTGAATGTTTATTTTCTTTTCTGTAATCTTGAAATCTAGATACCAAACCTGAATCTTCAGACGTGATTGTTGCTTCTTCTTCTCCCCTGTGATCTTGAATCTTTGGAGCCGAGTTCAGGTTATGCTTCTTCTCTATAGCCATGATATCAAATCTTGAAACCCAACAATCAGAAAAACCAAGTTAGAAAGATGCTCTCAAAATCCCCAGTTAGAATATCCCACATAAGGCCATCCCCTAAATTTTCTGCTGTCACTTACAATCTACCCAAATCCTCTCTGAAGCCTGTTTGTTGTGAAAAGAATGGTTCTTCCTCGAACGCTCCCAATTCTTCATCCTCTCCTCCTCAAGATAACAAGTTTGGGTTCAAGCTGGTGGGGCAGTCTCTGGGTGACAAAAATTGGAAGTTCAATGACATAGACAAGAGTTAGTAAAGACTAATCTTTTGCTCTCTATTTTTACGCCTTTTTGAGTCTATCTGTATGCTGTTTTTTACCTAACATGTATTGATTCTGAAAAAGTTGGAAAGTCTTTGTATCAGCTTGTTTTAATTGATTCGTTGACAATGGCTGTGTTACTCAATGTATTGAATTACATAATTCAAATACATCTTTATGGAAAATATTATGTACAAAGTTGTTCTATTGACAGATGCAATGCAAGAATCATTAAACCAGTGGTTGTCGAAGACCCAAAGCTTTTTCAGTGAAGTAACTTCTCCACTAGTAAAATCTGTTAATGACCGGAGGCCAAATCTTCAGAATGAGAGTGAATATAAGGAGGACATAATGATTACTGAACAGACAGTTGATTCCAGAACCCCTGGAGGAGAGCTTTCTGAAGCCGCCATTATTTCCATCGAGCAATTCAGCCGGTATAGTCACTGTTTTTAGTCTTTCCTGTTCTAACATTTCTATTGTATGCTAGATTCTCTTCTCACTGGAATTTTCTGCTTAAAAGGAATTAGTTGCAAGAAATTTTGATTTTATTCTGTGAGATTATTCGGTCAATGAAACTTCTGTTGTTGCAAATAAATTTAGACAATGGGACTTTTGATCATTTCTTTGTAGTTTGTGGAATAACTTTGCCTTTTGAAAGTTTTTCGATCCTGGAATTTCTGTTCTTGAACTTGGGAACTTCTGTTGCATGACTTCACAGGCTACTGTATTTTCTCATCCATTTCTAGATTTTAGACAAGCTTAAGTACTGATGAATGATATAATCTATCCAGCTGATGTAAAGGAATTAATTTTAACTTTTTTCATGTCTAAGATATGCAGGATGAATGGGTTGACAGGGAAGAAAATGCAGAACATATTCAAAGCCCTCGTTCCAGTATCTGTTTATAATGATCCACGTAGTTTGGTGGAGTACTGCTGCTTCAGGTTTTTGTCAAGGAATACCGCTGAAGTTCATCCTGGCCTCAAAGTGTGCAGTCTTGCTTTGCACTGATTTTGTTTAGTTAGGCTTACTTCCAATCATGTAGTGAAGTTCATATTTTTCATTCATTGGTTTTGGTACTGAATTGGTTTAATACTGAAAATTTTGGCACAAATAAGCAAAAATTTGTAGAAATACACAAACAGCTTGATATTTTAGTGTTCTTCAAAGCATATGTAACTTATAAGACCACCAGCAGTCACCATATAAGGCTAATGTTTGCTTTGCTATGAGATCAATTGTAATTTGACATTTTTTCTTTTAAATGCAGAGAATTTTTAGGCCATTATTATGTTTTCAGAAGAAAAAAATGTTTTGTAAGAGGAATATAAGATGCTGTTTTCCATTGAAAATATGTTTTTATCAATTTTTTAAACAGATTTAGTTACTCTTTTGGCCAAAATTTGTGTTGCTGAAACTTGCCAATGTGTAGCCAACCCGAGGGTATCAATTACCTTTTTCACTTCCACATTTGTGATATCGTGCATACGCAATATTCTCCATCTAAGATTCAGAACCTTCTTAATTGTCTTGTTCTTTGTAAATTTAAGTCAATCTCTAGTGAAGTTTCCCCTTTTTCAATCTCTTTCTATCTTTTGTTAGCTAGTATCTAGTTCAGGTTTTGGGTCTTGGGATTTACTGATACTTGGTCTTTTGACCTTTCATATCAGGAACCTGCATTTCAGAGATTACTTTTTATAACTATGCTTGCATGGGAGAATCCTTACAGAAAAGCCAGGGATAACCGAGCTAAATTGATGGAGAGAAATACTTTCCAGGTAGTTTTTCCCTGGCTTTTCATATGTTTGTCATTGTCAGCATTCTGCTTTAGCTGTCATGTTTAGGTTAAATGCTTTAAATTAATTGTATCTTGTTGGGGACAGACCAACAAAATGACCTAGTGAAAGTGAAATTTCTTGTGGAAAACATAAGATCAATAAATGTTTGGCCCTCCTTACTCCAAACTATGGGAGGAAAAAAATTAAAGAATTGTTACTTTTATGCAATATCTTGATAGCTGCAATACATCAAAATTGCCCTTCAAAAATAAATAGATAACTGCTGTGCATGGTGAGAAAAAGACATTTTCTCGGATAAGTTGGTTGAAATGGATGAAAGGGCTTGAATTGAGAGTGTGGTTGGAGGATCACTGCTTGTTGAGCAAGTGCGATTATAAGGTGTTACAGAAAGATTGGACTAGGAGGTCATCACTGTTCTCAAAGAATTCTGCAAGTTCCTTATGCTGGCAAGGTTTTGGTGTGTCTTGGCAATCTCCCATCTTGCATGTCACAGTACTCTTGTCCTAGAATTTCGTGCTAACATTTAAACATAATAAAAAAAATGTTATATATCATTTATTTCTTTGTGTTTCCCTTTTGTCTTTTGGGTATTTATTTCTAAGATGAGCAAAGAAGGGGAGGTTGATGGTGCATGTCTTGCCTCTTTATTATTGGGAAAATGTCAAATAAATGCGAATGTTAAATGTCATAACCAAAAAATACATTTTTGTGGAACCTGAAGGGGAAGCTCGTGGGAGAAGAGGCATTTATTCGCATTGCTCCTGCTGTTTCTGGACTGGCTGATTGCCCCACTGCACATAACCTTTTCAAAGCTCTTGCTGGTGATGACAGGGGCATCTCGTTTGGCATATGGTCAACATACATTAATGAGCTTCTCAAGTGAGCATTACTTCCTTTTGAATTTGATATTGATGCCTTTGGTTGTTTCATAATTATTGGGAATCTTATCAATTGATACTACTGGGGCTTTTTAAGCCTGCTCACCTGGTCACCCAGCAAACTTTGTCTGCCATTTGAGTGGTTGCTTTGGGCAAGTTGTCACTTATTTTGAGATAGCATCAAAGTTGTCAAAATGTACTGCTCTGGCTAAGTCAAAGTTTGACAAATATTAATAAATAAAACCTACCTCAACATGCAGACACAACAAAACGCACATGTAAGTCGGGGAAAAAGCATCTAAGGTTCTAGGGAGAAATAAAAAAACCAAATCTGGAGGAAGAATAAACTTTAAAGATTTTTGATAGTTACCTGCTTGTGAAAAGTAGGGCTACATTATTAAGAAACCAGTACCGTCTTGCCTTTTGCGAAGTTTTGACTTTTTCCCCCCGTGTTTGTGGCCTTTGTTAAATCCCATGACAAGCACTATTATCTTCCCAAACTGAAGTACATGAAATATTAATGTTGGAAAATATTTAAGAATATTTATTTTGATATTTGAATATTTTGTTTTCATATTAATATGGAAAAAAATATTTTGTTTTCTAATTTTTAAGATTAGATTATATTTTTTTTATTTTTGGTATAGTTATACTCGTCCCATAATATAAATTGGGACAATTCTTAATTAATGAAATATGCATCAATGTATTCAATCTTTTAACATTGTACTAGAGTGAGTTTGTTCTCAAAGCCCCAGTTTTGTTTAGAACCATTGCTCAACCCTTTGCCGTTGCCGCGTGTGATGGTGTGTGGCAGCAGCCCCTCTGTTCGTGTGAAAAAAAAAAAAAAAACTGAAACCCTAAGTGAAATTGCAAACCAGCCCTTGTACACAAACCTTAGCCTTTGTCTGCAACTTTGCTGCCTCTTTGGCCCTCAGCATCACCATCGTGCGTGGCGTGCGCAATACATAGTGTTGCCACTGCTCTGCCCCCGACTGCTGTCGCCACCATGATGCTCTCCACTATGCACGCGCAAACAGTTGTCCCACTCTGTTCCTCTGTGATGCCTCATTCAGTCACTGTTCCTCTGCAATGCCTCATTTAGTCACTGGTCCTCTGCAATGCCTCATTCATTCAGTCACTTCTAGCCACCATAAATAGCTGCCAAAAAAATTACTGGTTCCCACAATTTCATATTGCCCAAACCCTATTTTGTGATACTGGAGAGCACTCTGCGCTGGCATGCTGTCATGCTCTGTTTTTGCTCGCCCATGAAGTCTCCTTAATGTGTGCCTGTCTGCTGCCATGCGTGGCTAAAGGAAAGAGATGGGTGCCCAAGTTCTATGTTTGGGGCTTGGGCCGATTTATGCTTTGATTAATGTTTAATTGGGCCTAGTTTTATGATTTGGTTTCTTGTTTAGCTGGACTATAGTTAGTTTGCAATTTCTATTTGGTTGGGCTGAAATTGGTTATTGTGTTTGGGTTGTTCTAAGTAGGTATAGTGTTTTGCTTGTGTTGGTCCATTGTCTTTTGGATAGTGATTTTTTGTTATCTATTACCTATTTGTTGTCATTTAAGTGCAATCACCACCACTACCACTTGTTGCTTTGAGCGTGACCTTAATTTGTTTTCTTGATTTTTTGGTATAGCCCACTTTATAGGCATGAATTTTGGTATTATCTACCCTACAGGCATGATCTTTGGATTTCTTACCTTGTGGCTATCTCTTTGGTGTTCCTTACCATACAGGCATGTTTACTAGTGTTGTTTATCAAGTGGCTATCTTTTCAAGTGTTGCCTACATTGATGGCTACTTTGGCCCTCACTTTTGATGAGACCTCTAATTACTACTATTGTTTGTTTCAATTTGTTCTTTTAAGTTGAACATTTTAACGCTATCCCATGACTTGAGGTGAAGTGTTGAAAAATATTTAAGAATATTTATTTTGATATTTGGTTTCCATAGTAATAGTGCAAGAATATTTTGCTTCCTAATTTTTAGAATTAGATTTATGTTGAAAGTTTTCCATTTTTAGTATGGTTATATTTGTTTTATACTATAAATTGGGATTATTCTTGATTAATGAAATATGCATCATGTTGAAAGATAGGAAGCATTGTTGTGTTTTATTAACAAAAAATCGTCTCAATTTATAGTATGGAACAAGTACAAAGATACTAAAAATATAAAATATGCTGACAAAATACTAAAAACAAACAAAATATTCTAGTCCTATTAATATAAAAACAAAATATGTAAATATCTAGATTAATATTTCTAAATATTCTAGTAATATTCTCCAACACTCTTTCTCAAGTTAAACATGGGGTAGTGTTAAAATGTTCAATTTGTGAGATCAAGTTGAACATAAAGAGTCCATGTCATACATGATAGCCATCATATCCAACAATAGGCAGTAGGGGGCCATTAATGGCGGCTACAGTAGATATACAAGCCTATAAGGTCAGTAACACCAGGAATCATGGAAGTTTGTGATAGGTAGTAGCAGCGCTTAGAGCTACAGACAGTAGTAGAAGTCACAGTAGAACAACAGTGGACAACCATAGTTATAGGTGGCCAGATAATAGCAGTCAATAATTGACCAAGGGTCAATAAGGCAAAAGCTAGCAGACAGTAATGGTTGATAATTAGCCATAGGATGGATACTAGGCCAGATTACTTAGCCTAAATAATCAAATTCAAACAGGGAAAAAAAAAAAAGATTGGCCAAGAACATAACTTTGAGCCTAGATAACCATAACAAAATTGGGTTCCTCTTCTTCCCCGTGCGAGCAGTGTTAAGTGAGAACAGATGATGAGTAGTGCAACAGAATCAAAAGCAGACAGTGCACATGACCAATAAGGAGAACAGCGATGCACAGGAACGGGAGACAGGCACTGTGCCAGTGCAGTTGGATAAATAAGATGGAAAAGAAAGTAGTGCAACCGCCCAGAGAGAGAAGAAGTGACTTTGCATAGTGGATGTGAAGAACAAAAGACCAGTTGCAGCAGTGGAATTAGATGCACTTGGCGGTGCTCCAGTTAGGGATTAGGAACAGGGCAAATAAGGTTTTTGCTTGGGGCACAAAGTGGAATTAAGGTTTGGGCGGAAGTTTCTTTCTTTTTCTTCTTCTTGTCGAGGGAGGGGAGGGGTTGCCGCCACGCTCCACTGTGCGCGGTGGCTCCACGATGGACTTGGACTAGTTTCAACCAAAGTAGGGTTTTTTGGGAATGAACTTGCTTTGATACCATTTTGAGAGATAGGAAGAATAGACCTGTTTCATTAACAAAGAATCGTCCTAATTTACAGTACGAGACAAGTACAAAGATATCAAAATTATAGAATATATTGACATAAACCTAATACTAAAAATTAGGAAACAAAATATTCTAGTCCTATAATATGGAACAAAATATGTAAATATTAAGACATATTTTTAAATATTCTAGTAATATTTTCCAACATGTCAATTCTTTCAATCTTCTAACAATTAGGGTGCTCAGTTATCGTGCTTGCACTTGGCCTAAACTTTCTTTTGTGAAATAACTGACTGGAGTAGTTCTGTCAGGCTGATCTGACAACCTTTGAAATAGGCTCACATGTGAAGCGTCAGTATTATTGTTGTGATGAAACTTCATTTATTGAAAAGTATAAGCTTGTTCTGTTGGAAAATTTGGAGAATTACCTTTGGGTGCTTTGTTGAGTGATGATGAGCAGTTGAGGCATGAACTATTCCAAAAATGATAGAAGCCTTTCAAACATTAAAGGAAAAACATACTAATAAACAGTGATTGTAAATCATTTAGATGAATAATTGGATGTCTCTAAATAAAAACAACTGACCAGAATGGCATAATAGAAATTCGATACTTTGCTGTCATGGTTTGTGTTTGAACATTCTTTTCTTTAATTTGCATTTGTTCTCAATCAGAACTTTTGTCTTCTGTGGTTTATTACTTGTAAGTTGCATTTACACGTGAATCAGAAACAGAAATATCAATGCTTTTTGGTTTTTAAATGACTCTCTCTTTTCTTAAATGTTTAAAAGAAAATTGATTTATAAAACTCCATGCATGTTGTGCTATTTGCTACAGCCTACAGTAAGTGGGGTGCATTAACATGTGACACGTGGCAAAAATTTTTATTACAAATTATGCTTCCCTGTCGGATTAAGTAAAGTAGAATTGAATGTTCTCCTCAGTACTTTCATTGTTAGGAGTTTGGGGAAATTGGAGTATATATCATTACTCAATAATTGTCCCAATTTATATTATAGGACTGATACTAAAGATGTCAAAGTGAGAACTATCTAAATAGAAAACAAAATGTTCTAATTCTAATCATATTACATCAAATATTTTACAGATCAAGTCTACAAGGAATGTGAATATTCCAACATTCATAGATTCATAGTTCTCTCATGCATGGTTCTTCTTCATTCCTCAAGAATTTTTTTAACCCAAACAACTTCTCCAGTTGATTATTTCAGGTTTTGTTTGCCTTATTTGTAGAGTGCATGAAGCTCGAAAGTCACATCAATTTCAGGAGTTTTCCCATCCTTTGGAGGGAAATGTCCTCTGCCTCGGTTCTAGCCGGAAGCAGCCTGTAATAAAATGGGAAAAGAACATGGCGTGGCCGGGGAAGATCATATTGACTGACAGGGCACTTTACTTTGAGGTATTGCTATGAGCTGCTTGAAATATTTAGATGCTAGAAATTTTTAATTGGCTTAACACTGCACAACTTGGGAGTGATTACGTCGATACCATAAAAGTCAGTATCTGTCAGCAAAGACTATGCCTGTAAATTTGACTTTGACCAACAAAAAATTGAAACTTAGGGTCAACTATTTCTACATTTTAGAGGAAACCAAATGGAAAAAATGTATGATAAGGAGACACCAGAACTGCAAGTGAATTCTGTGATTGCTCACATCACATAAAACTGGTAAGCAATTGTAATTTCATGTACACACGGCTAATATTTTTTTATGATGACTTGTCTAGTTTATTGGGTTGTAATCCCTTGGGTTCTGATTCTTTGAATTTCCAGTTAGAAGAACCCAGTTAGAAACAGTATTGTAATTACTATACTAATAGCAATCGTGAAAATAAAAGCAAGAACAAGAAATGTTCGAATAGGCTAATTTCTAAATGAATTAACATTGGAGCTGATGGATGGATTTCATTTGTATAATGTGAGCATAGTTTGAATATGGTTCCACATTGTTTTTGTCAATTCAGTAATGATTTTTTGTAGCATTTACAAGAAATCTGACTTTATTTTGAATAATTATAAATGTATTATGGAGGTGGATGCCAACATTAAATATTGATGAGAAAAGCACACAAATGTTTTGAAATTCAAAATTGTTGGTAAATGGATCTGACTGAGGCTGGACATCTGTCTTTGATTGCGCCTTTGGCATTGCATCTCGGAATTTATAGGGACAATTAAGTGGATACAAGTTCAGCTTGTGGAGTCTTGTTAATCATTAATCTAAAGGGCTAATTGTTATAGAAATTTGTATACAGATAAGCTTCGGCCATGCATCTATAGAATTATGTGTCCACACAATCCTTCTGATAATCTTGTTGATTCAGAGAAATCCCAATAATTGAAGCTCCAGTTTTAGGTCGTCTGGTATCTCTGTAGACCGAAATCTTATGCAGTTACACAGCTTTGAGCATTTATAGTTTTCTGCTTATTAGTCCGGCAATGAGATGCCTTACCTATTGTGATGGATTGTATCATATGAGTTTATCTAGATATGGGATGCTAATTGGATCATTACTGGATCAAGAGGTATTTATGATGGTGTATTCACACACTAGAGCAAAAATTTTGATGATGGAAAAAGGTGAACATGACTTTTTTCTTTTTAAATTTAAAAATAGTCTCATGTATGATGCATATGAGATACAGATTTATGATGATGTGGTTTACATCTTTGTCAAATAACATCATCTCATAACCATGATTTGCACGATAATTTAAACACATACAAGTGTATTAAGAAAAAATAGATGGAAAGATGATAACTTAATCACATACAAGTGTATTAAGCAAAAATAAATGGAAAGATTCTATATACATTTTTTTTTTTACTTATTTGTTTTGATAGTTAATATAGCACCTTCCCAGGCAGTTGGCTTACTGGGGGAGAGAGATGCTGGAAGGCTGGATCTTACTTGTAATGATTCCAGAATAGAAAAAACAAGGGTTGGACCTTTAGGATCAAATCTTTTTGACTCTGCTATCTCCATCACTTCTGGTACGGAGTGAGTAAGCTTCTCCAACTCTATCTTTGCAGATTAATTGCAAGTCGCAGAGTTTGCTTGATGTCTTCAATTTTAATCATGCACTTCGAAAGTATCTCAAAAATAAGATGATTTAAAAGTAATTTCCCGCCAGTATCCTCAGTCTCTGTCCCCATATTAGATAATTAAATATGCAGGATTAACAAATTGCTACCTTAGTTGCCTTCTTCAGCTAGTTTTGTGAGTTAAGATCAATTTTCATTGTAATTCAGCAATCTGGGTCTCTTTTTAATTCTTTGCTAGTGAGGAAGAAATGCCCTACTTATGTCAGCATCATCGATAAGTATCCTCAGTGCCAACATCATGCATTTGAATAAATTACTCACTGTGTCATGGTGTATCGACATGAATGTTATTTATCCTTATCCTGTAACCCCAATACAGCCATGCACCCTGATGCACACAGAAGTAGAATGTAGAATTGATGTACTATGCTTGTATTAAAGATTTTCCTTAGCCTTTCTGTCTACATCAATGCCACTTGTGTTGCCCCACTCACATTTTTCTTTCTTAATCATGGTCTATATTCCTGGCAAATTGAATATGTTTGTGGCAGGTCTGAGTCATTGGTACTTGAATTTGTGGACTTGGGAGGTGAAATGAGAAGGGATGTCTGGTATGCATTCATCAATGAAGTTATTTCTTTGTACAAATTTATAAGTGAATTCGGACCTGAGGACGGTGATCAATCGGTGTCTGATATATATGGTGCTCACAACGGGAAAGATAGGGCAGTTACTTTGGCTGTAAATTCTATCGCTAGACTTCAGGCTCTTCAGTTTATGAGGAGGACCTTAGACGAGCCTACTAAACTTGTTCAGTTTTCGCATTTGAGAAATGCACCATTTGGGGATATCGTTCTTCAATCCCTTGCTGTTGGTTGTTGGGGTGGACCCATGATTAGGAAATCAAAAGGGGGTCACAGTGAAGCTGGGCCACATCTGAGACCTGGTGAGGCCAGTGAAAGTCCCAATCACATTTCCGACATAGACGGAAGTGTATACTTGAGGAAGTGGATGAGATCAGCATCATGGGATTCCAATGCCTCAGTGGCTTTCTGGAAAAATACATCAGTGAGACAGGGAGTTGTACTTAGCAAAAAACATGTTGTAGCTGACATGACTTTGGTGGAAAAGGCATCAATGACGTGCAGAGATAAATTTAAGGCGGCTGAGAAAACACAAGCAACAATTGATGCTGCAATGATTGAAGGAATTCCTAGTAATATTGACCTTTTTAAGGTTAGAATTAACTATTTCATCATCATTGTGTCCTTTAGAGCTTTTCGATGTTTCTCTCTTTGTTGTTGTCTTAATTGTCTCTAGTCTTGACATTAGCACCGTACCATATTTTGGTTGCATTGCCATTTTTGTTGTATGAGGATTTGTTTATTTATACACCTATGTAATTACATTTTTTCTACCATGCATTTTACTTTTCTAGGAACTTGTACTTCCTTTAACCATCATGGCTAGAAATTTTGAAAGACTGAGGCGCTGGGATGATCCTCTTGTGACCGCATCCTTTCTTGCACTTTTGTATACAGCTATCTTCAGGTAAGCTGTCATCTCTTACCTTTAAGAAGTTCATGGAATATACTCTGTACCTCCCAGGATAATAGGACAACTTCTAGCTGGTTTCATGGTAAACTTATGGAGTTTGTCGAGGTAGTGATCAGCTTATATGGTTCTTTAACTTCTACGATCATTGAATCACTTCAAACCGGAAATTTCTTGTTTGGATGCCTCCTATGCTAGAACGCTTTCGTTTAATTTGTTTCGAGCATCCAACCTAATAGATTTCATTTGAATTTGTTATCCTAAGTGTGGAGATTAGATATCTGCAGCTTGACAAGCCGTCTCTCTCTCTCTCTCTCTCTCTATATATATATATATATATTAAGCGTCTTGCATCAAGTTAAACAAGTTAATTTTGACTGGTGATTATGTAACTCAAATATATCCAATCAGATCTTGAAATATCTGGCTTCTGTTAAATTTGAATTCGCTAAGTATCAAGGTTTGCTCCTTCCCAATCTCGGTCAGAGAGTTTCTGCACTTTTGTTGATGTAAGTGGCAATATCTGTTTAAAGTGGCTTTGCTCTCCATTTTCCATTTTTTGCAATTTGGGATTATAACCCTTCTAACATTTTTCACACATCTTTTTCTGTTATTTTGATTACTTGACATGCACTATAACTAAACTAAGCTCCTAAAGTTTGCGTTTTTGACTGGAGAAATCCTCTTCGGCTGTGGATTCCTCCTTGTGGCGGCCTCGCTGCCTGATTATTAGTGCATTCAATTGTGTACTCTTTTTCCTCCCTCTCTCCGAGGATTTTGGCATCAAGTCTAACATAGTATTGGTGTCTTATCAGAAACCTGCTCTCGTATACATTTCCAGTAACTATGATGATTTTCGCCACTGGCATGCTATTACTGAAGGGGCTCAAGGAGCAAGGCCGCCTCGGAAGATTTTTCGGAAGAGTTACAATATATGATCAGCCTCCATCAAATACAATCCAGAAAATCATTGCTGTAAAAGAGGCCATTCGTGAAGTAGAGAAGTATCTCCAAAATGTGAACGTCGTGCTGCTTAAGATACGCTCCATCATTCTCGCTGGACACCCTCAGGTATTTTGTCTGTCTCCTCAGAGTCCCAATTATGAATGCATTCATGTCGTCTGTGTTACGTGTACGTGTCTTCCCTCAATTATTAAATTGACAACGGAACTTCTCTCGGCTTTGTTTGGAAGCAAATTACAGTGGGGAGAAAAATTGATGCGAAAACATAGAAATAGGGCAAAAGTAAGGGACAGAAGAGAGCTGTTCTGTAGGGTAGTATTTTGGGGAGTGTAAATTATAATAGATTGAAAATGGATGCAAATTTGCATCCGGACATGGCCTTTTTGGGTTTGGGCATGTATCTCGCCATCGATAAGCTATTCATCCTTAAAAAATTTTCAGGTGACGACAGATTTTGCCCTGGCGCTACTATTGGGATCGACAGTCCTCCTTCTAGTTCCATTCAAGTACGTTCTCGGGGTTGTAATTCTCGATCTCTTCACGAGGGAGCTTGAGTTCCGGAGGCAAATGGTTATAGCCTTCATGAGCTTTCTTAAGGAACGATGGGACGCTGTGCCGGCAGCTCCCGTTGTCGTGCTGCCATTTGAGGACAAGGAATCCAGTGCAGAAGAGACGAAAAAGGTTGATGGAATGGAATCAGAAAGAACTAAGAGCAGCAATTAGCCTGGAATTTTGTTTCGGCGTATGTTTTGGCAAGGATGGTTCTATGAACCTGTCCTGTCTTTTTTTTTTTTTTTTTGTTATGTTGTTTGGGCGATGAGTCTCCAAAAACCTTCTAGAATTTTCTATGGATTACATACATACATGTCAAACGCCAATGCTTCCTTTCTGGAACCTTTGGAAGTTCCGATCTCAGAAACTAGTAATGGGACAGAAGTATTTTTACAGGTGCGGATCAAATTTTATGTCTAAAAATACATGTTGCAATTATTACGATATTTAAATTTTATTCTTAATAAAATCATATCTAAAATAAATGTTAACTTGCATTTTGTTTTTAGAAAACAAACAGTAAAGTGAAAAACAGCAAATACAGAAAATTGTAGGTGTGATTGCTGGGGGGGCTATTTTTTCGAAATTGTGTTCCGCATTATTTGGTCACAAAAATTGGACCACTTTATTGGTTCTTCCAAAAAATTTACAAAAATAAAAAATAAAAAATTTTACACTAATTTTGCCCTAGATTCCCCCCTCTATCGCCTCTACATGTTAATAATATTTTATTTAATTATCATATCAGATTGTTTTTAACAAACATGTTATATTAATAGCATTTTATTCTATATTTTACAATATCATACTTACATCGATGTAATAATTGTTATGTCAAACAATTCTATACACTATTATATTATTATTCTTCTACAAAATTTATTCAATTACACCACATTGTTTAACTATTTTCTTTAAAAAGTTAGATCCCACTAAATCTTTTAAAATAAATTTTTAGGAAATAACATCTCATCCTATTGCAAGTTGCGGTCTCTCTCTCTCTCTCTCCCTCTCTCATTTCTGTAAGAATGATGAAACAGTGGCTGTTTTTGGATATCAATTTTGCCATACAATTTTTAATCTATCAAAGTACATATTTTAAACATTTTATCTATTAAAATAATTTTTTATATTTTATTTTTACACTATTGTTAGTGAATTTTTTTCTCCAACAATGTATGCGCCCAAACTTTACTAGTCTGTCATGTTGCAATATTCAAATACTTACCTTTATGATTGTTTTTATTTTTAGGTGTATTTTTTAAAAAATTATTAAAAAAATAAGTAAAAAAAATATAAAATTTAAAATATATAATAATTAAAATGCATGTAAATATTATGGATAAAGTGAGAACAGATAAATAATTAGATGAACATCCAAAACAACTAAACACACGACCTCTATTTTTTATTTTTATACAATTTCAAAACAAAAAGCACATCTAATAAAAAAAACTAAAACAAACGTAGCTATGAACATTTTCATTAACCAAAGTCATCCAAATTTCTAAAAAGTAAAGAGGGTAAAAAAACAAAGGAAAGGCTCGAAGCTTGATGCAGAAAACTGAGAGAGAAACAAGTTTCAAGTTTCGAAATTCCGGACGACTGCCAAACGGTCGAAAATTTTTCAAAAATTAGTTCGAAAACTTTAAGGTGGGTTTAAACTTTAAATTTGCACTGCATGCATCAATTATTGTCACTCACTGACGCAGCGCAGTTAATTAAAAATTAAAAAATGGGAAAAATATGTCTCCGCTTCTTTCAAATTTTGAAAAGCTCCGCCCCACAGCCTCTACTTCTATGAACCCGCGCGTTAACATCTTTGTCACGGAAATCGCTTATATATATCTTCTCTCTCTTCAGTCACCCACACACAGGCATAGTGTGCAGAAGGGTTTTGAAATTGAGGGGCTCTTGCTTGGGCGAATTCGCACTTCATTCGTAGTTCTTGTAAGTGAGCTTCAAATTTGGATTTTCTTTTTAATGTCGATATATTCGTGTATGTGAAGGTCAAATTCGAATCTGGGTTCTTTTCTGAGTGACAGTCATTCATTAAACATATGGATAAACAATTAAATCTTGGAAATTTCAGTGATGTAATTGATAATCGAGGAAATCCTTTCGAGTAATGCTGTTTTAATCTGCTCTGTCTGCCTTTAACTGTGAATTAGGTCCATTCTGCATGTTTCCTGATTGCCGGAACGTTAGATCCAGCAAATCTGCTTATTTTAGGCTCTGATTTTCACACGTGCTCGTGATTTACAAATATCGAAGTAGCCTTAATAATGGGTGTCTTGATAGTATTATAGGAATTTTATTTGTTTTCCCTCTATATTCTTGCTGTTTACTAGGATGAACGTCATGTGTTTGATTATTTTACTCAGGGTAATGGACTCACTGCCTGATGCTATAGTTCAACACATTTTATCCCTAATAAGTAATGCTAGGGATGTGGCGTCTTGCACTTGTGTCTCCAAAAGATGGAAGGATTCAATTCCTTATCTGAGGAGGCTTTTTTTCCCTCGAAATCTCTTTGACAACCTTACCAATGGAGATACTCCTGACGCTGTGGTGAGGCGGATGGTTTCTCCAGTTGTTAAACTAGAGGAGCTCGTGGTTTACTGCCCATTTTCGAGTTCTGGCCTTGCATCATGGCTATCTATGACAGGACCTTCATTGAAAAACCTTGAGCTCCGATTGGATAACATAACTGAGACTTACACCGAAATTCCCTCAAAGTTGGATTGCATTGGGGCTGCTGGGAATTTGGAGTCCCTTAAACTTTGGGGTGTGTCAATGATTTATTCTCCAAAATGGGATGTTTTTCATAGGCTTAAAAATCTTGAAATAGTTGGTGCTAGGTTGGAGGACAATGCGGTATTTGACGCACTTCGTGCTTGTCCTAATTTAAGTCATCTGTTGCTCCTTGGTTGTGAAGGGCTAAGGTACGTTTCAGTAGAGAATCCTCATCTTCAGCAGTGCAAGCTGGATTTTTTTGGAGTTGGCAACTGCTCACTTACGGTCAATTCATCAAAACTCGAGTCACTGGAAGTACAAGGTTGTAGTTTGATCCGAGTTCATGAAACTCAATGCTTGAAAAATATCTCCATTGCCAACAATTCAGGTACCTTTCCTTCTAGGTAGTCTAATTTTGTTTCTTGTTTGATATAGTATATATGTCTTCTGATATTTAATTATCTCTGTGGTAATGAGCTTCTGTTAATTGATAACAGGACGGGTCTATGTGGTGGATTTCGGGAAACTAGTGGCATTGGAAACGCTGTCCATCAGAGGAGTTCAATGGTGCTGGGATGCTATAAGCAAAATGCTTCAAATGGCCACTGAGGTTAAGCATCTCTACATGAAAGTGGAATTCACTGGGGATTCTGAGACCCTTAAACCCTTTCCAGAGATTGATCTTGTTGACTTCTTCAATAGCCACCCCAAGCTGCAAACCTTCGACATTCACGGTGCCATGTTTGCTGCTCTTTGTCAAAAGAACAGCCTAAAAAATGTGAGTCAACAAAAAAGATGAGCTTTATTCTAGGAAAGAGGTTTTTTATTTGCCAAGTGCTTGGGTAATTTAGATTCTTGTTCATTGCTCACTTTGCAGGTGGACTCGAGATTTCTGATTCACTGCCTTGAAAAGGTTGCCATCACAGTGCGATCACCTCTGAATGCCGAACAGAAGATGAGTACCTTGGAGTCATTGATAAAGTATGCAAAGAATTTGAGGAAGATGACAATAAAGATTCTTCAGATGAAGAGCAGCCACAGCAGCGCAGATGATTTCTTTGAGGACATCTGCAGGTTTAGGTACATGAACCGCAAGATTGTTTCAATAGAATAGAAAATTTTCATTTAGCTCCTCCATTTGCATGTGGGAATAACTTATTGCTGGGGTTCTCAGAAAAGGACCATTCTTCATGTTATAACATTCATAAGCACTTTTAATGGGGGGCACCGCTAACTTTGCATTTCTTGGTAATTCAATGAAATTATCTTAAAGATAAACAAGTGAAGCAATGTTGTTTTCATATCAAATTTCACTACTGGAGAATCTGCTTTTTCTTGTAGAAATATCTCTTTTAAGTGCAATTTCTGGGCTACAGAAACTTGAATGCAGACTCCCAATGAAATAATACTGAACCTAGTAACCGTACCGTTTGCTGTTTCACTCCCGGTCTGAATCTTTGCTTTTCTGCAACAAACAAACAAAGAGTTGGAATCTTCAAGGATGAAGAACAAGTAGTTAAGAGTCAGTGAATAAAAACAAGAACACTAGACCTGTTCTTAAGATTTTCATGGATGATCTGCACTGCTTCTTCAAGCTATGTTACCTCAAGCCCAACACCCACACCGTAAGCAATTCATTTCTAGGCCACCAAAATTGGCTTCACTAGTTTCAAATCTTGTTTGACTGTTGGTATTTTAGTGCTCATGAAACTATAATGGGACTATTTTTGTCATTAGAACTTGTGTTTAATTGAATCTTACAGCATTTACAACTCAAGATTATGCAGTCTCAAGGAAGAAAATGAAGCTGCAGCTCGAAATGGAAGTCGCACTTAATTACCATTCAAACTCAAATTCATTTAATTTTGTAGAGTTTAAATTCAAACACAAACTTGAGTCCTGCAGCAAAATTAAATTCAAAAGATTTTCAAAATTCAAATTTAAGCTTGATAAGATGTCAAAACATTTTCCAACTTTATTAAATTTAAGTCGAGTAGTTAACGCATTGTTTGCTGCAGTACTCATCCTCCAAATCAGGTTGATATTTTATTTATAGCCCCACCTTCTGCATTATGGCCGCCAGCTGAGAAACAAACCAGATACCTTTTCCAGCCTCACCAAAGGTAGATGCCAATTGATCTGTTGACAACATTTTCCTTGTGATGGAGAGGTTTTCCATATGAACAAGTGACCTACGACACAATCCTAGAAAATATAACGGACAGCATTTGAGTGCAAGAAAGATAGAGAGCGGGGCAACACTTCCCAAGTACCAAGATTTCACAATTTTCATCAGCAACAACTGGATTTGTGGGTAATACAAGCCTAGTTTGAAAGTGGTAGATGCTTCACAGTCTATGCTGACAGGTGAACAAAACAGAACGCATCCAACACATGCCAAACTCATGTGGAATGTTTCAAACGGATTGCACAAACACAAACCAAAAATGTAGTAAATATGTGTAATTGATTTGATGGTTTTGAGTTTTTTTTATAACCTATTCTATGTTATTAAGTGAATTTGGTGCTAATATTCTCATTTTAAATTCTTTTATTTTACTTTTGTCTTTTCTTATTCTTTTTCTTTAAATTCTTTTCAATTTCTTTGTTTGGTTTTATTTTAAATATTTTCATACTTTTAATTTTAAGCACTTTTATCTTTTGTTTAAAATACAATAATTTTATAATTTGTTTATACACACATAAAATGTGCACTACTTTTACTAATATTATATTGTGATTGGATGATGTAGTGATATACAAGGATAGAAATTGGTTTTATAATATGTGTATTTGATGTAATGAGTGTATTTATATAGATGATTAAATATTAAATTTTGAATATAACTAAGAATAAAAACAAAATGTTTCGAGGTGAGTGAATCCATGGAGATAATTATGAAATTATTATTGTAAGTCCTTTTATTTGAAACATATATATAAAAGAGATAAATATTGAATTTTAAATATTACTAAGAATAAAAACAATATATACTGAGAGTTGAATGAATACCTGGATTTAATTATGAAATCATTATTGTAAGCAAGCCCTTTTACATGGTCGGATAAGTGACTGATAATTGCAATTGTTTTAGGAGTATAATTTTTAGAATTGTGTGTGTGTGTGAGTGAGAGAGAGAGAGAGAGAGAGAGATGATAAACATGGCTTTATTTTGTTAGAAAAGAAAACAAATAATGTTGGGTAGGGTAGTAAATTTTGACTCACTTAAAAACTTAACTCAAATCTAATCAAAAATGAGTGAGTTTCGAACCAAATTTTTATAAATTTAAATTAAAATTAAGTCAAACCTCCAATTTAAAGAGACAAATGGATCAATTTTGAGTTAACTCGTATACCTACAAACCAGCGAATATATTTTAAATAATTTAATAAATATAAAAAAGTAATTAAATAAAAATAAATAATAAAATTGTAAATATTTAAAATGTCAAACATTAATTTTAATTAAAAATAATTTTTTTGTTGACAGATCAAATTTGAGTAATTCAAGAAATTGAAGGCGTTAGGTTCAAGTCAAATTTTCTGTTGACTCTTAAAAATAATCGAATTTTTGGGCAAACGAGCTAAGTGTAATATTGGGCCCAGTTATTTGTCGTACTAAAAACCCAAAGTTGAGTCCGAATTGTAGAATCCAAACGGGGAATGAATCGTCTGGAATACATCTGTGCCATTCATTTCAGTTAGCGATGAGGATTGAGTTGGCCCACTGTGTTTGGTGATTCGCTGTCCACCTGTACTCCTACTCACAATATTATAACCCTTCCTTCGCTTTACCACCTCGATTGCTTGTCTCCGCAAATCTCATCCTTCTCTCCTCAAGCAAAGGATCTGCAGCAACTATGTCTGAGGTACTGTTGCGAAATCATTTTCTATTTTTCTTTTCTTTTTGTTTGTTTCTTGTGGAAATTTAAATGGAAAGGAGATCGTTTCATTTCGATTTTGTTGACTTCGATTTTTTTTTTTTTATCTTTATTGCTTGCTTCTTTATTCCACGTTGATTTTACTGGTTTTGTTGGTGAAATTCGTGAATTTTGATTTTTAGGATTATTTTATATTTAATTTCGTCAGTTCCAATGAAATTGGATTTCTGATGCGTTTGCAGCTGATGTACTGATGTTTCTTTTTATTGTTTTTATGAATGTTTTTGGTGGTTGTTCAGGCAGCAAAAACTCCTCCGGCCGCTACTGATGGTGAGCTTAAATTTCTCAGTTTACGTTTGTGCTTGTGGGAGTGTTTTGCTGCTGAACTTGGTGTGCCTTAAGATATGTTTAATTCATGAAAATTGCTGCATCGCGTTTCGAGCTTAATTTATAAAACACCGTACCGTTCATTTATCCTGAATTAGCTGGTGGATTTCTGAGAGGGCACATGGTTATATTCTGGAAGTGTAGCTTGTTTCTTTTTATAGTTTCTATGATGGTTCAAAAAATGATGATTTGTCTATGTTGTCGCTTTTCTTCGCCTGTCTTTCATACAAGAATTTTGCGCTTATTTATACAAGTTGTCCTAATCCTGCACTGTGCTGCAAATCCCAGATGACCATGCCTCTATGACATAGGCCATTCCCTATTGCCTGCTTTGACCATGTACTTTAGCCTTTTCTTTCACGTTTTGGTACATAGGGTGTAGTGACTACACCAGTGACCGGTCTATCTTGAATGTGCGGCAGTTGGGTATTCAGATAAACATTGCTTGAACTATTGCTCTTAATCTCGGTTTTCCTTTCGTATTTTGACTGTATTGAGCAGTGAGACATTTTATTTTAAAGAATCAATTGCAAATTCTGCCTTTCTTTTGTTTAAAATTGTGAATAATTCAAGTGGTGTTATACAAATCAGTTTTCATTATTATTTTCTGCTGTTCAGCAGAGAAGTCTGATGCGGCTGAGAGCAAAACTCCTGCTGAGTCCTCTTCTGCTGAGGCACCATCTGGACAGAGAAGATCAAGCCCTGCTTCAGCTGCTGGAATGCCAAATCCCTTTGACTTCTCGGCTATGACAGGACTGCTTAATGTATGGATATTTTCCTTGTTCTTCTTGGGCCTTTCTTAGTCTGAGAATTTATGTTGAATGGTGAATTCATGGCATGTTGATAAAGTCAGCCCTGCTACGTGGTAGTAATTTGTCTCCATAAAGGAAAAGCATAGTTGATTTGTCTTCCCCATTCACACAGCTTTTGCATTAGTATTGGATGACAAGGATATTTCCTATTTAGAAAGTTCACAAAATTCTATATTTTTAATAAATTAATGCACATCTCATTCATTAAGTGGGTGTTTTGAATTAATTTTTGTCGTATCGAAAAATTTTAACCAAGAAAGTGGTGTCCTTATAGGTTTGGCAAAGTAAAACTAATGGAAATTTTGCTTGAAGTTATGAGAGCTGACTTTGAGTAGGTGGTTTGCTTTACTTCTCTCTAAAGGTCTTAGATCTTGCACTAAAAATTTATAAATCAACCTTTCAAAAGGTAGCCAAAATCATATCTTTTTGCTGTCCTTTAATGAATTTGTTAAGCTCTACTGGTTCGAGTGAGATGAGAAAGCATGCCTAAAAAGGTGATGAAAGTTGTACTTAATGAAGGTATTTGTTGGAAATAAACAACTGGTGATGATGAGGTTATGGAGTTTGACAAGTAAGAAGAAGGGGGAAAAATGGAGAATCCAACTTAAAAATTGTTAGTTATACAGTGTATATAGTCATTAATAGTTCCTAACGCTCACTCCAAAAATCAACCAACTTGTTGAAGCATTTTCAAGACCCATGTTAGAAGAACAATGGCTTTGTGAGGTCAAATAATTAATATATGAGACGTGGCAGATGCCTGTTTAAAATACATTATGGTAACTATTTTCATTATTTTATTTCTAACATTGCTTTCCTGCTCCTATTCTCTCTCTGAGATGTCAATCTTTGTACAATGATGCTATTTTTCTAAACTAAGGGTAGTCAAATCCCGCTTATATTTTCTAAATTCATGTCCTTGTGTTTCCAGGACCCAAGCATTAAGGAATTAGCTGAACAAATAGCAAAGGATCCTGCATTTAATCACATGGCAGAACAGCTTCAGAAAACTTTTCAAGGAGCTTCTGTTGGAGATGGAGTCCCCAACTTTGACACACAACAATATTACTCAACAATGCAACAAGTCATGCAAAATCCACAATTCATGGCCATGGCTGAGAGACTGGGTGGTGCATTGATTCAGGTATTTATTGGCTTGAATTCCTGCCTTTTCTGGTAAATATAATTTGATATGTAGTTGCAATAAGTGTATGAACTTGTTCCACAGGATCCAGCAATGTCTGGAATGCTTGAGAGTTTGACGAACCCTGCTAATAAAGAACAACTTGAAGAACGAATGTCACGTATCAAATCAGATCCATCTTTGAGGCCTATTTTAGAAGAGATTGAAAATGGTGGCCCTTCTGCTATGATGAGGTCTTATTATTTTCCTGATATTTTATAATCTGATATTTACATGATTAGTATCTCATGAACCATGTGTAAAATTTTCTGTTCCATGTAAGTGGAATCAAGAAGTTTGCGAACTATATAAGAAGTTACAAATTTCATTTAAGTACGTAAATATAGAAAAGTGAAGATGCAGTATATTCTCAATGACTTTACATAATGGACGAATAGCCAAATTCAACAAACATATGTATACTTTTTATTTGCTTTGAATGATTTTGTATCTAGCATAACATCCTCAATGCAGTAATAATTGTTTTGGCGGGTTGCTTTTGAAGGTCTTGTAGTAATGAAATTACATCTCCATTCCACTAAAATGTATTCTGTTCTCTATGCTGTTGTTGTTGGGGTGTGTTTGTTCTGTTTTTTGGGCATAAATATGATTTTGAATATTTCATAGTTGGTACATAGTGATATATCAAAGCTTAGGCATCCGTGCGCATGTTTTTGAGTGCAGTGTTTTCCACTCTCCAATTTGTTTCCTTTATTAATGCTTCATTTGAACCTTGGATTTGGTTAAGGAAAAGGGGAGAAACGCATAAACTAATCAACTGCAAAAATTGTTATTACTGGAAGAGAATGAAAAGCATCCCTTTATATCTCACACATAAACAGGTAGTTATTAATAGTTATTGTAATGCAGCTATCTAAGAGATAATATATTATACTAGATGTGGGCCAAATGGTTGAACCTTGTAATTATTGTGTTTGTCATCGTCTCTCTTCACTTTATATTAAGAATTCAACATTTTTCGCCATTTAACCACCCATTGCCTGTGATGTTGCCATACTGAAAAATATGTTATGATTAGGTATTGGAATGATAAAGAGGTTCTCCAGAAGTTGGGTGAAGCGATGGGATTTGCTGTTGGAGAAAGTGCTACTTCTGCTGCTGGTGAAGATGATACGGAGGATGCAAATGATGAGGAATCCATTGTTCATCACACTGCTAGTATCGGTGATGTTGAGGTAACTCTTATAGGAATAATGCAAAGAACTTAGTAAATTTCTGATATATTCTTGGAATTCTAATTTTTCTTCTTAATTATGTTTGCCTACAGTTTGTTACAGTTTACTGAAATTTTTGTAGTAAGTGCTTCCAGTTATTGAAAGACTGAGATTAAATGACATTAGCTCACAATTGACTTGCTTTTGTGTCACAAATAGGGCCTGAAGAGTGCTCTGGCTGATGGCGCTGATAAGGATGATGAAGATTCTGAAGGAAGGACTGCATTGCATTTTGCCTGTGGATATGGCGAGGTATTATAAATCTCACAAAACAAGCTTTTTTCTGAACTTTATGTTCTTCTATGTTGGATTTGATACTCAAGCTTGTCAATTACTTTATCAGCATCATTTTGTGTTTCAGAATTATCATAGAACGAGAAATGGCTTGCTGATCATCACGCGTCTATACCCCACCATCTTTCTCCCCTGAATGTGTTATCCAGTCTCATGAATCGACTAAAACACTTTATGAATGAATTCTCCTTATATATGGATAGTCCTTTCTTATGCTTTCAATGTTTCTTTTCTCTTTCTTCGTCTCATTTCTGCTTACTTGCACCTTCATTTTCTATTATTTTACTTTTCTTGTACCTCTCATGTATAGTTAATTTCTAATCTTTATTAGTTTCTTTTTAACTCACTTGTTTTCCTTCCAGGTTAAGTGTGCCCAAGTTCTTCTTGAAGCTGGGGCTAAGGTCGATGCTTTGGATAAGAATAAGAACACTCCTCTCCACTATGCTGCTGGTTATGGCAGGAAAGATTGTGTTGAACTTCTGTTGAAGAATGGTGCTGCTGTGTAAGCCCCTCTCTACGTTTCCAGATTTTCCTATTTCCCTCTCTTATCTGGAATTCTCATTCAATCATTGCTATTTCATACGTGCAGCACCCTTCAGAACCTTGATGGAAAGACGCCCATTGATGTTGCTAAACTAAATAACCAAAATGAGGTGCTGACCTTGCTTGAGAAGGATGCATTTCTATAAACGTAGCGACGACCCAACAAGTGCACACTTTCAACCTTTCATTTCACTTGCATGGTATCAGTAGCGTGGTGTATTGTGATAAGCAGAAGAGTGTAGCATGCCAACCTGGATGGGTTTCTTAGTCGTATGTGCTGCTTTATCTCCGTCACATTTGTGGATTCTTGTACTAAATTACATCGACTGTCTTTCTTCGAGGATGTTCTGTACTTGTGACGTTGTTTCGCTTATACTTGCCCACAATAATTACTTCATATGATTCATGTAGTGGGATGACAAAAGATGCTTCTGTGATGTGCCATACCTTTTCCTTGGTACTTGTCGATCAGTTGTGTCTAGGCTTGAGGGTTTCCAGGAGAGGATTGTTTGGCATGGATGCATTTTTCATTGGTTCATTTTTTATAGTAAAACCATTTTCTTTTGGTCCATCCTTACCAACTTTAGGTGCCGTTGTTAATGTAATTGATGCAAGAAAAAGTTACATTAAAATTTTGTAAACTACAGAGTTTAAAAATTTTCTTAAAATGTTATTGTTTTATTTAAATGGAATTATATCATATTTTTATAGAATTATTGGCATAATTGGTATGCATAATTATGCCTTTTTTTTGAGTAAGTTGGGAATGAAATGGTTAAAGAATATAACTAAACTAGAAAAAAACGGGAAATATATCAAGGTTCTTCTTGCCCAGAACGGACAATTAAAAGAAAATGAAAGGAAGTAGTAATTTTTGTTACATTGAAGTATAATTTAAAATTAAAAGCAAATATTTTAATTGAAAACATTATTTTAAAAATATTAAACTAATTTATGTAAAATATTTTTCCATTAAGACAAATTGTATTTCATTTAATATAGCATATGCATTTATTGAGGTATTAATATACCATGGTGAGAGGAGCGGATTCGATATTTTTGTAGGCATTTGATTGCATTGATTCTTACCTGTTTGCTAAAATTGTTTGGTTTCAATTTAGTTGTGTAATTAATTGATAGTTTGTTAGTTCTAGTATATTGATTACATTGTTAAATCAGCTTGGTTATGACTTGAAACATGACATCTAAATATTTTCTGGCCATTGTGAGAGTGGTATCCCTTCTCATGGAATATTATCACTTGATGCCATGCACTTGCAACGTATTGCAACATTTACAAAATGCATGTCAGGTTACACAAGCGGCAGGCATGGTCGAGGATCTATCGGGAGTTTAGTTAAAATCTAAAATCATCTATTATCGAAATACAAACTACTTATAACTCTTTATGTTTGTTTTTAAATTATGGGCTTCAAAATGCACATTTTATTATTATATTTTTTAAATTTTATAAATTTTGTTTCTTATTTTTACACAATTCTCGAGAAATAAATATCTAAAAATATATATCAAAGTTTGCAAATAAACGAACTCTCCTCATAGTTGAGACTGAAAGTTCTTTTACTCCCCTATTTCATCCACCTCCCTTCCATTGCTGCTGCTATTGTGACTGTTGACGTTTGGTGCTAACATTGCTGGGGGCACCCTTCGTGTTTTTTTTTGGCATCAATTGAGACATCTTCAATTCCTTTCCTTTTGCCAACAAAACAGCATATAGTACCCCCACAACTAGAATGGCTCCTTGCAGCCAGCCACTGCAAGAAAGCATCATTAGATGAACAATTGGCACATGTTTAAATATTCTGCAAAGCAAAACTTTCCTTCACCTCTCTGTCCTACAAATTGTTAGACCTCTTGTTGATACTGGGGATTATTTTGATTATGGAATAACTTATGCTTCCAGGTGGAGCTTCTCTTCCAGAAGCAAAGATCCACTAATGGTGACGCAAGCGTCGTATCTACCATTCCAAACTCCTTGTAAGATAATTGTTGGGCCAATACAGAGAGATGCCATGATTCCATTGGGTGATAGAAGTGTGTGAAAGAGACAGCCCTTTAAGACACATAAGTAGAACCGAAAATGAAGATTTGGGTTTTGATCATCTAGTGGGCTGCCTGCAACAATATGGCTTAGGAATTTCAGGGCCATATCTATCATAATGAGGTCCAATTTGATTAGAGAATAATGAGTACTAGAATAATTGCTAGGATGATTCCATGGGATTAGATTACATGAGGAGGATTTCGTAGGATTGTTTTGATAATATTATGTGATTAAAATCATCCAAAGAGGATTTTAAGGGATTAGATTGATTTTTATTTCCTAAAATATTAATTTGTAAGCCTTATAAATACCCCATGTCCAAGACTTATGTTTGAAAGTCAACAAAATATTTCTTTTGAGTGTTTTACTAATTCTTGTTAAATTCACTTTTCCGAATCAAAGTGAATCTAGAAGGTTCCCTAGTTGATTCATGAGTATCGATCGTCAAGGTGTGATGATTGTGGCCGTCTTTAATCCAGGCAAAACATTATTCGTTGAGTAGGATTGTGATTATTTCACGGTTTGCTCAAGCAAGGTCAATTTGGGTTTGGATTTTCATCAAATTATTATTGCTATTTGGAGTAATTATACTGTCATCTCCTGATGTTTGAATTAAATACAGATACATTTCTTTAGGTTTTACAAATTACAATGACATGCCCTGTATTGATCATGTTGACCAAAATCTGGTAAAAATTGATAAAATGAATGAAATGTTTTAACTCAAAAAAATTAAAATATAATAAAAAAAGACAATCGCACTGCCCTCCATTGAAGTTAGGAGTACATATAGCAACCCTTATTAAGTATAAAGGATTACAAAGATATTCTGTGTGTTGACTACGTTGATCAAATTTTAGTGAAAATTAATGAAAAGACCGAAATGCTATAGTTTGAAGGAGTAAAATGCAATAAAAAAACTAAAATTTACAAATTGTGAAATGACTCTTTTATCTTTTAGGTATATGTTTTATATTTTTACGGTTCAAATGTCAAAAATATAAATATTTATTTTAAATCTTTTATAAAACTTATTTTAAAATACTTTACATATTTCAAAAAATATATTATAATATCTTAATTGGAAGATATTTTAAATTAATATTTTCTAAATTTTATTAAATTTAAAATTTGATTTTATGACATATAATTCTTAAAATATATATTTTTATTATTCAAATAATATATTTGGAATAAGTAACAAATTTTGAATTTTTTAATTTTTATAAAATATAAATCATTACTTTTCATTTTTAGGAAATTTTTAAATTTATTTTCATGAATTAGAAAAATATTTTTTTTTGCTCTCATCAAAGAAATCTTAAAAATTCTTTTTCTGTTTTAATTTTAAATTAGAAATCATGTACTGTATGAAAATAAATTTTAGAGTATGCCTTTCTTATAAAAACGTTTAAAATATATAAAAATTTTAAAAGTACAAAAATTATTTAACAAAATATATATTATAAATATTGAAATATTTATTTTTAAATTTATTGTTTAAAGATCTTAAAAATTTTATTTCCTACCTTATAAATTTTAAATTTGAATATATAAATTTAAAATTTTTAATTTTTCTAAAAGGTTGAAGACAAAGACTTATATTTTCTAAAAAAATATAAAATTTAGATTTTATAATATTTTTTAACAACGTTATCAAAACAATATAAAAATATATTTTAGAAAATTATAGTGAGATAATTATAGTGTCCTCTCCTGAAGTTTGGGCTTTTTATATAACATTTTCTCACAAAAATTTAATCAACCGACTCTAAAGTCAATTAAAGATAAAATTAATTTTTTGTGTGATTTTTTACTGACGTCATCATTTTTCAGTTACCTACTTGTTAGATAGACTAAACTGTTATTCGAAAAAGTAATTCGGAGGAGGTCTATACAATTCTTCTTACTTGAGGAGAGGTCACTGTATATATTCTTAACGTTATGAGATAATGGTGTAATTTCCTTTTATTTTTATTGTTCGCTTCAAGTGGCTACCCACACAAGTTAAAGAGGAGATGAATATTGATACCAAGAGCGGCCCTCTCATGCACATGAACCACACAACCAAACTAAACACCACTCAGAGCCTAAAACGCCATGTTCAAATCACAATATAGGATTCATGATTAAAGAATGAAAAGATTCTTTGAAATTAAAACCCATAGTAACAAACACTGTTGGGAGCTTGATGTTCCATGCCAAACTCCAACTACTCCAATCTCATAGGCAAAAGCAAAACCTTGAATAAAGGTCAACACTGTAATCGAAATAGTGATGGAGTATGGACATGGGAACCTCTGTGTAGCTTAACCTGCCCAAAAAGATAGAAAATGTTAATTAAAATGCATCAAATATACCATCAAGATTAACTATATTAACAAAACATCATCAAGAAGGAAGGAAGAATTAATCAGCTAGTAGTTAAAAGGCTTAAACCAATTCAATCTCCACGAAAGTTATTAGTTTATTATATTGTTTGTCTTTCCTTTTTTTCCCCCAATAAAACTTACAAAGTTTATTCATCATCACTTAAAATTTTAATATTTAAACTAATAAATTGCACTAACATTACCTGTGAATTGTTTATATTTATTATGTATTTATTTTTTAAAAAACTTTTATAAACATGTTAGAGAATATTAATTTGTGAATTATATGCGTACATATACAACGCCCCCCCCCCCACCCGACCAACACACACACTCACACACACACACACGTATATGGTTTTTTACACAATCAATAAATTGCATGTCTTTTGCATATCAATTATGAAATGAATTTCACACCAACCTTGATTTATCAAGTGGATTTTTTTTTAAAGTCACTTATTGTATGTATATAAAATTGATTTAAAAAAAATAAAAATCTTACAAAAAAGAGCAAAATACATTCTTCATAGTTCATTCAAGTTGAAATTTTTGTCAAGTTATCATTATTCTTATTGTTCACTTCTGTGTTTATGTCAAATAGCCATGGGAGGGGGGACGAATATTGACACAAAAAGCAGTCCTATCATGTGCACACACTATGCAAGCAAACTATAACATCACTCCGAACCCAAAACATTGTGCTCAAGTCGCAAAATTCACAAATATGAAAGACTAAATTACGTAATTCGTGATAAAAGAGTTAAAAGATTCTTGGAGTGTCTAAGTTTACCTTAATTAATTAATGTAAAGCTAAGTATAAATAGGACACAAGAGTTAGAAAGAAAAATAAAAATCATTCTCCCACCCTCAAAACAAGGGCAATCCGCCAAAGAGATAAGGGAAGAGAGAAGGATTTTCTTGTGCAATTTAAAGTAATTTTCTAGTTCAAACCTTATAGTTTCAATATATGTTCATAGGAATTTAATATTTCCGCACTATAGGCACATGAAACGTGAATTTTTAGGCTTACAAGTAATTAAATTGATGAACTTGTTAATGGAATTATGCTAGCACGAGTTATACGTGAGAAATTTTAAAGAAAATTGTGGAATAGGTGAAATGGACAATTACTCGTTATTCCTCCCAAATTCTTGTTAACTTGGGAAGATATGAATTTTCATGTTCAAGAATTATAAAAGACTCCTTGAAACCTGTAAAGCACACGTAATAATTGAATGAGATACTTAGTGTTGCATAAAACATGAAAAAGAAATTAAATGGGGTCTTTATGCATGGGAGATTGTGGTTTGCGGTCATGCTCTGCAATTGCAAGGACACCCCTTGCGGTTGTTGCACACCATTTGGCAAGTGCAAGTTGAACCATTCTCCTAGCCTATGCACACTATTGGTGTCACTACAATCACGAGGCTTGGTCGCAGTGACAAGCAAAACACACTGTAGCTAATGGTGCAGGCGCAAATAGCTTCTCCGTGATTGTGAAGCCTCAGCTCGCAGTCACGAGGACTGAATGCAGCACTATCCAGTACATGCTGCAATTTGTCTCACAGGTGCATATTTCATTTTAGTGGTCACGAGTTGTGTTTTTTTGGGGTTGCGAGAACTGAAACACAGGCAGAACATGTTTAAGTATAACTAATGCGCAATTTCACCATTTTTAAGGCCGAATGATGATTTGAGACTGCAGGGAAAGTGTACATATCTGTAGGAAAGAATTAACTCATAATCCAAATACTAGGTTGCATCGAAAATACATGCAGGAAGTGAATTCATGTTAACTTAGGTTTAAATTGGGAATTGTTCTACTTGAATAGGGAACTAAGAAATCGAAACCTATGAGTCTTAGGAACTATGAATGAATACCAAGTAAGTGATATACTTTGCAAATTTTACAACAACTTTTTTGAAAATTGTTTTAATTGTGTAAATGGAATTTTTATGTAAGTGGGTTTATTTTGCAAAATTTTTGAAATTGCCTTTTAGATGAAATGTTTGTTTTCCTAGAAATTGTATATTTTACTGAAATCTACACTTGATTTCGAAGGATTTTTTTGCGGCTAACTACTATTTTACCATTTTTAATAAAGTTGCATGTTTTTCCTTTCAAATAGTTTTACCTCAAAATGCTTGGATGTGAACTAATGCCGCGTGATTGTATTGAACTTCTACTAAATAATTTTCTTGCGGAAATTTATTGCGATGAGATGCTCGTAGGGACCAACAATACTGTAGAAACTAGTTCAACCCATTCAATCAAGATTATAGGTTGAGATACGTGGCCCTCACAATTAATTATAAATTGAGCCAAGTGACTGTTCAGTTGGAATTATAAGTAGAAATACATAATCCTCTCAATTAGATTCAAAAATTTAGAGAACTGCAAGGTTGCATGTGATTCTCTTTAGTCATGATTATAAATTAAGGCTCTAATCAGTTGATATGGTATATGAACTATTTGAGTCCTTAAGCATTCCAAACAACGTATGAGTGGAATCAGTCACGCAACACAGTATATGTATTGAATTTTTTGCTTACTCGCATATGATTTTCTATATGATTACATGAAATTTTATCTAATATTTTTATTATGTTCACATCTCAAAAAAAGTAGGTAAACTCCTTATTGGACGAATTGTCATTCACATTATCGAAAACCTTTTTGTAGAGGATACAAGCGAGAATGAGTAGACGTAGGGCCGGTAGGGCACTAGAAGGAAGAAAGATTTTTTAGTTATGGCTTTTCTAACGAATAAAAATTACACGTGTAATAGAATAGTTCTCATTTTCATTTCTGCTGGTATAATGTAGAAGATTTGTTATTTGGAATAGATGTTGTTTATGGATTAGTTATTTTGATATCTGAGTTTTGGTATCTGCTGAAATAATCGTCTTGTAGGTACTGCTATATCGCAACTGTGAATTAGGGGCATGACATTTGGTGGGATTATAAAAAGATGCTTGTGGTGTGCCATGCTTGTGCCTTGTATTTGTTGTCAATTTGTTGTCTCTAGGTTTTGAGGGTTTCGAGGATTTCCAAGAGAGTTGTTTGGCATGGTTTAAAATTGCAATTGAACATTTATAGTAAATTTAGTTTTAGAAATTTAGAATGGAAAGAAAAATAATAGACAAAGGAAAAGAAGATAAAAAAAATTCAAATTTTAATATAGTGTTTGATTGAAAATATTTTTAAGAAGGGAAAAATTAGGAAAAAAGAAAGAAAATCAAAAAAATAACTTAAAATTGAGGTATTTTTATAATTTTAGAAAAATAATGAAGAAATATATAAAAAAATGGAATTGGCAAAATTTTTGCAAAAAAATAAGATTTAACATAGTTTTTCTTCCATTTTGCTCAACTTTTTGTGAGGAAAATGAATTTTCCTTCACTAAATTATAATTTTTCTTTTTATAGGTTTTTCCGTCTTGACCAAACAACTAAAAGTATTTTCTTTAACATTTTCTTTTATTTTCCTCTCTAAACTTCAAGAACCTAACACCGTGTTAAGCTTGAAAGAATTACATTATTTGATGCATTTTCATTTGTTCATTTTTTTTTATAGTAAAACCATTTTCCTTTGGTCCATTCTTACTAAATTTAGGTGACGTTATTGATATAATTAATACTGAAAATTTTTATTAATTTTTATATATTACAGGTTTTTATTTTCTTAAAATGTTAATGTTTTAATTTAGAAACTCATGAAATTATGTGATATTTTTATAGGATTATTGACTTAGTATTTGGCATGCATGATTATGTACGTTATATGAATGTTAAGAATAAGATGGAAATGAAATGGATTTAAGAATATAATTAGAACAGAGAAAAAAGAAATGTACCAATTGCTTCTTGCATGTAACGGGCAAAATAAAGGAAACGAAATGAAGTAGTACCTATTTTGTATTTATAATTGATAATTAAAAGCAAATATTTTTAAATGAAAACATTATTTTAGAAATATTAAATTAATTTATTTAAAACATTGTTTCTTTGTGACATAAATTGTATCTTCATTTAATTTAGCATGTGCATTTATATTAACACTATGCTTCAAGCATGAGGGTGGATAAATGATAATAACCGCCCTTGTTTCAAGTTCTCAATGTCAATTTATGATAATGTCTTCCTTTATTCTTTTCTTCTTTACACTTCTTTTTTCTTTTTTTAATGTATTATTTTTTTGCTTTTTATTTATTTTTTGTCAGACTGTTCAATTTTTTTATCTTTCTCTTGTAATACAAAATTGCTAGTACAATTTTAATTTTCAATAAACTTTTTATTATTAAAGTTTTTATAAATATATTATATCTATATTTCATTGTTATAATTTGAATTTTAATATCTCGCGTTTGTTGTTAATTTTCTTTAAATATGATAACTTTATATTTTATTATTGTTGATGTTTAGTTAAGCACAAACATAGAATACATAATTTTGCTTTATGATAAATTGAAAAATAAAATATATAGTTAATTTATAACATGTTCATACCACAAAAATAGAATTTTATGTGTGGCAAATATATTATATTTTAATTTAAAAAATGCACATACATTCACTGTACCTCCATAGCTAGTAATAAATTATTATTATATTAATAAAAGTAGCATAGTTTACATGTAATTAATTGTTAGTGATTGTGCCTACGTTTAATTAAGTGAACATTATTTTATTTAGAGAATTTTATTATTATAATGCTTGTGTGTTGATTTTATAAAAACATCCATGAATGATTATAAATGTTATTCTAACTGTCCTTAATCACTTATTACAGTGGGAATAAAAATGAATTATGACTAGTATAAGATTTGATGAATGTTATAAAATGATCAAGTGTATGGAGAAATAAATCAAACTTGTAGGTATATATTGGAGAATAAAGTACTACAATGTACTGGACTGAGTCGCTATGAGGTCATTATATGGATTATATCATAAGTGACACTCGTGATAGTTATGTTGTTGAATTTTTAGACTTGAAATCACCATAGTTTCCTACATGAGAAGCATCATGCTTTGATACAATCAAACATTGTTTTTAATTAGATGGCTATAAAAATTGTTGTTGAACATAATGAAGATTATTAAGAGGGAGATGAGTGATTGAGAAAGAATATGTCCCTCTTATTATAAGAGAGATATCTTTAAGTCTCTCGATAAATGAGACAAAAAAATGCATGATTGTATTCAAATGAATTGATCGAGCATTCAATGTCATTTGTTGTAACAATTTACTTAGTGATCAAGATAATATGATTGATCAATATAAGGGTCACATTTTTCATGCCTCATGTTCAATTTAGATATTGCGAGATGAAAGGATTATAACATAAGTTGTAGATTATATTATATCGAATTATCAATATTCATTTAATTTGGATAGCCATAATATTTTACTAGAAACTGCT
Organism: Avicennia marina; assembly: GCA_019155195.1. Taxonomy (NCBI): domain Eukaryota; kingdom Viridiplantae; phylum Streptophyta; class Magnoliopsida; order Lamiales; family Acanthaceae; genus Avicennia; species Avicennia marina. Next base: position 2,455,150 of record JACDXK010000032.1, read on the forward strand.
TATGATTTGTGGGCTTGAAATGAGATTAAGGTCCACTGTCAACATTAAGTGAACCTATAAGGTCGCACCCCTAGATCGAGTTAAGATGGATATAATGTTAATTTTGTTAAATTTATTGAATTCAGAATTGTTGAATTAAAATTAACCTAACTGTCTTTTTAAAATTTTATTTAATATTCATATTTAAATTTGATTTAAATCTTAAATATATGAAAAAGAAAAACAGGGAAGAAACTTAAATTCAAATTATTTGATAATAACCAAAATCTGATTTTTAAGGAAAATTTGAATCTTTGGTTAGTAATCAAAATTCCAATTTTCAAAAATCCTTAAATAATGAATTAGTAAGTAATTGAATTCAAATTTTAGAAGGTCTTCCAACAATCAAATTTGGATTTGTAGTAGGAATTAGAATATCCATCTATTTAAAATTGGGGTTTTGCATATCCTTTTAAAAAGAAGAGTTTGTAGAATTTTAGAATAAAAAAAATAGAGAAAATTTATTTTGAGAGAATGTTTCGTTCTTGGAGCAATGCCTAAAATTTGAGACAATCAGAATTAGGTTTTTGAAAAAAAAAACAAATTCGTTTTTCTCTACACTTCTTTAATTTTTGTTGAACTACAAAGATTCATTAAAGAGATATAGGGAAATTTAATCTCTGTTGAGTTTAAATGTAATTTTCAATCTCAAAATTTCCAACATAAATTTATTTATATACTATAAAATTTTAGTACTTTAAATAATAGAATTAAAATTATTTAAAATAAAAATATAAAAATTAAGTAAAAAACTAAAAAGATCAAAAAATGTTTATAAAGAGATAATATTTGAGAGAAACACAAACAAAATAATCAATTAAAATAAAATGGAGAAAAGAAGGATAAGAAATAAATGAATTTAAAATAAGCTTTTTCTAGTAATTTCATAATTTGAAACCAAAAAACCTTATTTGTACAATATTACTATATAGACGATACAAAAAATTTGAAACATTTTACTTGTTTGCTATAAAATATAACTTATTTATATGATTTTTTTTACATAATTTCATATTAATATATAATATGCTAATGAAAATTCATAAATTGATACAACTATACTAATTGTCTTAAAAAATATTATACTAAGCATTTATTATAGCTAGTAAAATTTCACACTTTATGTGTCTGCATGTTTATAAAAGAAAATAATTAATTTTGTTAATTATAATAAAAATAATATTTACCATTGTTTTTAATGATAAAATATATTTTTAAATTTAAATTATACCTAAAATTTTTATAAAAGTGAGAGAAAAGAAATTATAAGTGATAGAAAAAAAAGGGAAATATCAATTTTTTATTCAAAGAAAAATGAAAAAAGGTTTAAAAAATAAGATTGAAAAGTATAAAGCAAAAAATAAGGAATGCACGGATAATTTGATAATTTTAACATTAAAAAATAAAAAATTAGTTACTATGAATCTCTCAATACTTTTATACGATTCATCAAAGATTATGTTAAATAAAATATTATTTTTTAGATATGCATGTGTGTGTGTATGAAAAGATGCCGTACGTATTTAATACATTTCAGGAAGGATGATACGTATAGTCTGAGTATTAAATATCACACATGTAGGCAGAATTATGCTAGTGTTAATTTTTCTATATATTTGTGTGAAATGTGTGTGACTGCATGCTTTTCCATATAATATTTTAATTTTTATTTATTCAAAAATAAAATAAAATATTTATTAATATATATCTTATAAACGAAAATTTTAAAAGATTACTTTAATTATATAAAAATAATTGATTAAAAAATATAGTGGAACGGACGTTCCAATAATCTTGAAGATTTCCCATATTTAATTGTAATACTAGTAACAGTAGGGTGAACAAAGTAATTAAGAACTATATATATTTTTAATTATAATAAATTGCAAAGGTACCGTATTTTTAATAACAAAAATAAAATTATTTAAATTTAAATTAAAAATTTGTTAAAAATAATAGAAAAGATTAAAAGAAATCGAACAGAAATAACATAAACAAAAATAATTAAAATAGAAGGGAGAAGAAAACAAAAAAAAATCAACAATTTAAATGAGAATACAAAGGCAATTTAATATTGTGAAACTAAATTAAGTCCTCATTCTTAATATATATATATATATATATAGTATATAGGTAGTGAGGCAAAGAGATAAAAATTACTACGAGTAACTATTTCGTTAATTCATTCTCAAATTATTTCTATGTAGAAATTGTGTTTGTCGCATCTAAAAAGGAAGATGGACTATCATTTGGGTTGATCTATAAGAAGGCCCAGATTTTCAACTTTGGCCCAATAAGTTTCAGGCCCATATTGAGACCTATTTACGAACACCCACTTCTCTGCTCGTAGTCCAATAAGTATCAAAATTCTCCATTGCCATCGATTACGCGCAAAAGCCCTTCTCCAATCCATTTTCACTACAGGTCATTAAGCTCACGTCGTTCATTGTAATCGGAGTAGCCGGTCAAATTAATTTAAGGCTTGTAATTAGGGCAAAGTTGTAGGTCGCTGGTACCGTCGGGAATCTGATTTCTGCTTTTAAAAATTCGCTTTGGTTGATATTTCAGGTGGAGATATCAATTTTGTATTGAAAATCTGGATAAGTAATTTGAGATGGGTAAAGAAAGGGAATTATCTCGATCGCCATCGTACAGGAGGAGGCACTCGCCTTCACCGTCTCCGGTGAGGAATGGACGCCGGAGCCGGAGAGATAGAAGCCGATCCCCTTATTCTCATAGCAGGTCATAGCCTTGTACTTCCCCCACTTGTACGCTAAAGTGTTTTCATTTGCTTGACATCGTTAGCTTTGCTGGAGTTGAGGACTCGACTTATTCATCTCTGCTGAAAAAGAATAATTTTTGAGTTGGTGGGGGGGGGGGGGGGGGATTCCTGAGCTTTTACAGGAAAAGGACCCGAACTTGAGGGTGATTTTCCGTTTATTCTTTTGGGAGGGGGCAGGGGGACGACATATAGGTTAAGATTATGTAGTAATATATTTAAATGGAAATTTAAAGGATGCAAGTACTGCGTTTTGAGGAGCTAAACTTTCGTTCATGCAGGTTTCTGGTCATGCCTGCTCTCTACTCGGTTTATTTCTTTCTTTACTGATCAAAACCGCTCAAACCATTAATATCTCTATTCCTCGTGTGTTTCTCAATTACAGAGCAAGTTTACAAAAATTCTCTAAAAGCACAATTATGCACAAGATCAAGAAAATATGAGGATTCCGAAATAAGAAAAAGCTGTGAAAGAAATTTTGTTAATTATCCTGATTTGAAATTGGAACTTTTGTTGTTTGGTTACTAGACAAATATCCCATGACATGGATTTAGACTGGAAATTCATATTTGTCATCTCTCAATCTTGTTTGAAAATAGACATTCGTGAATGTTGAACCTTTTGTTTAAGAGCAAAGTTTGTTCCTGTTGTCTTAGACTTATTTAACTACGTGATTTCATTTTGGATGGTCATGATATGATTTGTCGTAATACGCTATGTAACTACTTCTTATGTTTTATTTGTTTAGATGTTCTAGCAGATGCTTACAGATTTTCTAGCTTTGGTGTTGCTAGTGCAGTGTTGCTGCCTCCGAGAGTTTTCTGTTTCCATCAGCAACTTAATATTCTACATGCTTATGGTTGTTCAGTTGATGATTGTCAAGCTGTATTAAGTCTTGGCAATTCATTCATAGTTTGATAAATAGCTGCTAAATTGTAGTGGTCGATTTATCAGGATGCTGGTATTTTTCTCCTTACATAGAGAACTTGAGACAGAATCTTTAGAACATACTTTGAGATAGTCAACATCATGGTTGTTTGAGAAATTTAGAAAAGAAACAATGGCTTTCCTTTGACCGGGAAGTCAACAGGTGATAGTGCCGATGGCTGTCATTTCAATGCTCGAATATGATATTATCGGTTTCTTATGATTAAAGATGGAGGACAAAGTTTATTCTTTGCAATATATGAGGTAACTGCACATGCTTTCAGTATTAGATGGCAGGTTTGGACAAAGAGGTATTGTATAAGTTTTAGAAATCAATTATTTCTTTGATCCTCAAGTTCTTTGTTGATTTCTACAGAAAACGAAGTCATTCATTATCCTATCGACGCCACAGAAGTCGCTCTCCTACATCAAGGCGTCATAGAAGTCGCTCTCCAGCGCCAAAGCAGAATAAACGACAAAGGAAAAGGAGTGCCTCGTCATCTCCCTTAAATGAGTCTCCCTATGTAAATGCTGGTACAAAAGAGACAAAAGATGCAAGTGATACATTACAAAAGGAAGATGAGGAAAAGAAAAGGTATAGCTATCGCCCACAGAATTTTTCTTTTTATGTTCTTTTTCATTTTTTTACAGGACTTATGCAATTAATCATTGGTTAATCATTTAACTTTTTCCCCTTATCAGCAGACTGGAATGGTATTTTGAAATCTTTTATGGCTGTGAGATGCAATATAAAACTCTGAAAATATATCATTAAAATTAAGTTACAATGTCTAGCTGTCAATGGCTTAGAAAATACCTAGGGGCTGGTGATGGCATTGAGTGTTTCTTGGAAGTATTTTGATTTGCTTTTTGTCCAATGATACATTTAGATTGCTCCAGAAATGGGAAAATCAGGTGCTTTTGTTACTTTTTTTGCTCACTTCTGTTTGAACAATATTACGCCAACAAGTTGGATGGTCTTGTTTAGTTGGGTCAGCTAAATAGGAAGTTCTTTTTCCTAACAACGAAAAAGGGATTGTGGATGTAAAATTGAGCTTTATTTGTACCATGCAACCTTGTCCTTTTATGCGGCTGTTGGACATTCTGGGTCTTGACTATGCTGTTCTGTTTACCACTCTTCTTGATTGTGTGTTTGGAAGTAGCTCCCACGGAATGCTGGATGGTATCATTGCTTAAGTTAATATGTAGAAAAATAGATTCTGGTTACCTCACTAGGACTTCGCTGTGGTTGTTATAATTCTACCATAACAGAAAGGCCTGAAGTATTTCATTAATTAGCATTGAAACTGCTACATTTTACTTGACATTCTTCTCCACAGGATTAAGTGAAGGAGTTTCTGGTATTGTTTGTTTTGATGATCCATTTGGGTGCCTCGTTAATCTACTGTTCACCAGATATGAAACTGATATATTTTGGATCTGGAATCAGTTAAAGGTATGCTTGAAAAGCATAAGCATAATTGTTATAGATCCTTTTTCAACCAGAGGTTAGTTTATCATTTAATTATTATTTGAATTATGGAAAAATAAAAAAGTCAACCATTACTAAGTCCTGCCTTATATATTAATTAATTTTAAGAAATAGAAATTGTTTATTCCTCCTGAGCTCACTTGTTTCTCTTTGTAGTTGAAATCCCCCTCCTTGAATCTGTTATTTTTCTGACATTTTTTTACTGTTTTCCAGGCGTCAACAGGAGGCAGAATTAAAATTGATAGAAGAAGAAAGTGCCAAGAGAGTAGCAGAGGCAATTCGAAAGAAAGTTGATGAGAGCTTGAACTCTAAGGAGATCAGGGATGAAGTAGAGAAGCGTCTTGAGGAAGGTAGGAAGAAACTTGCTGCTGAAGTAGAACTTCAACTTCAAAAAGAAAAGCAAGCTGCTGCTCTACAAGCTAAGCAAAAAGAGGTAAGCATCTATTTCCATTGAGTGCTGTTTACACTTCACACACGGTTGGGTTAACTGGGGGAGAGGGCCCAATGGCTGTTTGAGATATACAAACAATGATTTTTAAAAGTAGATTTTTTTTCCTTTGAGAAGTTTGCTTGGACAGCGCAACTGCTTAATGCTTATCTTGATTGAAGGAAGCTTTGGGTTTTTCATGCTACTGATAGCTAGTACAGTTTCATTCTTTGATGATCTCACATGGTTAAAATCTGTAACAAACAAGTAACCTTTTTATGTGGTAATTTTCTATCTTGTTTTGTTTTTCCCTTGGTCTGAATGGCGTTTTTATTTATTCTGAAGATGGTTATTTTATACTGCTGACGAGTGGTGTAACTATTAATGTTGTAACAATCTTCACATGATAAAAGCTGTAACATGTAACCCAGTGCTCTTTGTGGGATATGTTATGACCTTTTTTTCCCCTGCTGAACCAAGGATTTAATTTACTTTGATTGAAGGTTGTGTGTCTAGAATTGGCAATTTATAGATCCTAAATGATAGTTGATAGGGATGGAGCTAGAAAATTTGATGAGGGTGGACAATTTCTCTATATTAAGGTTGTATAGTTCGAGGGGGTAAAATCTTAAAATTTAATAAATTTATATGTAATAGATGGGCTAATAATATATTCTAATTTTATGGAGTATAAAGTCAGTGTCCCTGTTTGAAGAATTCCCCTTCACCACAGCTTGTCTGAACACAGACTAATTTGCATTTTTAGTTGAGCTGAGTTATCTACGCATATCCACCCACTTTTTCAGATTTTGTCTCTGAATTGAAATAAAAGATAGAGAATGCTGTCCTGAGTTGTTCCTAGTCTCAATGTACACCATAACATGTACCAAATACAGTTTTAATTTCCTGCTACAACTGTGTTTGTCTTGTCTTCCCTCACTATCTTGTTGCCTTAGCTGTTCAACACCTGCATGGTTTTATGTTTGTTCACTGTTTATTGGACAAACAAAATTTAAAATCCTTTGTAAAAATATTTGGTTCATCCTATGCGTGACATATAGTCAAGGTTTGATAATTTTAGAGGTTGCTTGATTAAGTGTAATTATGCCCACTCTCTTCGATATATCCTATTCATTGAAGTTAATTAGTTGAATGGATCTTCATGCAATTTTCCATCCTACATAGTGATTAGAAGTTGCCACCTCATATTGTGCTTGCTCTGGTCAGTGATTAAAGCATATTATTTGATTGACAATTATGTGCAGGAACAAGCACGAACAGAGAAACAAGAGCTGGAAAGACTTATGGAAGCGAAAAGAAGGAAGGCGGAAGAAGCTCAACGAACAGAAGCCTTAGAACAGCAAAGGCAGGAGGAGCAACGATATAGAGAATTGGAAGAGCTTCAACGACAGAAAGAAGAAGCATTGAGAAGGAAAAAACAAGAAGAGGAAGAAGAGCGAGCAAACCAGATGAAGTTATTGGGAAAGAACAAATCCCGGCCTAAGCTGTCATTTGCCCTTGGTTTGAAACAAAAAACTACGATTAACTAATCCCACCTACCGTGTGTTTGCTTGTAGTATTATTGGGAAAAAAAAACCATTCAGTTCAGATTCTTGTAAAGGCTATTTCACACCCTGCCATTCATCAGGCCTCTGTTTTGGTTGTGTGTCATACTCGTTATTGGCGTTGCCCGCGCATGGAAAAGCTTTCAATGTTCTGCATGTAGTATTATTCTCTTCTATGTTGTATTACATGCGAATGTCACTTTTTAGGCAACTAAATTCTAGTATAGATGGCAAGATTTATTCTATGATCCTAAGTTGCCTCTCTGGGTACACGCCTTTGGTTCACTTCTCGTAAATATTTGTTACTCATATCTTCTCTAATAAGTGCTTATGATTGGATCAAAGAACTTTGTATCATTACGAGGGAGGGACAGGTGGGAATTTCTGCCTTTTGTTCTCCCTGCGAGTATTAGCCTAAAAGGTGCATGGAAAGGTGGTAGCATATTCATTTGGAACAATCAAAGCCTGTTCAGTCGAGTGTGTGAATCTTGAGCATTCACTACATTATATTGGGTATGTTTGAGTTTGACATTCATCTGAGCCTTTTGGGGGCCCATTACTCGTTTATCATGTTCAAATTATTGGTCTGCAAGATCATAAGGCATGTATCAAAATTTTAAGAAAATTATCAATACCTTTTATCATGTACTAAGAAGACAACACATGACATTACACAGCATATGGACCAAATGCTCTCCCAAACCTTAAAACCGAGCCACTGGAGAAACTTTGTCAGTGCACCCAAAAACGTGACCACCAACATGTGTTGTTGGGTTTTCGCTCTCATAGATGATTGTTGATTGATACACATTATCAGCTATTTGTTTTGTCTAGCAGAAGGATGAAGTACGCAATGTTCGCTATATTTGGAACTACATCGTTAAACTCCACCGTATACTATCAATCTCTACAGTACCAAACATATTATTTAATATAATTTTTATTTAAATTTAAATTCAAAATTTTCTCTCTTTCATATAAAATCAACCAATCTTTTTTCAATTATTATACTTATTAACAATTAAATCAATACTATATATATATATATATATATATGCACTCATACTCATATCTATATAGTATATAAAAAAAGGATAAACATTTTTGCCAATTGTAAAAGAACGTATATATCCTTAATGAAATGTATATATTTATTATATTAAATAAGGTTATATATGTAAAAATAAAATTTTATTTAAAATAATATCTTTTAGAAGTAGAAGGTTGATAGAGTCCTAAGATATCCAATCAACTTTTGTAATTATCTTCAAATTATGTAAAATAGAAATCTTTTAGTTGTAAGAAACTAATAGATTTCAAATTATTTACAAATCAAGAAAAAAATAAAACATGATAGAATCTTTATTTTTTAAATATTTATAAATTTAAATTCATAGTAAAATAAATAACAATTGAATAATTGTGTTTTAAAAAATAACTATGGATTTGTGGGAGGGCATTAACTTCATAATTATGTAGCCTATTAGATAGAAAAAAAATAAACATGAGAAAAATGTATAAATATAGATATCAAATTAGTTAATTAAACTATGAATGATAAAATAAATAGTTACAAAAATGAACAAATATTTAAAATAACAAATTTCACATATAAAGACATCATTATTATTATAACAATATGTTATAAAATATTTAAAACAAGTGAAACTTTGATTATCAAACTTTAAAAAATATTATAAAGAACAAATAGTACAAAAGATAGAATTACAACAATGTGTTAAAAGTTTTAAATAAATAAATTACATGTATAAAAAATCAATATTCTTAGAAAAAAAATAACATGTTATAAACTATTTAAAATAAATAAATTTATGACTATCAACTTTATGAAATATGTTACCATTGCATAATTATATTTTTGAAAACACAAAAATAAATTAATTCAAAGAATCAATGTCATGATTATATTACCTACCAAACATAAAATAACATACGATGACTATAAAAAGTTCATCTTTTTTTAAAAATTTAAGCGAGTTTGTATATAATAATGCAATACCGAAGTTCAAATTAAAAAATAATTTGATAGATGTGAGTTTCTTTTGACAAATATCATCAATTTGAATTTTTATATTCAAAAAGTAAATTTTGTAAACACAAATGTACTTTAAATGCAAGAGATATTGAATTCTAAACTTATTTCATATCACTAGCTTATAAATAACATAATCATAATAAATATGCATGTGTATTTCTCATTTATTTGTATAAATCAAAATTTAAATAACATGTTCTTTATTTTATTATTAATAAATTAAAAATGACATAAATGATCAAATAATTTTCTTATCATTAAAATTTTATTATAATAATTAAAATTTAAATGACATTCTCCGTAATCATTATTTTTATTTAATTAAAAGATACTACTAAAAATAAATGTTTTATTCAAACTCATGATGTTCAAATCTAAAATTTAAATTTTTATTAGTTTCTATTAACTTGTTAAACTTTGTCAAAATGAGAAAATAATATTATTTGTCATATAATGAACAAAAGGAGATAAATATATGAACTCAATTTTCAAAAAATAAGGAAGATATATGAATAAAAAATTAAAATGAATAAATATTAAAATTGTGCAATTTGATGTACTTTTATATTATTTGATTTTAACACATATTTTATACTATTCGTGCAAAGCATGTAATATTTTCTAGTTATATATATATAGATATATATATATATTAAATAAATTAAAAAAATTAAAATATTGAAATTTTACAACCAAATATACTAATCATCCAAGTAACTCTTAAAAAAATTATTTTTAACAAAATCCCTCTCCCAAACATACCATTAGGTTTGGCTTATTGTGGAGTTAGAATCCAACTTCGGCCTAAAAAGTGATTTACAACAAAGATATGATCTATAGAGGCAAAACCATATAATAAATAAAAAATCCAGAATAGGCTCATATAAATAAAAAGGCAGAAGAAATGAAAACTAACACATTTAAAAAATTTGAATGGCATGTCAATATTGACATTGATACAAGAGTTGCACAGAAATAAACAACAGCTAATAAACCAAATATGAACAACCAAAACTTTGTCATTTTTCCGTTAAAACAAGTTTTTTTTCAAATGGCATATCAATATTGACATTGATATTAGAGTTGTTTAGAAATAAACTACAGCTAATAAACCAAACAATATGGACAACCAAAACTCCGTCCCTTCTCCGTTAAAAAATGTTTTCTTTTTCTAGGAAAAAAAAAAGAGAAAAGAAAAAAGAAAACCTATCTTGACGAACTGTGTCCATTGTCAAACTGCAGAAACAAGAAAGACAAAAGTCTCCACAGTCAATATATGAAATTGAGGGTCAATAACAAAACCACTTTCTCATTTTTTGAGAAGCAAGGAACCAACAGTTTGCTTAAAAGCCTTCAACCACTTTGACCTACCCTACTGTCCTCCAAACGCTGTCCTCTCTCTCTCTCTCTCTCTCTCTCTACAGTACACACTCATCCAAGCATACGTGTGTGACCCACCAGAACACGACACCCCTATCATTAACACATGATTACATGAAGTGGGACCCACTTCTGACGTTGTGCACGCACATCGAGGTTGTCTTGTCCGAATCTCTTCGCGAGTTGGGTCCCACCGTTTGTTGGGGGGTCTGTGCGTACGCGTCTGTGTTCAAGGTCCCTCATTTACTCCTCCCCGATCTCCACCGTCCATTATCCCCCCAGGAGATTCCGAGGCGTGGATTTCATCAGCCTCAGGACCAATCCGAGTTGTCTTTGACCGCTTTTCGCTGACAAGCAGTAATTGTAGGGGCGTGGGACTCCGGATCTCAACGCCGGTACAGAGCGTGGCTCGCACCTGGCCGGCTCCCGTTTGAATTTTCGAATCCAGCGATTGGGTGGACGCGCGAAGAAGAGCGTGTGGGGAAAATGGTGCGCGGAGAATCAGTGAGGCGAGTGTTCTCTCGTTATTCGGGTAAATGGGTTGTGACGCATTTCCGGATCCTCCGGTGGCGCTGACATTACCGGGTAAGGCATATCGGGTGGGGCCTTTTAGCTGCTAAATTTTCACAATGTCCAAACAAGGCCTTTGTGACCTAGAATTACTTATTGGGAGACATGTTGGGTAACTAATAATTTCTATTCTTCTTTGCAATCTAATCATGTTTGAAACCATATGAAAGTAAATACAATGAGAAGAGTAAATTTTTATTCTTATTCATTTTTGTAAATTGTTCATAAAACTCTTGAAAATGGGAGATTGAGATTCATTGCTGCCGTATTGTTTTTAACATTATATAAAATGATTTAGTAATCTTAATCTTAAGTTTCTTTAGAATGAAAAAAATAAATAATTGAGAATATATTTCTCTCCTCTTAGTTATTGAAATTAATCACATAGATAATATTTTTATCGTTTTGAAGTTGGAGATAATTCGATAGAAGTATTAACAATTACATAGGTACTGCCCTTGAACTAGGTTTCAGGGTGGCTGCTTGTTTATTTTTGTTTTAATTTACACTTTGATATTTGATTGACAGTTTTTTTTACAAAATAAAAAAAGAAGAAATACTATTATCACACTACATATGATATTTCATAATTAATCAAAGCACAAATAGGTATATATATGAGAAGATAGTGTTTTGCCTCATCTGGAGATCTCATTCTTCTAGAATAAAGGTTCACTACTATTAACAATAACGTTTCAATTTAGTATACGATTTAAAATTTAAATTAATTTATTATCTCTTATAAACCCTAAACAAACACGCTTAGACCGTTACGTTGAATTTTGCCAACAAATAGGTGCGGCTTTCACATCACATGAGCCACCCACACAGATAATTGAGCACACAGCTCAACCGTACGATCATTGATCATTGCCCACCTAAACCACCCATTCTCCCTTCTATAAATCACCAAGTTCCTGGCATAGGTTTTGCTATGGCAAAGCAATATGTGGGAGCATAGAGGCCCTCGGGCTGCTCTTTCTTTGGAAGAGAGGCTAGCATCAATTGTGCTCTCTGCCTCTTTATCCACATATGTATTTATAATCTCTATATATCTCTACACACACTGAAAGTTCTAGAGAGGTAAATTGATCATAATTGGAGAGGTATATGATGGAATTGAAGATGATGAAGAGTTTGTGGGGGATGTTGGCTGGCCCGACGGAATCACATAGATTTTTAATTCTTCTTGTTAGTTGAAATATGTGAAGGCATCGGACCAGGCTTCATTCCTCTCAAACCACTTCCATCTATCCTTTTGTATTTGTGGCTCTTTTCTTGTGTTGATTGTGTTGTTTTTGTTTCGTCCTCTTTTGGGGTTGTTTCAGTGGCCTATCAAGTGTTTCCGTTAAAAGGGTTTTTGATTCTTGGGTGGGGTGATGGTGGCGGTCTTCCGAAACCAAACACCCCAACAAGATTCTGAAAGAACCCTAAAAAAGGGATGCAGCCCATTTGGCTAAACAGTTGGCATTAAGTGTTGGTTAGTTGCTAATTACTTGCCAGTTCTTGAAAAGGGATTGAGCTTCTGAACATGAATTTCTGTGTTTGTCAAAGCTTTTGCTGAGCCAAAGAGGTTATAGGGTCAGCTAAGCCATGTGCATAGATTAGGGTTAAGCAAGCTAACATCCCCCAATCTTGTAGCCCTGTTGACTTTTTTCAGGTTTTCAGTTTTTTCACTTTCTTGGTTGATCATTATTGAGCTGTGATTTCTCTCTCTCACATGGACACAGGGACAGTGACGCCCAGAAAACATGGACAAGGAGTCAGCTGATCAAGTGCTGAAACAGATCTAGAGAATTGGGAAGATCGTAGGGGCTTGTTTGGTTTCCAAGATCTGCAGATTAATTGCGGAAAAAATAAATCTTTTGTAAACGCATATCACAGGTTTTTAATGGAAAACCGTGTCTAGATCTAACCATTGTTAACTTCTTTCATTCAATATTTGATTCCATACATGGTTTGTGTTTGTCTGTTTTAGACGGATTGAATTTCAAGATTAGTTGAAGCAGTAAGTTGATGGGGGAACTGAAAAGCTGAAGATAAAACACTCAATTCTATTTTTGTCAAATTTAACTATTTGAGAAATCAAGTACACTTCAATGGGCAGAAAATTATGCTTCTAGGGTTGTTGCACTAGTGCAAAACAACTGGAATTTGTCCACCAAACAGTAGTGGTATTTATGAAAATTGATTACTGAAGAATTGTTACTATTAACAACTTCAGTAACACGTAATATGAAAAAACCCTTAAAGTGCAATACGTATATATCCCACTTCTAGGTTATGCACAAGCACAACGTATCTAGATAACCTCAATTACATCTGAATAGAGAGATTTGAAGGAACAAATTTCAAATTTGTAACAAAAATTCCATGGTACTTGTTTGATTGCATTTATTTTACATTGTGTTTCAATTAAGTCCTTCAGTTTTAGTTTTAAGCTATATTTTTATTAATTGTGGATTTGAAAATTTCCTTTTCATTTTAAAATCTAAATCTTTCAATACAAATGGCATATTAAATTAACTACCACATATTTTTGGAACTGTCTGCATGAAGTCATCCAGCTTGCATTACTAAATCAAAATGATGCATGAATTATTGAAACAGTATGCTAAGTTCATCTACATGTACATATCAGTCCATAATAATAATTTTATTAATAATCATGTATTGAAAATCCTAATAGTTATAGTTAAGAAAATTAATGGATGGCTATACTTCCCTAATTAGGATATGTGGTTAAGTACTTAAACAAGAAAAAGAATCATAATTTAATTATTTTTTATAAAAATTAAATTAATTTTGTGAGAGATGTCTGAGATCAAGTAAAATTGGCGAAGATGTTTATGCGTGTGTAACATATTTCCAGACTCAAGAAGGAGACGAGATGCATACATAGATATATATTTAGTAACTCGGCTTAAAATAAACTTTACCTGCAACCTAAGTATGTTAGAGGAACACTCTTACAATGATGTTGTCGTATTCATTTTTATTGATGGGATAAAGATTCATTATAATTATTTTGTAGGATTTTTTTATCGGTCTTGTTATATTGAATTATTTATTTATTCATTGTTTTTAGGTATGGTATACTAGACTTTTTTCTTATCATGGACTTTTATCAGATTTTTTTTAGAAAATCCATTTTTAATTCCTTATTAAAATGACCCACTTTTAGAAAAATGATCTGAAACCGGAACTTTGCTGGAATCCCACTTCCCTGCTTCACACTTATATTGAAAAATAAAAAATAAAAAATGAGAAATCGGAAATTGGGTTTCCAATTTTTGGAAAATATTAAAATTTGATAAACTAGAAACTAGGGTTCCGGTTGGTTTCCGGCTTCACAGTTAACTTAAAAACAATGTTATTGTCCAATTACTAATAGTATAACAACTTAAGACAGAATATTATAAGTCATTTAGAGTGAATATAAAATAAAAAAATTAATATATCACTGCAGTAAAACAAAACCACACATCGCATAACTATCTTAACATATAATTCATAGCATAACATAAACATAAACATGAACATGAACAAATGCATTTACTTAACATAATGAAACATAACATATAACCTACATTTATGTAATCTAAAGATAGAAATAGCACGACTAAATATATCAAGATAACATATTAGTGCATGGAATAATTAATTTCATATAATATTTAAACCATACCTTAATATTTGATTTCTTCAAAAGAATATGGTCCGCTTCTTTCACAAATGAAGTAAGAATGGGGATGAATTTGAAATTAATATTTAACAAATGAATGACAATAATCCTTTTAAATTACTTCAAATTTAACACATATGAAACTCAAGTCACATTGTGCAAATTAATAATGACAAAAATATTCTAACTTGCATTGCATATCTAGCACATATCCTCATTTCTCGGACCGTTTTTCTTTTCAAGAAATACCATCAAGAACTAATATAGAATATTAACCAAATCACAAACCAGTAGGTATTTCAGTCTTAAGTATGAAACAAATTGAAGCTTTAAACTTATATGGTGCTTCAAAATCAAAACTTGCGTCCACAATCCTTCAATGAATGTAACAATTTGCACCAAAACACGTACAATAGAAGCCTAAAATTTTAGGTTCTCTCAAAGCTTCAAACACAGAAATAATAAAATTTTTAAAGCCATACCTTCCCACTTTTTTTTTGGGGTTTTCTTTTTACAATGACAAATATGAGGGAAATCTCCGCAGCGACGGCATGGCGGCGACGACGGTCAGGGAAAGGAGTGGTAAGGAAAACAAGAAATGCAAAATGAATAGTGCCAGAGCCCATTCTCAAAGATGAAAAAAAGGCTCAAGTGGAATCTATAAGTTTTGAATAAATATGGTCACGGTTTCATTTAAAATTAATAGAACTGTATTAAACCTAGACCAAAAATTGAAATATGTAGAACGAAGACCACAGAAAAAACAATAGGTAATGATTTGTGTCATAATTTTAAAAAAATTGAAAAAAACAGCGTGGCAGCGACGAGAGGAGTGGTTATCGTTGTTGAACAAGGTTTTCTTTCGTGTCCTCAACTAAAGGTAGAATCGAGCCGAGTAGTAATCTACTCAAATTTGACTCGAGTTAATTTTTTAGGAGCTCAACTCGAGCTCGTCAAAAATTTTACAACTCGAGCTCACTAGGCTTAGAGCTCGAGCTTATCGAGTCGAGACCGAGTCGAGCTCGAGCTCGAACTTGAGTGCACTGCAGAGTGTAAATTATGTTTGAAAATAATTGGAAAAAAAAAAAGAATCGAGCTCGAACTACTCGATCGAACTCGAGTATTCTCATGAAATACTTGAGCTCAAGTCGAGCTTTGACCGAGTTGTTCGACCGAGTCGAGTCGAGCAACTTGATTGACTAACACCACTATCCTCAACTCTGGGTTTGATTCTAGAAGAAGGCCGTGTTTGGCTTTCTGTTTTTATTAATATGTGTCTCAAAGCCGGAAATTAGTTTCTGACTTTGAGACTTATATATTTTTTATTAATATGTCTAACCATTGATGTGGTCGGACATATAAATTAGTTTTTTTAAAAAAAAAAATTCGACAAGTGCCGAAAACCCTATTTCTAGCACTTGTTTTTTATTTTTCAAAAAAATTAAGTGTTTTGCTAGAAATTGGGATTCCAACAATCACTTTGCCGATGGAACAAAAATTTATAACTCCCAAAAGGCCGATCATTTTTTTAATAAGGAATTAAAAATAATTTTTTTCTAGGAAACCCCACCGGTATCCATCAACATGAATAAGTGATTAACCTTGATAAAATAATTATTCAATTTAATCATCTAAAGTAAAGTAAACATGATGATAGTAACCTTATAAGAAAACTTAGTAGATCTACAAAAAAGACCTTCTGCTACAATGATTAATTGATCATCAATCGATTTGCTACTTGTACTTGTATACATGTATGTGTGTCTGCACTAATATTCATTATATGTTTGCACAAACTTAAATTGTGTAGGTAACCTGTAAGATGAAGTAATTATTTCAATGTATAACACCATCATAATTCGATCCAATAATTCACCAATTCACTCTTTTTAATGAATGATAAAGCACAGATCAATTATTATATCGATATTTTAAACTCATAAATTGTAAATAATTTTTGAATACATTATCATTAGAAGATCAATTGTAAATAAATGAAGGCACAAAATTTTGTTTTACTTATATAATAACTGAAATTTTTGTCCCCTTTTTCATTTTTAGAGAGAGAGGGCCATATTCAATTATAATGTTTGATAAATCTAATTAAATTACATCATTTATTAATAACACATCAAATACAAGAAACCACTAAGCAATTATATAAATAGTTACATTCATGTAATTAGAATTCATTACCTGTTAATTAACATAAATGTGTACCCACACATATATATAAACATAGCTACAAAGAAGGGCGTGCAGAGGACAAACATACACAATGGCAACTGTGACAGTGAAGGGCATTGAATGAATGTCATTAAAAGTGAGTTGGCCAATTCTGCTAAAGGGAAATGAATTTAATGGCAGTCTCGGTGAGGGTATGAAAGCATTTAATGTTTTGTTTTGCTCATACTGAACCTACCTATTCACATTTTTGGGAGCATCGATTTAATGGAAAAACACATAAAAGATTCGTTACATTATACTCATATATGCTCCTAAAATTGTTTTAATAATGCAACTTATATGGAAAGCAATGTAACCATGATCATGTTTATTTGAGATAATTAAATTAGAAAAGTAAATTTACAAATATTAATCACAAACTAAAAGAAAATTTTGATACAAATTAATCAAAATGATGGATAATAATTCAATTCAATAAATGTGATAAATAATTTTAACAGGATTTTATCTCATTCATTAGAGTGAATATAGTCTTAATTTTATCTTATATTGTTTATCATTAGTATATACATCTTTAAATTCGTATTTTATTTTCCACGTTTGTTCTGTAGTATAAAGTCCATATTGAACTGCTGAAAATACATCGCATTGGATGTCAAAAACAAATGTTTCCCCTATGTGTCTGGCAGCCATTGTCGTGTTAGCTTTTCGGCTGCAGAATTATAAAAAGTAGAGTTTTGACTTCTGACAAGACATGTACTATAATGCTCCTCTTTCTTTTTTCATTTTTATTGCATAGAATAATATATTTTTCTGGATTCTATCCTAGAAGGTAAACTCAAAAATAATTTTTACCACGCAACTAATTGATTTGAATTAACACGTAATTAATTGATTTGAATTAAATTTTTGTAACTTTAAGTAAAATGGAGTTAAATCCGTAGACCAAAATGATAAATAAGTCAAGCTAAATTAGTGACTGATTTTAAATTTTTGTGTCTCAAATCAAATCGACAACTTATGACATGACTTAATTTTCAACGTTAATTAATTCTCACAAAATTTACGGGGCTTATAATAGTTTTTATTGTCATTATTTTTTTTCTCTAAAGACACTGTCGCACCTCTCTCCAATCGAATAACAGGCATACATTGTTGCCAATAATACCGTGAGAGTGAAAAATAAACATAATTAACCAAATTATATTTATCTAAGTATATGTTAGTGGGAAATGCCAACAACAATTGAGTGTCTATAATATAAACGATTAGATTTGGGGAAATTGCGCAACCCTAATTCCACAATTTTAGAGATCCTTGTCATCTTTTTTATTTTATTTATTTGTTTATTTGGACAAGATATCGTTGACGTAATCATAGGCTAAAAGCCAACACCATCCTGCATAAGCCTTATCTCTCTCAGAAATTTCATACCCACAACATATGGAAAAAAACACCAGGTCTAAACTAAATCAACAAATGTAAAGCTTCTGTCTTTCCAACCATACTCTGACCTAAATGATCCAATCTTTCGTATGATAATTACAAACCCAGAAGCACGAAGAAAGAATCTCAAATTTAACTATCACACACAGGTGACGTCAAACCGGTCGCAAGTAATGAGAATGGGAGTGTTTATCCACAGCAATTGTATTTGTGAATTCACAGGATCTGTCAACCCTTTTGGAATCATGCATTTTCTCAAGGGTCTTCATCGGGCCAATGGTGGGCAATGAGAGGGTACCGCTGGAGGAAAGCCTGAGGCTTACATGAGGTATTAACTTTACAATGGGGCAAGAAGGCCACGAAATATAGATAATCTAAATAGGTCGAAGGGGGAATGCTCTCTCTACAATGGTAATGAAATGTTTTAAATAAACGTCTAGTTACGTGACAGAAACCGACGGGATCAAACTTCATGCACTTACATGTGCGTTTCAAGGTAGAGAGTGACGCCATAAACCTCAAAAAATACTATTTGAATTGAGGCGGTCTCGGTCTGCACAAGTTTTTGATTTGCCTGAGCTGGCTTGTTCTCTCCTAGCTGCACCTTTAACCTGGAGAAATTGCGGAAGTTACATACAGACCATTTAATTTCTAAATATATGGTTAGGGGTGGGAAAATGATAGTGTTAACTCCAATTTAAAATGCAGTCTAATGTACAATACTGGAAGACCCAACACAATGAGCATTGCCTATGTTGTTGATATCATGATTGCCTCAAATTCCACCATTTCAAGCCCGTTATCAGGGGAAAGAAACAAAAAAGGGCTGCTAGCTCAAATTCCACTTGAAACCCGTTGTCGAGAGTCAAGCTTAAGTCAAATGAGCTATAGGTATTTGGAAATAATCAAACTATGCATTCATGACCATGCCGCCTGTTTGGGCACAGTATCATTAAAGGGGAAAAGTTGATTGGATGTGAAGCTACCATCGCTAGAATTTGACCTTAAGCAGTTCTGATACCAAATCTCGAGTTTGTAAGACAGAAAGGTTACAGTGAATGAAATTTTCCTTGCAGATCCAGGCAGAAGAATATTAGCTTCCTTGTTACCAACAACAGAATGCACTTCCGGTGCATTTCCTTAGATGTGGGGACCTGAGCAGGGTTGAAACAGCCAGGCTCATGTCCTGTGGGCTCCCCTGAGATCACACCTTGAAGAAGCAAGACCTGGATCAATCAAAGAACACTTTCATGAAAAGGAGATCTGACATGTTGATGATTAATAATAATAAGCTAAACAATGCAATATGAATCAGATTGACAACGAATGTATGGTATCTTTCACCTATAAAGTCTCAGCTTACAACCATTCAACACTGTAAGCAATTTAACAGCTCATACTTGACATATATTACATCACAATGTTCTTCTGAAAACTTGACAAGAGAGATGTCAAGAGTAAATAGTCAGTAGAGCCAAAATACAACTATAGTAGTTGAAAGAAACAAAATATTCATTCATAGCTCTTCTCGTGTTAGGAAGCGACACACACCATCAACAGCAAGACTAAGGCTCTCAGCCTTATGCAGAGAATTGGGAGGCTCTAACGGTGATTTTAGATGCTCAGGAGCTCTGAAATGCAAACCTAAGAGGAGGCCATAATCTATGATTTGTCGAGATTCTAAGAGTGTACAGTCTGAAAAATACACCTTATGAAATTGACGTGACTTGCTTTCATTGTGGAAACCTAAACATATTGTTTGTATAGTAATAAGCAAAACAGAATATTAATCAGATTTGGAGATACGCTATCCACCTTTTTTCCATATATTGTGGGATTCCAAGAATTCTGAGGCATCATCTACCCTGAGTTGAGTTTAATGAGAAGCAAGTAACCCATGTCCATGCAAATGGTAAACAACTAATGAAGTTTGGACAAGTATGTTAAAACCTGGTACAAGGCTGGATGATTATTTCCCTCCACAAAAAAACTTGCAAACTTCTAAGTCTAATATTTGATTGGTTCAAAAGATATCTCTAACTTTGATGATCATATTTCTATTAACTTTATTGCCAAACATAGGAAAATGCCTCCTTCCTCTAACAACATTACCCATTCAAACTTTGTTGATGACCACAAAATGTCAGTTTTTGCACTTCTTATGTAGAAGTAGCGTTATATTATGAGCTTTGGGAACCTATAGACCATGGCTTCAATGCTTACCCAAGATCCTAATAATCTCACGACCTAATGGTTATAAAGTGCAAATATAGATCTTTCGATATTATTCATCTAAAGTCATCCATCTACGCTTATCAAAAGAGAATTAATGAACCTGACTGAGACAGAGTTACACGTGAAAGGAAATTACCAAGTGACTTGTGCCTCATGCAATGACCTATCCATTCAAAACTCATAAGCCAAATAAAGATCTTCCTGCATTGCATTGTGCTCTCACCAATCTCATCATTGCTTGTGCTCTCATGAGATGAACCTCTCAGATCATAAGGACAGTTTATGCATAATGCAGTGCAGAAAATGTTTCCCACGACTACAAAGTGGACCTGTGTATAGAAGTAGTTTCCATCACAAGGAAAAATAGAATTTTTCTGATAAATCAAAATTTCATTAAGTGAAGAGGGTAAACCTTGCATTTTTCTAAAGAGAAGTAGAACTTATAGCAAGAAAACTAACCTGGACTCATGGAGCCCAAGTAACCTTTTTTCCACATCTCAAACTAATCATGTGTGCCCCAGAGAATTTAATTGTTACAATGTCGTCATGCTCTTTTGCATGACTGTAGTAGTGGGGCGGCAGGCATATATCAAGGAAAGAATTTTCAGTAAAGTTTCCAGGCTGGGATCAGTCAAGCAACAGAAAGAATCAAGTCAACAGCAATTAATAGAATACAGTGAATTGTTATTGACAGCGAGCAGACATCTTTTTTACGCAATCTCTTCGCTAAGTTTACAACTTTATTCACCTTACACATAACTTCTCCGTTCAACTCAATTCTTAAGAAAAACAATAAATGCCCTAACCCCTTCATGTTGACTTGTCTATCCCAGGCTGATAAATGGATAAATTGTCAGTGTAATATATTATTAGATTGCCTCACATGAATGATTAGACATACACTCCTTCGCATGTAATATGCTGGTATGACTGATTCTTTAGAAATGGACATGTGCATGCTCTATTAATGTGTGTGCTTGTGTTGGGGAGGAGAAAGATGAATAAGTGAAAGTGAAGATCCAACTATAATGAGTAAAAATATGAATTAATTCACTAAAATTGAATCTTTGTATTTTCAGAGATTCACCCACACCTACACACAAATAGTGAACTGATTCCCATTCTTCAAACCTTCAGTTCAGATTTTTTCAATGTCTTAATCACAAATCTATCATCATAAGAAAGAAAAGGCTTCCACTTTTGACAGGAGAAGAAAGCTCTCTCAGACCGTCATCACCACAGATGGACATCGCAGAGTCAGCATTTGAACTTGAACAACTCTCTCAAATTCCTGAAAATGAGATCTCATAGAAGCAGGTGTACCATTCAAAAACTACATTTGTCTTTGAATGGAATAACAGATACGCACAATTTTAAGCAGTCATCACTAAAGGTGCTGGTGTGGACAAAATCGTACACCCAAATAAAGAGTTGAAGTAAAATGGGAAAACAGTTCAAAAGAGTTTGACAGGCGAGATGACATAGAAGAGGGAGAGGGAGCGAGGGAGGGGTGGAGAGAGAGAGAGACCTATGTAAGAAACACGGAAGGAGGTGAGAACAGCTGAAAAACAACTAATCAGTTTGATTATTTCCTTGCTCTATTTACATCTTTATAACTGTATTTCAATTTCTTGGTGGTTGAAAGAACGTATGAAGAAAGAAGAGAAAAGTAGGATAATCAAAAAGATTTACCCACTTCTTTGTTGATGATAGAAGAGAAGAAATTAAGACAAGTGGTAATAAAACATCGTAAGTTATGGTTACTTTCCATTAAAAAATTCAAAATAGTCATTTTACACCTTATGCCAAGCATAAAATAAGCAAAGGAACAAAAATTTCTTTACACTAGGATATGATTACGTGTAGTAGAATGTTACCTCACTTCTTGTCTATTTAAAAATCAAACTACTGCTGGTGCATCTGTAATCAGATAAATCTGAAGACTGCTTGATTCCAGAAAACTTGGATTCATTAACTACTTAGAGAAGACATCACTGGGATATGCAAAGCATCTGGTCTTTCAGTGCTACTAGAATGCACAAGACACTGCTTCATTGCCTCATTTATCTGACTTAAATCAGAAATAATTAATGCAGTTATCTGAGACCATTCTATCAGTATATTAAGTTCCTACATAATGCAAAGGATTCTTCTTACATGGCTTTCTGGCTTGTATTTTCTAGTTGACTAAGACTGCAAAATCCCACTCTGACTATTTGAATGGTTGTAACATTGTCAACAGGGAAACTAACAGCTTAAATCTGGTTATATGTGCTATCCATTTTTTAATTGCAAGAAGCATGGTGAATCTAAAACTAATTTTTTTGGTCAAAATGTTAGGAAACATGGGTATTCTCTCTGAAAAAGAAACACATCAACTTTTATGGATTCTGTAATCAAAGACTCTTCAAACCAGGCATATCTGTCTAAATATATCTAATTAAGCAATAGATCTAAATCTCTGTCTCCCACTATCTAACGCTTTCTTTACTAACAGTCTAAGCTTGAAATGCGTCACTGCCAAGGAACAATATACTGCTTCCATACTTGTATCATGGCATGCAATCAGCTCCAGATTTGCTGTTCTTGTAAAAATGGGAAATGACAAGTACATATTTGTTTGAGAAGTCCAGGAAGTCGAAACCAAATTTGACTTTTAACCTCATAGAATAAATATAATTATTTGCTTTAGAAATTTGTGAATGTAATTAATCTTGGTTGCCTGAAATAGAAAGCTTAAGAAAGGCTCTTAGCAATCCACGAACACCAAGAACGAAAAATTCTCATTTCTTTGAACATAGCAGAAAAAAATTTGAAAATGATCAAAAAGAAAAACTTATCACAACATGCTCTGGACAATAATGAAATAACACATACCGGAAGATCATGTGGTAACTATCCTTCCTGTAAAATTAATAGAATCGTTAGCCAGTTTGGAATCCTGTCTTGGGAAATGCGTTCTTAGTCATACTAGTTCTCCAAAATCAGATGATCTAACTCTGCACTTGGGGGGTGATGTTTCCAACAGTATACCTGTCAACTTCACATGAGATACTTGAATAAGATATTTCACCAATGAAACATCAAATTTTGTTTTCATAGTTGAGTCATGCAGAAGATATAGGAAGAAACTTTATTTTGCACGACCTGATATTAATTTGCAAGCTAAGCATCAGATAATAGCTCCTCTGATCTTTAAGAATGTCTATACATAAACTCATTTTAACTTGTTCTGTAAATTTAAGTTGTTTGTTTTTGTGAGGTGATTTGGAGATATCTTTAATCCCTTCCTTGGCGAGAAATGCTTGTATATATTCTCAGCTCAATCATTTGGCAAGTCAATTTGGCCATCCTGGGAATCGTTAGATATGATGCACGAACTCTCTCGTGACATCATTGCACTAACTGGACCAGAGCAGCCACTTGTGATCCAGTAATGTGTTTTATGTGAGAATCACCCAGAACCCCTTTAAAAGCTGGATGAAATTTTATCAGAAAAACTATGCTTCGTGCTAGGTTTTACTGATTCTTCAGAATCTATAGACAAACTATGGGATGGCTGATTTTTGTCCTCAACTTCTTTGAAGTTAAACTCTCTCAGATGCCTACATCCAGCAGCATAGAAAGTCCCAATTCCATCCTTCAGGCCCCTACTCCATGTTCCAAAGCAATAACTTGCATCAGCAAATCTATATATACCTGACACGTCTCTACCCACATGACAAATATCCACCAAAAAGATCACCACTGAACAATGTCATAATCCCTATTCCAGATATTTTCCCACTTCCCCAATTTCCTAAATATACATTACCATTGTTCCACATATACCTACCCTTCCGGCATGCACTCCCACTCTCCAACAACCCTCATAAACATCTGAATTTGGGTATTGCTTCCTTCCAATGCTATGTTGAGAGTTCAAGGAACTTCTGTATATGGACCCATCAAAACCAATGAAAGTTCCAAAACCATGAATATAACTCCCAGATCTGTGAAGGCCAAAAGGTATTTGCCTCTTCACTCACTTTCCCTTATTTCCAGTGACCTTCATACAACGTTCGATCTGAGCATTCCAATGGGGAAGCATTCCCTTGAAATCACCAAAGTAGACATCTCCATTTGAATAGTCTCTTCAGAGCCCCAGTGGCTAAAGATTGCCGATAAAATGATGTTGCATCTTCTGTGAAAGTACAACCTACAAATTTTCAGAGTATTTACTATATTTTCTTAAAATGTATATGAATATTCCATGACAGATGATGATGGCTAATAATATCCTACAAAGCACTCAAGAGGCAAATCTCAAGCACCATACTTCATGTGAATCCCACAACTAATATGTTAATCTAAAAGCATGCCAAATTTTGGTTATGTAATAAACAACTAAATAAAATTAATTTTAATTGCCCTTCTATATTTTCCTCTGTAGTGATTTTTTGGCATCAGTCAGGTAAAAGATTATCATCTTATATTATTCCATGACTTTCAACTAAATATTGTAAAGAAAATGATAATTTCTAGACTTATTTAATATTCAAATGGCCAAGTCACCAATTATAACAAAACCTTACATCACCTGTGTAATTGACCAAATTCAATTGGTTCGAGCTCCGAGAGGGGGGGGGGGGGGTTGTGTGACAGCATCAACAGCCACATTTTGTCTTCAGCACAGCTGAAAACATAATTACAGGTTCCCCAAAAGCAAGCATTATTAAAGTTTTATATTTTAATATAAGCACAATGGAAAAAATATGACACATTTTATTAAAAAAGTTAAAATAGAAGTAAATCTTCTCCTTTCTTAACTTCATTCTTTGTTTTCGTGTTTTTTCTTTCCTTTGTTATTTTCAATCACTGTTCTTGTTTTGAATATCAAGTAATCACCAAATAATATTTTCCTAAAGCCATATTTGAACGCCATCCACCGAAAACTAAATTGTTCCTGAAGAAATATAACTAGAGGTCACATCAACCAACAAAGGTGTATTCATAAAGGAAAATCAAGAACTCAGATAGTTTAATACCCGTGTCCCTTGTAACATCACAACATCATAAACAATGAAAATGAAACCAAATTTCTCCTCTAATTGTGAATCACGAGCATAGCTTACCAAAATCTGGCCATTCTATCGATACACAGACTTAAAATTGGGGTAAGCAAAAACGAAGTAAATATGTATTATGATTTGCAAGAAGAGCGGTTAACTTAAGGGAAGTTGATACACTCCATATTTCAACACAACGACCATTAGTGCACCATTCAATTACGAATTTGTAATTTAGCAGGTTTCAGTATACCATGTTTTCTCAAAACAACAGCCTGTTCATATTCAAACTATCCCTTTTCTTTTTTTTTTTTTCCAGAATAACACCGCTGACAGGCTCTGATTTATGAGTATAGACCCCAGTAAAGCTTATTCTAAATTACATGTAACATTCAGATTGACTCCATTCATCAACCTTATTCGTTTCATAATCCATTAATCAAAATTCCAAACAGTTGAACAGCTACAGATTCTTTCGAAACCGTATTGTTCGTCTTCCTAATCAGCCATTAAAATTTACCATACAAAATCTTCAAAGATTGAAACACTCACCTGAAGTGACAGTTCGGCGGTACCAAATCGATCTCCGTAAAAAAATTATCATCAGACAGATGAACATGCACTAAAGTTATAACAATCGAACTGTTGTTTTTCTTACAGATATAATTTTTCCGATAATTTTTTGCCCCCTGAAAGTGAAGACATTGATTTCCAATGCAGAAATTTATTCGTATTAAAGTACATAATTATTTTTATTTTAATTTTTTATATATTTTCTAATTTTATTTTTCTTTTTTTCCTCTTGCCTTTTAGCTTATTATTTTTATAAATTATAAAATTAGTGCATTAATTAATAGAAATAAAATTATTTAGAATAAAAATAAAAAAAATAAAAAACAAAGATAAAATAAATTTTAGAGAAAATAGAAATAGAAATAAAAATAGATTAAAGGAAAAAGAGAATGAAATGATAGAAAAAAATAAAAGAATTTGAAGAAGGGATAATTGTGCAATTTCATATTATTCAACCAAAATAAGCTTATATCTTAAATACTCTAACATAGATTTGCCATTGCAAAAAAAGTTGTGCTGGTTTTAATTTTTCCAACTCCAAAATAAACATTATAGTTATAACATCTTTTAATTTTTTCTTATTCAGTCTTTTACTTTTATACAATTATTTTTTAAAAAAAATATACTAAAATACACGCGCTTAAACACATAAACAAACATAACTAACTTTGATAGGTTTGCATTCTCAACCTTCTTTCACCTAAAACAAACACACATTAAAATAACTTTGAAACAAACAATGCTTTAAAATTATTTTTTTTTTATCTCTTTAAGATATATACACAAATATTCAAATTTTAATCATTTCATATATTTATAATCTAATCATTACCCACATTTATATAATTTATACATTTAAAATTTAATCATTATATTTTTAAATTATTGCATCATATAATCTTTATGTATTACAAGTAAAAGTCAAACTTTATGTATGCTCAAATTATTCACATATTATAAAATTATTTTATTTTAAATAAAAGAAATCAAATTAGTTAAAATTAAAAGTAAAATTGAAATAAACAACAAGATATGGAAAGAATTTGAAAAGGAAGAAAATTAAAAAAAAAAAAAACACAAATTAAAAAGTTAAAAGAAAATGAAGAAAAGACAAGAAAGAAAGGAGTTATTCACACTAATATTCAATATAAATCGTCAAAACTCCATAGGCCCTCGCCGGTGCTGGAACGGTAGCTGTAGCATTCTAGAAACAAGCTTTGAGCTCCCTTCCCATGTCTTAATCCTTCATCGCTCTTCTTTCACTCTCTAAAGCATTCAGGATGTCCTCTTCGAGTCCTTCTTCTTGCTGTTAGATCTCTGTCTGGAGCTCCTCCCTCAAGATGTCAATAAACTAGCAATTGAGTCATAGACTCTTTGCTAATATATCTCCTCTATTGGGTATTTGTCTTCTCAATTCAACAGTTTTCTACATTTTAAAGGTATACCAGCTACTCCATTTCTTCAGCACCTTCAAAAATAGTGCTCGTCGTTAACTGCTTTTATTAGAAAATTAAAATAAATAAAATTGTGCAATAATAATAAATTGATTATAATATAATAAATGTAGGTTATAAATAAATACACAAAAATACATAAAATAAACATACACAGAAGAATTCTTATGCTATCCTTGAATATCAAAGTAAAAAATAATTTCATCCTTCAAGAATATTTAGCAAACATTAGCACAGGACGTTTTGCACTTTCATAAGACGACCAATGTCCCCTTTTTTGGGAATGACCATGTCTAGACATTCGTTATTGCCCGCGAACACCTTTACTCAATCTATATTAAGAGTTTTCAATTATTAGAAAACTTAATTATAGTTATTATGGAAAATTTCTTTTGTTTTCTTACATTGACATTCATTCTAATTAACTTTTTTAGTAATAAATATCATCGTCATTTATATAATAATGTTTTATTTCGAATAATAGCATGTGATAAGAGGACGAAATGGCCATTGTCTTAATGATTTATGTATGTAAGATTAAAGATAAATATATTTACTCAGAATCAAAAATCAAATTGAAATGACAATAACAAAACTTAAATGGGGTGAGAGAGGCTCGAACTCTCGACCTCAGGATTACTCTAAAGCTATGAGACCTACGCGCTAGCCAACTGCGCCACCACCCCTTTGCTGAAGCCTTTATCCACTTAATTCATATTATTATGCACACAAGAAAATCTATACGATAGCAGTACTATCCTGGAAACAATACACATCGCCCGATGGGCATCCTACTGCATCATATAAACATGTGCTAGCTATGGAAATTGAATTATCATTTGCTAGTTCTGCCCATTGAGGTTGCCTTGAGAATTTACGTAATTTAACAGGGAAATGAAAAGGCCAAACATCCGGAAAGATAGTTGAATAAAGAAGAAAGCTTGACTCGTCTTCCTACCCACTGCTCGAGACGACATCCCTTGTGATGCTAATCTTCTCGACACATGCAACCCTGCATTCTGGATTCTTCTCAAGGGGCTGAGGCTTCCTCCGCTGACTGAAAATAATTAAAGAAAATAAGGGTTGTAAGTATTGGGCTTGCTGATTTTGTTGGGGTGCTTCTCCCGCATGCACCAAGATTCTTGACAAAAGGAACCCGGAAATATGTTGCTGGTGGACCACTGATTCTCCGGCTTGAATTGATAGACGTGTTTCGAGTTGGGGTGGAGCCGATCCAGCCCGAGGTACCCGAAAGGAGTGTTGGGCGAGAAATCTGGAACTCATCGATCATCCACTGATGGTGGAATACAGATTTTTCTGCCTGAACTTTTGGATAGGTTCGACTCTCGGCATGAAAGGATCGGCCGAGCCTAGGGCTGGAAATTAGGAACTGCATGGATTGGCTGATTGATCATCCTGCTGCTCATGCTGAGTGAAAGCTGGAGCTTCGAACCAGAGATGTAGAACTTGTCGTCATCTTGTGGTGAATGATGCTTGCAAATGTTCTCACAAGATATTTATGTTGGGAAAAATTGGATTCAAAAGATAATAAATAAAAAAATAATTACAAGAATTTGAAAAGAAATTTAACTATTTAAAATAAATCTAGTTTTAACTTTACACACACTCACTTTTGAAATTTTAAGTTTGAATTGATAGTAAGAATTTTTAAAATCTACTTTATTTATAGTTGAAAGTTATACATCTGATTGATCAAATTTAGAGGTCACATTTCTCCTTCTAACATTTTTCATGCATTCTTAGAAGTTACCTATCCTTTTTCTAACATCTTCTTTATGCTTTATAATTGATCTCAATTTTGGGGATTCGAATTTGATGTGGATCGGATATCTGATGTTTGTGGCCTTGAAAAATCCCCATGAGGAAGAAAGAGAGAGGGACTGAGAAGGTGAAACTCGAGAATGGATTTATTCATGGTAGGATTATCGAAGGAGGAAATCGAAAAAAATGGCTATTGAAAATTAAGGAGGCATAATCAATCACTCTGTTACTAATCAATGCACCTACTAGAGTATCGTATTAATCGTCTTTGGTTACCAAATACATTAAATATAATATTGAGAGATCATGCCAACTTACCAAATATACGCGGGGAGGTGGCATGGTTAGTTAATATAATATAAGAAATATTTTAAGAGTCATTAAATTTTAAACGTAAGCCTTCCTGTTCTATTTGTAGAAAGTCAAATCATATTGTATGCACTTCACTCCATTAGAATAGAATATATAAACTCTCCATTTTCGAGGATGTAGGTGAGAATGTCGAACCATATAAATTTTTGGGCCACATTACTTTTAACGTTGATTATATTTTTCCTTTTTATTTTTATGAGTGTGGGATTGAAGAGTGGACGTATACTTTGAGCTGTATGCGTCATATGTGGCCGATGACAATGTAGTTTTCTCGGTTTTACTGTCAAACAAGTATAAGAAGGACATTTTCAACTAAGTGTGCAAGTGATGCGATTCATTGCCAGAGTTGATAAAGAAAAAATCAACTCAAAAATATGGTTTAGCTTTGCCTAGCATAATTAACAAAAAGCTCATGTTTTAATTAGTTTAAAATGTGGATTTATCTTTGTCTTTTTACTATCTGTTACGATAATTTGAAAAAAGTGAAAGTTATAAAACATTTAATATACGCAGAGATTCCTATGATTTCATCGTTGCGGCGAGTGTGAGAAACTGACCCAAGTAGTGTATAGGATTTGGTATAAGCGCATTATATAAAAGAAATAAATATTAAAATACGTTCAATCCAACCTCACACAACACATAAAGTTTGGATGAAAAATAATACACAAATTTACATGTAAATAAAATCAACTCAACATTCATATGGAAAAATGGTTGAATAATTCCAATAACCCTAATATGTCCAAATCACTAGAAACTTGAATTTTACTATGATAACAACTTTGAAATAATTCTAATAATATCAAAGTAGCTATTGTTCCTATCCAAAACTAATACTAAATTCATGTAGATAAATAATAACAATTTCTAAAAAATCCTATTTAAAATAGACTATCAAAATAATAACTTTTGTGAAAATTTGCTCGCCAGATCAATTTGGCATCTCTTATGATCAATTTGAGCTCCCATCAATCAATCTCAACTGTTTCGAATAGGTCCAACCTCCTTGGCTTGCAATTTTAGCTCTCTTTTCCTCGCTTTGTCAATCATTTTCTAGCTAGATTGATCTTGTGCACCACAACCAATTTTTCTTGCTATTGCAATTCATCTAATCAAAAGGCCAATCAAGTGTGTCATTTATTTCAGCCAATTAAAATAACTCATTCTTGAATTTCATGGAAAACTAAGGTCCAGGAAAACTTCCAAAGACCAATCTCAAGGTCCTATATGTAATTTTGTTGATTTGCATACATGCAAACCTTGATAGTAACTTCATTCGTCAAGCATCCAATCGCCTTCCCGAATCCTTGATGCCTTTACTATCCATTTTTTTTACTTGTTTGTTGGTCTATGCACATGTACTTCATGTAACCACTATAGGCATTCCATCTTTTTTACAAAACTTTTCTTCCTCACCATAATATAATTAGTGGAAAAAATAAATTCTTGCAATGGTGTTGCCTCCATCATAAAATTGAAAAATTCCACGATCAAAACATACTCAAAATGTGGTACAAATTCACATTGTACATCAATTAATTCCTTAAAGTCCATACATATTACACCTCAATAATGGAGTTACTGACAAGGGATTATTTGTTAAAAACTTGTGTTTGAATTGAAACTCCCTTCGTGCACCATCATGCGTAGTCCCTTTTGAATCCAAATAGTAGTTGAGCAAAAATTTTGATATGATTTCCTTACTCATTAAGCTCACCACTCTGTTTGAATTTTGAGACACAAACTTTCTTTCATGGCGTTAGTTTTTTTTTTTTATTGTTTGTTTTTCTTCACTACTTTAGATTTTGCACCTCATTTTGAATGATATACAACATATTTCTCACCATGTTTAACAATTCTACATGTACATTCACCCACGACCATGATAGCATGCACCTCTTGTTTCCGTAGACACCTTGCAATAATTTGACAATTATCCTTTCCAATGACTTCACATACTACTTTATCAAAATATTGTTTAATATTAAAAGAGACTCGACAATGACCCTTTCCAAAAAATAGGTCCAATTTCTTCACAATTCTTTTT